>OESO01000080.1:1820845-2057127 GCA_900240985.1 Crithidia bombi
CTCGCCTTTCTTGCGACAGCCATGGACCGGCCTGTGCACGCGTGTCGCTGGGAACTCCCCCTCCATCCGCGGCCCGCTTCCCTTGTCGCAACCGGCAGGCAGCGGGCGGGTGATAGTGAAGGCGCTGCGTGTGGCGTCCTCGCGGGGTGCCCTCCAGCCGACCTCTGGCCACAGCTTCCCTCTATCCGCACCAAGGACGCTGCACCGTGCAATGCCTCTGTCGTAGTCTCACCCGGAGCGCCCCGGCTGACGAACTCCTTGTCGGCCGTTTCAGCCAGGCCCGCCGGGGCGGGGGCCCCTACGCCACGCTACGGACTGGTGTCGCCGCAGGCGGCGGAGCCCGTGCTCACCTGCTGCGGGCCACGCGCAGGCCCCCAAGCACGGCAGGGCGGGTGTGTTGCGACGCCTGCCGGGGAACTACGCCGCGGTGACCTGTGGTGCCGCGCGCCCCCACTGGCCGCCTTCTGCTCTGTTCTCGCCGATCGGCGCACCTCCCTGCGGTCACAGCTCAGCGACGTTCAGCTGAGGTGCGTCCGCGTCGGCGGCGTCGCGCAGAATTGATCTCCCCCGGCGTGCGGCACAGCGTGTGGGAGGCAGCCCGCGTATGGCATCACTCATGCCGCCCTTCCACTCCCGGCCACGTGGGGTGAGCTCCGCGCCAGCTGTGCTGGCCGGGGTGGCCCCTCCTGCAAGGCACTCGTGGGCTGATATGGATGTCCGCGGCCGGTGGACCGACACATCGACGCCCCTTGATCACCAGGACATACGGATCCGGTGGCGTTGGTGTTGGTGGCTCGGCTTTCTCGAGCTCGACGGCGCACCACCGCTACCCACGCGAGATGTGCTGTGGCGGTGCGGGAACCGATGCCGCGCGACACAGCTACCTCCGCGGATTGCCCTCTTCCGAGAACACGCCGGCGTCTGGCAGGGCGACAGACAGGGGAGGGGAGTGCCCGGAACAGCAGCCCAGCGACGATATGAATGACGACGAGCACCAGAACCAACTCCACGCCGCTGGGGGCCGCCTGCATAGGGAGGAGGAGGGCGACGACACAACCGATAACGGGCCGTGCTAGGCCGGCCGCAGCCGCCCACCCCATCACTTGCAGGGCGAGTGCGCTGCGCTGGTCCGAGTTACGGTCAGGCTGGTGCGACGACGAATTCTGTGCCGGTGGGTGCGGCGGAGCGAGAGGGCTGGCCCACGGTCGGGTGGCTCCCACACCTCGACATCGGCGTTGCCTGGGCGCCACCGTGCCCAACGTCCACCTGGCTGCATTTGCGCGCCGTCTCCCCATCTCCTTTGCTGGGCTTGCCTCACGCCTCCGCTGGCCCGGCGGGCGTGAGGACTGCCCACCATCCGCTGTTCTGGCGGGCTCTTTTGCAAACAGCTCGGGATGCCGTCTCACTGGCCCACACCGCCGCGGCAAGCCACAACATCGCTCCGCCACCCGACGCAGGAGGACATGGATTCTTTACCACACCCAGGGTTCTCCGGTTGGGGGACCACCACGGACCTACCACTAGTGCGGCTGCCCTGCCGGGTGCCCTTCTGCTGCTGGAGACACAGACGCGCTGCGGGTGTGTGTCAGCGTGGGCTTCCGCTCGGAATGGCAGCAACCGGCAGGCAGCCGGCGCGCGAGCGGAACGGTGGCCACACTGAACAGAAACACTGCGGGACGTGTCGAGCGGTCGTTCGCTGAAGGACAACCGTGCTCCGCGCGCATCATCGTTCAGCCCCCGCACGGTTCGCTCTCTCTGGCCGGGACCCGCCCAGGATGGCGCCGGAGCGGTGAACGAGCGAGGGTGTGACGGCACCGCGAGAGACGTCTGTCCAGCCTTTGACGCTCAAGCAGAGGATCATCGTTGGCTGGCGAGTGGACATGGCTGCTGATCATCTTGCGCGCCGCGCTCCGCTCTGCATGGCCCTATCGCGCGTGTGGCTGCTGTACCTGCTTCGCGATGTCCGGCGGGTGGGATGCGGCCGCTGCTCTCGTCGCGTTGATGTGGGCGCGGCGCGCGGACTGCTCGGCGCCACCGTCGACGGCCGACACGCCCGTGGCGCGAGGACGGGCGTGTTGTGGCGAGGTGGCTGTCCGCCTCCGCCCACCTCCTTCGGCCAACCGTCACCATGGGCCCGGCTTGGTGTCGGGCTCTTCCGGTTGCGTTTTGGGTGGGGCCATCGCGCCTGGGCCCGTTTCTGGGGCCGTGCCTCGCTGTCGGCCCCCTGCGACGGCTGCCAGCTCACCGGGTGCTGTCGTGAGAGGCGCGGGGCGTCGGCATTCGGTGGAGAGTCGGCCGTTTCCGTGTTCGTCGCCAGTGGCGCGGCTGCTACAACACCGAGGGCTCGCGCGCTCGTCCCATTCCATGTCTCTGACGCTGCCGCGGCGTGAGCCCTCTAAGCTCTGTTGTTGGCGGTCCTGGAAGCGTCTCCCCTCGCGCCGGCCCCGCCGGCTCCTGGCATGGTGTTGCTCAGGTGGCCCATTGGTGGCTGCCGGCGCCTAGTAGTGGAACGGGTGTGGGGCAGCGGGAGCCTGCCCGTGGCGGGTCGGTGGTAGTGCGTGCGGTGGTGGTGGGTGCCTGCGATAGCGTGTGCTGCCTTCCTCACAGCAGCAGCCAGCAGGTGCGGTTCCCTCCGACTGTGCCATCTTGCTCGTCACGCATGCGTCCAGAGTCTGCGAGGGCGCGCGTACTGGCAGCGTCACTGCTGGACTGGCAGCGACGGCCACGGCGACCCGTGCTACAGCGTGCACTGTCGCTGTTGAGGAGGCTGCTGATGTCTGCCACCCGCAGTCCGAAGCTTTGTCGGTCTCAAAAAGGTCGCCGCGCCCACTCGCCTCTGCTTGCCGCTGCAATCCGCACGTGCCTACGCTTCCGCTTACACGGGGCAGCAGCTGAGGCGTTGCGATGCTGTGCACCAAGTCGCTGCAGCGGCTCACCATGCGGGACCGGCGCGGCGCTGCCGTGGGGCCCGAAGGCAGCGTCTCCTGTGTGCTGGTGCGCCAGCCACATGGCACCAGACGATGTCGCGCAGCCACGCCTGACGCACCACAGCCTCCGTATCGACGGCTCGCTGCTGCTGCTGCCTGGCTGACGCCGACTGGCCAGCGCTGGCCGACGCAAATCACGGACAGCGGTGCACGGCCGTGAGTCGCCACGCAACAGCGCTCCGTAGGCAGAGACCCGCGGGAACGACGCGGCATACGTGGACAACCCCGTGGCACGCCCCTGTGCGCATGGTCGCGGGCCTCAGACACGCTGCCTTCCCCGACGATGCGCCGGTCACGAACACTGACTGTGAGCTGCGCATCCCGGCCTTCGGACTGTCGGCGGTTCGCTGGTGGCCAGACCCCCATCGTCTCAGTGACCGCAGCCGCGTGTACATCTGCGCTCGTCTGCGCTCACAATTGTGCATACGTCGCCCCGACTGGCAGTGGAGCGGCGGCGGCCGTCTGTGTCAGAAGTCGTGGCAGCTGTTGCGTGGCCCACGAGCGCTGATCGAGTACCTGACGAACCTGCATCGAGCTTCGCCGGCAACGGACGCTTGTGGTCAGTCCTCTCGCGCTAGCTGACTTTCACCGTGGCCATCTGCTGCGCACGATGTCGCGCCTGGCCTGATGGCAGTCCGCGTGCCGGGTAGCGTGCACCGTCGGAGACGCGCGGCGACCACGTCATCGCGTGGCAACGACTCGTGCGCTGCTCGGTCCTGCGCCGACTCTGCAGCCGACTGCGGCGGCACTAACATCTGTCATCGGTCTCAGCGACTCGCGTGCGGTGCTGCCATTGCTCCGTGCAGCTGTCCGGCGGTCGACGTGATAGCCACGGCTGAATGGCGGCAGTCGCGAGATGGTGGCAGACGTCGCTCTTGACGCGTGGACGTGGACGCCGGTGCGACTGCGCACACGCGAGGCCGGCGTCGCTGTGACCACGGGTCGAAGTCCCGATGACGCCAGCTACATTCCGAGCTTCGCCTGGCCAGCAGCGTCCGACCAGAGCTCAGCCTCGAGCCGCTGCTGCTCTATCGCGTGGCCGTCGCCTGCTGTCTACGAGGCGCAGTCCACGCGTGAGCAGGCGGCGCGTCTGTGGCAGCGTCAGATGCCGCGGTGACGGCAGTCGGCGTCCGTCGCAGAATCCGTCGCACGGCGCTGCCCTGTGCGCTGTCCGCGTGCCTGGCAACGACGACGCATGCCGACCAGCTTCGCCGCCAGAGCCTTCAGGGTGTTTTGCCGGTCGCAGAGCGCGACAAGCGGGGTTCGCCGCGCTGCTATCCGCCGTCAGCGCCACCAAGCTGCTTCGGCGTCGTCGACGGTCCGCAGGCGCACTCGAGCGGGATCGTCCACGCATCCGTTGGCAGCGATACTTACCTGCGGCGGGACGACGAGGCCGTGCAGGGGACACGGCCGCGTCTCAGCGTCATCCGCGTGAAGGCGTGGTCGCGGGTCGCCTGGCCAACTGCTGGATGCGGCGAGACGGTTGGCGCTCGCCAGCAGCCGTCCGGTGCAGGTGTGCTGTCGCCTGGCGTCGCTGAATCGCTTTCCGCGTACGTGTTGAACGAGCGGCGGTTGTGCTGATCCTGCGTCATCGTATGGTGTCGCAGGTCTAACGCGTTCCGCGTCCTTGGCAGCGTGCACCGCGCGGCTGCGAGCGCGCGACTCTCGCCTCACGGCATGCGTTCGGGCAGCGTGCTGCGTGGCGCTGCGACGGCGTGAGGATGGCCCTTACCGCCTGCAATCCGCGCTTCGCCGACAGCACGTGTATACTCGGCGGTTGCAGCAGAGCTCGCGCTCGCGGAAGCTGCTCGTGGCATGTCTGCGTGGCCAGCTGACGCGTCACGGATGTGACACCCGTCGATGCGGCTGCGCGCCCGTGCCAGCGTACCATGCGGGATGGATGCCGCCGTCGCTCCACGGGACGCGTGGCAGCGCTCCCTGTGCGCTGGATTGTGCGCCTGCACCTGCATCGTAGCGCGACGAAGTCACCGTGCACCAACTGACAGCCGTCCTCGCCTCCAGATGCTGTTCTTTCACCGTAGGACAGCGTGCCGCGGCACGGTGTGCAGGACCGACCGGCGTCTGATGCGTGGCAGCGCACGGCCGTGGTGCGGAAGCCGACGGCTGCGGCTCCATCGTCGGCACCCGTGGCAGCGTCCCTGTACGCTGGGTCGCGTACCTGCCCACCTGAATTCCGCAGCGTCGCCGGCACCGAAACGTGTCAGGTACTGCGCCACGCCGCTGCTGCTTCGTCTGTGCGCAGCTGCCGCGTCACGGTGCGCAGCTGCTGAGCGGACGTCGCGTGCCGTGTCGCGTCTCCCACGCGCTGGACGGGCGCGGCGTCCACAGCACGCGTCAGCGCGCCGTGCGCTGGTCGCGCGCCTTCCTCACTAACCTGCACGTCTGACTTGCCGCCGTCCAGACAGCGTCCGTCACCAGGCTCGCCCTGCGGCTGCTGCTGCTTTCGTCCGTGGCAGACCTGCCGGCGTTGACGTGCGCAGGCTCGAGCGACGTCGCGTCCGAAGGCAGCGTCACCGCCGGACTCGGCAGACCGTCCACGGCACCGCTGCAGCGTCCTCCGTCTCTGTGCGCTGGTCGCGTTGCTCTACCGTGCACATCCGACGGCTTGTCGCCGGCAGCCTAACACGACTGAGTCAGTGGCCATCGCATAGACTCGCCGCTGCATGCTTGCCAAGCCGTGCCGCCGTAGCTGCCGCGTCACGGTGCGACAGGCCCTCGTGTCAGCGGGCGTCACGTCCCGGTGGCACGCGTCGTCACCGCGGGACGGGCGCGTGCGTCCACGGCACTCGTGGCAGCGTCACTCGTGCGGGTCGCGTATCTGCCACCTTGCATCCGAGCATCGCCGCCAGCAGCCTCCGTCAGTGCTCGCCTGCGCGTGCTGCACGGTCCGTCTCGGCCGTAGGCCAGCTGCCGCGTCACCACGCGAACGTCGGACAAAGATGCAGACGCGGAACGGCGAGTCGCGTTCAGTGGAACAGCACCACAGACCCCTGCGAACGCGTGGACGGCGCGGCGGTCCACGGATGATCGATGATGACGAGCGTGCGTGTGCGCTGACGGTCGCGTCCGACTGCCACCCGCTGATGCATACGAGTGCTTGCGCCGGACCACGGCGATGCACTGTGGCCGCATGGACTCGCCTCGCACGCTGTCCACCCGGCTTGTTCGCCGTGACTATGCCGCTCCCGCGCGCCTGACATCGTTCTCACCGCGAGCCGGACGCGGCGTCGAGGGCGCGGCAGGTGCGGCGCTACCTACGGGCTGGCGCGGTGGTACTGCCACGCCAGCCGCTGACCGCCACAGCAGGCCCGCGGCGCGCCCTCCACCTCGGAATGTTGCATGCCGCATCAGGCGCGCAGGCTGAGCCGACCGTGCGACGCGCGAGCACCGTCACCGCCGCGAAGCTCACCCATGGCAGACGTCACAGGCCTGTCCCTGGCCTGCAGCTGCCATATGCGTGCCGCTCGCCGCGTCAGAGCGTCGTCAGGCCTCGCCTCGCCGCTCTGCTTCCGTGTGCACGCCGTCGTCATCCGGTGTGCACTGGCCTGAGCGGCGTCGCGTGCCGTGGCAGCGTCACCAGGCGGAGCGGCGCGTCCCATGCGCGACATCCCCGTGGCAGGCGTCCTGCCGCTGTGTCCGTCCATGTCCGACCGGACCGAAATCGGAGCCGGTCCCCACGCTGCAGGCGTTCCGCAGGCCCCGCGTTGCCACTGCTCTGACGTGGCCTCGACGGTGCGCAGGCCTGAGCGGCGTCGCGTCCGTGGCAGCGTCACCGCGGGACGGCGCGGCGTCCACGCGCACCCGTGGGCAGCGGTCCCTGTGCGCTGGTCGCGTCCCTTCTCCCCTCGTGCAAGCTTCCCCAGCCAGTCAGCCCTCCGCCTGCGCTCGCCTCGGCTCGGCTGCTGCTTTCGCCGTGGCCAGCTGCCGCGTCACGTGCGCAGGCCTGAGCGCCGTGCGTCCGCTCGCGTCCGTGGCAGCGTCGCGACCACGCGGAAGCGGCAGCGCTCCGTGCGCTGCACGCCCACCCGTGGAGCGCCGCAGCAGCGCTTCGCGTCCCTGCCACCTGCATCCGAGCTTCCGGGCCAGCAGCGCATCACGTCAGGCCTGCGGCGTCGCGTCCGCTGCCTGCTAGCGTCGCGTGACCAGCTGACGTGCCACGCGCCTGTGCAGCCCCGGTCCCTGTCGCGATCCGTCCCGGCGCGTCCACCCGCGTCGACGGCGCGGCGTCGCCGTGCACCGGCCCTGCCGACGCTGTTCAGCTGTCGGTAGCGAGTGATCCGTCACGCAGCGGACACCGAGGCCGCATCCGCAGGACCTGCAGCGCCGGCTCGCCCGCCTTGACCGCCGGCACAACTGCCTCGTCAGGCCTCGCCTCCCTGGCTGCTGCGTCCGCGGAGCGTCAACGCGCGACCGTGCGCGGCTCCACGGCCCCGTCGGGCAGCGTCCTGCTGCGCGTGTGGTGCTGGCGCCCCGCCACCTGCATCCGAGCTTCGCCGCCACGCGTCCGTCAGGCTCGCCTCTGCTGCGCCCGCGCGGTTGGCCAGCTGCCGCGTCACGGTGTGCAGGCCTGAGCGGCGTCGCGTCCGTGGCAGCCGTCACCCGCACCGCGCGGCGGCGGTCACGGCACCGTGGCAGCGTCCCTGTGCGCTGGTCGCGCGTCCCTGCCACCTGCATCCGAGCTTCGCCCGGCACCAACACCTCCGTCAGGCTCGCCTCGCCGCTGCCTGCTTTCGCCGTGGCCAGCTGCCGCGGTCAGCGTGCGCAGGCCTGAGCGGCGTCGCGTCCGTGGGCAGCGTCACCGCGGGACGGCGCGGCGTCCACGGCACCCCGTGGCAGCGTCCCTGTGCGCTGGTCGCGTCCCCTGCCACCTGCATCCGAGCTTCGCCCGCCAGCAGCGCGTCCGTCAGGCTCGCCTCGCCGCTGCTGCTTTCGCCCGTGGCCAGCTGCCGCCGGCTCACGTGCGCAGGCCTGAGCGGCGTCGCGCGTCCGTGGCAGCGTCACCGCGGGACGGCGCGGCGTCCACGGCACCCGTGGCAGCGTCCCTGTGCGCTGGTCGCGTCCCTGCCACCTGCATCCGAGCTTCGCCGCCCAGCACACTGCCCTCGGCGCGCTGCTGCTTCGCCGGTGGCCAGCTGCCCGCGTCACGGTGCGCAGGCCTGAGCGGCGTCGCGTCCGTGGCAGCGTCACCGCGGGACGGCGCGCGCGTCCACGGGCACCCGTGGCAGCGTCCCTGTGCGCTGGTCGCGTCCCTGCCACCTGCATCCGAGCTTCGCCGCCAGCAGCCACCTGTCAGGCTCCGGCCTCGCCGCTGCTGCTTTCGCCGTGGCCAGCCTGCGCGTCACGGGTGGCGCAGGCCTGAGCGGCGTCGCGTCCGTGGCAGCGTCACCGCGCGGACGCGCGGCGTCCACGGCACCGTGGCAGCGTCCCTGTGCGCTGGTCGGCGTCCCTGCCACCTGCATCCGAGCTTCGCCGCACAGCAACGCGTCCGTCAGGCTCGCCTCGCCGCTGCTGCTTTCGCCGTGGCCCGCTGCCGCGTCACGGTGCGCAGGCCCTGAGCGGCGTCGCGTCCGTGGCCAGCGTCACCGCGGACCGGCGCGGCGGTCCACGGCACCCGTGCAGCGTCCTGTGCGCTGGGTCGCGTCCTGGCCACCTGCATCCGAGCTTCGCCGGCCAGCCAACACCTGTCAGGCTCGCCTCGCCGCTGCCTTTCGCCGTGGCACGCTGCCGCGTCACCGGTGCAGGCCTGAGCGGCGTCGCGTCGTGGCAGCGTCACCGCGGGACGGCGGCGTCCACGGCACCCGTGGCAGCGTCCCTGTGCGCTGGTCGCGTCCTGCCACCTGCATCCGAGCTTCGCCGCCAGCAGCGTCCGTCAGGCTCGCCTCGCCGCTGCTGCTTTCGCCGTGGCCAGCTGCCGCGTCACGGTGCGCAGGCCTGAGCGGCGTCGCGTCCGTGGCAGCGTCACCGCGGGACGGCGCGGCGTCCACGGCACCCGTGGCAGCGTCCCTGTGCGCTGGTCGCGTCCCTGCCACCTGCATCCGAGCTTCGCCGCCAGCAACGTCCTGTCAGGCTCGCCTCGCCGCTGCTGCTTTCGCCGTGGCCAGCTGCCGCGTCACGGTGCGGCAGGCCTGAGCGCCGTCGCGTCCGTGGCAGCGTCACCGCGGGACGGCGCGGCGTCCACGGCACCCGTGGCAGCGTCCCTGTGCGCTGGTCGCGTCCTGCCACCTGCATCCGAGCTTCGCCGGCACCAACACCTGTCAGGCTCGCCTCGCCGCTGCTGCTTTCGCCGTGGCCAGCTGCCGCGTCGGTGTGCAGGCCTGAGCGGCGTCGCGTCCGTGGCAGCGTCACCGCGGGACGGCGCGGCGTCCACGGCACCCGTGGCAGCGTCCCTGTGCGCTGGTCCGCGTCCCTGCCACCTGCATCCGAGCTTCGCCGCCAGCACGTCCGTCAGGCTCGCCTCGCTGCTGCTGCTTCGCCGTGGCCAGCTGCCGCGTCACGGTGCGCAGGCCTGAGCGGCGTCGCGTCCGTGGCAGCGTCACCGCGGGACGGCGCGGCGTCCACGGCACCCGTGGCAGCGTCCCTGTGCGCTGGTCGCGTCCCTGCACCTGCATCCGAGCTTCGCCGGCACCACGACCGTCAGGCTCGCCTCGCCGCTGCTGCTTTCGCCGTGGCCAGCTGCCGCGTCACGGTGTGCCAGCCTGAGCGGCGTCGCGTCCGTGGCAGCGTCACCGCGGGACGGCGCGGCGTCCACGGCACCCGTGGCAGCGTCCCTGTGCGCTGTCGCGTCCCTGCCACCTGCATCCGAGCTTCGCCGGACCAACACCTGTCAGGCTCGCCTCGCCGCTGCTGCTTTCGCCGTGGCCAGCTGCCGCGTCACGGTGCGCAGGCCTGAGCGGCGTCGCGTCCGTGGCAGCGTCACCGCGGGACGGCGCGGCGTCCACGGCACCCGTGGCAGCGTCCCTGTGCGCTGGTCGCGTCCCCTGCCAACCTGCATCCGAGCTTCGCCGGCAGCAAGCCACCTGTCAGGCTCGCCTCGCCGCTGCTGCTTTCGCCGTGGCCAGCTGCCGCGTCACGGTGCGCAGGCCTGAGCGGCGTCGCGTCCGTGGCAGCGTCACCGCGGGACGGCGCGGCGTCCACGGCACCCGTGGCAGCGTCCCTGTGCGCTGGTCGCGTCCCTGCCACCCTGCATCCGAGCTTCGCCGGCCAGCAGCGTCCGTCAGGCTCGCCTCGCCGCTGCTGCTTTCGCCGTGGCCAGCTGCCGCGTCACGGTGCGCAGGCCTGAGCGGCGTCGCGTCCGTGGCAGCGTCACCGCGGGACGGCGCGGCGTCCACGGCACCCGTGCAGCGTCACCGCGGGACGGCGCGGCGTCCACGGCACCCGTGGCAGCGTCCTGTGCGCTGGTCGCGTCCCTGCCACCTGCATCCGAGCTTCGCGGCACCAACACCTGTCAGGCTCGCCTCGCTGCTGCTGCTTTCGCCGTGGCTGCCCGCGTCACGGTGTGCAGGCCTGAGCGGCGTCGCGTCCGTGGCAGGCGTCACCGCGGGACGGCGCGGCGTCCACGGCACCCGTGGCAGCGTCCCTGTGGCGCTGGTCGCGTCCCTGCCACCTGCATCCGAGCTTCGCCGCCAGCAGCGTCCGTCAGGCTCGCCTCGCTGCTGCTGCTTTCGCCCGTGGCCAGCTGCCGCGTCACGGGTGTGCAGGCCTGAGCGGCGTCGCGTCCGTGGCAGCGTCACCGCGGGACGGCGCCGGCGTCCACGGCACCCGTGGCAGCGTCCCTGTGCGCTGGTCGCGTCCCTGCCACCTGCATCCGAGCTTCGCGGCCAGCAGCGTCCGTCAGGCTCGCCTCGCTCGCTGCTGCTTTCGCCGTGGCCAGCTGCCGCGTCACGGTGCGCAGGCCTGAGCGGGCGTCGCGTCCGTGCAGCGTCCACCGCGGGACGGCGCGGCGTCCACGGCACCCGTGGCAGCGTCCCTGTGCGCTGGTCGCGTCCCTGCCACCTGCATCCGAGCTTCGGCCGCCAGCAGCGTCCGTCAGGCTCGGCCTCGCTGCTGCTGCTTTCGCCGTGGCCAGCTGCCCGCGTCACGGTGGCGCAGGCCTGAGCGGGCGTCGCCGTCCGTGGCAGCGTCACCGCGGGACGGCGCCGGCGTCCCACGGCCACCCGTGGCAGCGTCCCTGTGCGCAGGGAGCCATTGTTGTGTGTACTGGCAGGGAGCATTGTTGTTGTACTGGCACCTAAGCGTTCAGGTTTGTTCGATGTTTGCTTTTTTGCAGATTCTGGTGTTCTGTTGTTGAGTATGTTATCCCAATACACGCTCCTGTCGTTGCTTAAGTTCTTCCCGGGTATTTTCGAGGTGCTGATTGTACGGTTTTCTAAGAGCTTTTTTTTCTCGGTTTTGTGCGCGCTTGGCGGTTGCATGTTTGCACTTGTGGAGGTTGATCTGAAGTTGAGCTGTCTTTTGTTCGTGACCTCGTCGTGTGTTGGACGCAGCGTGGTTAAGTCGGTGTCATGCGCTGCCGTTTTTTCGTGCGGCTGCGAGGTTTGAAGGGTTACCGGTACTTCCCGATATATTCTGTCTTTCAAAGCCATACCCAAGTGACTTTTGAGGAGAGAGTCGTCGTGGGAGCCGAGGGTGGACAGCGGAGACGACGACGACGGAGAAGGTGAGTTGGCAGTGCTGGCCGTGGTGAGGTCGGACAGTTCGAGAGATGGTGACTCATGGACAGCGGCATCGTAAGCGTGTCGTGAAGGGTGATGAAGGTTATGAAGCCAAGCCATGTGTCGCTGTTCAACCGCAGCGACATCGCTACACTCATGTGGTCCATTCTTACCGGCACACTGCCGCAGAGGTTGCGATGATGTTGGTGGTGGCGGCTGTGGGAAGCGGCGCTCGAGTCGTTCGAGGATGGACGTCAGACTGCCGTCCAGGCCGCTGTCTAGCGAGGAGCGCAGGGAGGAGGTATCACGCTGGTCACTGGAAAGCGTAGAGGCGTCGCGCCACACTACCGCCGATGGATGAGGTCGCCGTGGCAACGACGGCGCAGGGACTTCTCTGGCTGCTCTGACCGCAGCTAACGAGAGAGGTGCAAGAAGGTGGGGCACGACGGGACTGGAGGTTGCCGAAGAAGCAGAGCTCACGCCTGGCTTCTCTGTTGCGTTGATGTCTGCGCTGCTGGAGCGGCTTGCAGCGTTGCTGGAGGAGGCGGAGGAAGACGACGAGAGTTGCGGCGGCACCCGTCGCAGCGTTGAGGGAGGGGGTCGCGCAAGGCTCGACGTCAGCGGGCGCGATGCCGCTGGTGGCCTCGACATGCGGCTACTGTGTGCTGCTGTGACGGGTACGGAAGGCGGGGGCTGGGAGAATGTTGGGGGTGGCCGCGGAAAGCGTGCCGTGCCAGATGTCGCCTTTTCCACGCCTCGTGGTGAACCACCAGCGTGGACGGTGATGGAGGTATTGAACGTGATGGAGGACGACGACACAGGTGTCAGCGCGGGTGGGTCACATCGGAGAGGCAGTGGCGGAGCGCGAACCATGCCGCGCAGGTAGCTCTCGATCTTGTCTAGGTGTCCATCGATGTTTCTGTGGTTGGCATCGTGCATGATGGGGTAAGAGGCTGCTGACGCTGCAGAAGCGGGGTATCACGATACAGTAAAATAGAGAGCAAAAAAAAAAATGAGAGTCTCAACCGCAGAGGCCACAAGGCGGCGTCAGAACACCTTTTAAGAAGAAAACCAAAAAGCACAGCGCTGTAGTGTCTATGCAGGAAATAGTCCTTTGTTAATGGAATTCTACACGCAAAGAGCGACTCGTTTACAGACCCACACACCTCAACAGCAGTGGCCGGTTCTTTCGTAGTGCGCGTCCGTATGAGGAGTGGCAGCAGGAGCAAAACACAACAACAACGACAAAAGACCTTCAACGAAAAGCACGAAAGAAAATGAAAGCGTGGGATGTCTGTGTCGTGTGTCTGCGTGTGTGTCTGTCTGTCAGTTCCGCGTTTGTTTTTATGACTTTGTAGTACCTTCTATCAGGAGAGCTGATTTACCCACGACAGCAGCCGGGGGAGGGGGGGGTCAAAAAAAAAAGGGGGCAGGGAGAACAAACACCAACTAGAGGAGTAAACCGTATTTGAAAACTGAAGCTGCCACAGAAAAAGTACGGAGAGGTACACGTCTTTTCCTTTGGTGAGCCCCTTTCTTCTATATATATATATATATATAGATATAGATAGATAGATAGATAGATAGATAGATGTTTGTGTGTGTGCGTGTGTGTGTGTGTGTCTAAGGGAAGCCAAGCACGGCTTTAAAGGCTGCGTTGACAAGACAGTGTTGAGTAGACCGTGTGATGAACACGGGTGCGAGTCTATGGTGTTATCTTATCGATGGGCCGCGTGTAAGGGCGGGGTGGGGGGAAAGAAAAGAAAACCCGAGCAGAAAAACAAAATTGTCGAAGAGTCTGCAGGTCAAAGGAGAAAATGTGAGGTGGTCAGAACGCCCAGCACTGGTTGCACCACACTCCGTGTACTGAGCGCGGCACGGCGATGATGGAAGCAGAGAGAGAGAGGGCCCAAATATACACACGGACAAACACACAGGTAGAAATAGAGAGTGTGTGGGAAAGAGAAGAGTAGAGGCCTCACAGCATGGCAAAAGAAGAAGAGGACTGAAGGGTTGGTAGCGGCAGAGACGGGCGAGGAAAGACAAGCTGGTGGGGCACGACACTCTCTCAGCCTCCCCACCCCACCCCAATCGCCACGATGTTAGCGTGATAAGAAGGTTAAACAGTTGCACAACACTTCTTTGGCCCTTTCCTAAGAACACGTGCAAGCAGAAGCCCGACGCGACTACTAGCGCGATGTGGAGTCCTTTGCCCCCTCCCACACAGACACTCATACACGCACGTCAGCACTGTTGGTCACCTCCTTTCTTTTGTTGTTGATGTTCTTTTTTTTTTTTCGGCATGTATACGCGGCTCCACATGCCCAGATGCCTCTATGGAGAAGGGGCTGCTTTCGCTTTAAATACTCAACAGAAGAGAAGACAAACGTGTTATTACGGAGAAAAACAGAGACACTCGTTTTTGTAGAGTTACGTCAGCGTGTTCAGTTGCTTCTCCAGACGTTTCACCTCATCCAGCTGGGCGAAGGGGTCTTCCTGCACCATCTTGCGCTCCAACTCCGCCACCGCCTGGGACACCTGCGCAAGCACCGCTGCTGCTACTGCTGCCGCTGCAGATGAGGAAGACGCTGACTCCGCCTTCGCTGCTTTCCCTGTACAAGTCGGAGCAGCCGGAAACTTCGGCAGGGCGTGTATTTGCACGCGCGACCATCGCCCACCACGCTTAGGGCTGGGGTAAGTGATGCCCTCTTTATCTGCGTTTCCAGCTTCGGACGAGGGTGAAGGCGAAGACAGGGATGCTGAGTCGGAACCAGAGTTGCTGTCTGAATCTGAGGAGGAAGAGGAAGAGGAAGCGGATGATGAGGACGACGACGACGATGATGACGACGACGGAGTGATGGAATGGGCAGGGCGGCACCGCTTGCGAGGTACCTTGACACCACCACCGGCACTGCTGCTACGTTGTGGTCGTGTCTTTCGAGTTGTCCCAGCAGAAGCGGCGGCTGCGTCCGCTGCGGCCACAACAGCCGGGTCAACGTGAAATATTGCCGCAAACGGCGTTTCACCGTCATCCTCGCTGACGTCATCGCGGTGGTCGGCTGACGGAGGCGCTGACGACTTTGTCTTCGGCTTGGCGGCTATCCGCTGTCGTCGTGCAGCGCGCTTCGCCTCCTTCACGGCCGCCTTGGCCTCTGGGGAGGCTGCGGTTTTCGGTGGGCGACCGGGCTTGCGTCCACGCCGTGGCTTCGTGGAGCAGGCCAACCCCAACAAGCCGCATCTCCACGTGTCTGGCATCGGGTCTGGCCGCGTGGTTAGCTTGTGCCACGTGTGGCAGTCATCGCACTGTACCCAGAAGTCCACGTCTTGGCTGCTGTTTGCAGAGGACGCAGAGACGGTGGAGAAGGACTTCACGTTTGTAGGGGCCACCATCTCCTTTGGCAACTGCAGCACACGACGTGGCGGTACCTGCTGCTCCGTGGGCCGCGCTGTATTCGTTGTGTCGCTACAGGCCACACGGGTGGCAGGCGGCACCACGTCACTGGCATCGCTCGGAGGAAAGAGGACGTGGGCCAGCTCCTCCATCGCTATTTGGGGCAGAAGATCATTTGTCTCTGCGGAGTTGCTCTGCATGTACGCAGCGCGGTCCTCCTCCTGCGCGGTGGCGTCTCGCAGCGCCTTCATCCCTGCACTGAGCAGCCTGTGGGCCTGCCGGCTCAGCCCACTCCCCGCGCCGTTGTATGCGTCACAGTTTGCTTTGAGTGTGGTGAGACGCGCACGCAGGTGGGTGTAGTCGACGAAGGTGGCGGACACGTCGCGCGCCACACCAGTTGAGAGCGACACAGAAGGAATGGATGTGGGGGCAGCCGGCATGAGTGCCGCACGCACCTTGTTCATGATCTGCTCTTGGTGTCTGCAGCAGTCACGGAGGGATGACGCGGTCATGCCGGCAAAGACGTCCTCGTACATCTGGCACAGGCTCATCGGGTCCTTAATGCCTCGATAGTAGTGCGGGGCCTCCATCTCCGTCACGGGGAGCCGGAAATCGAGGGAGTCCGGGACGGTGCTCCAGAGGGCATCCACCACACGCAGCAGGGCCAGCAAACGAGTAGCCGTGGGCACGGTGAGAAAGAGCGCGTTTCCCGCCACAGCGCTATTGTCAGAGGTGGCAGCGGAGGCGGTGAGAGATACGTTCACCACGGTGGTTGTCGTGGCAGCGTTCGCCATCCCTCCCGTCAGCACTGGTGCGGGTGCGATGATGAAGGAAGAGGACGCCAAAGGGGTGGAGGGCGATGATGCTGGTGATGTTGCCGCCGCTGACGGCTCACCCAACGCAGCTAGGAAAGCAGCTGGGCAGGCCGTCGGGAACCACCACTGCGAGCACTTCCCCACCTGTACCCCACCGTCGTCGTCACCGCCTCTGACGCTGAAGATCAGCAGCTGTTGTACCATGAGCCGCTGCACACGCAGCGCCTCATACCACACTGCGGTGGCGTAGTCAAGGTACGCAAGATCACGCACAGTGCGCGAAGACGACTGCGAAGACGCCACGCGACGACGACCGCCGCTGGCGGTGTTGCTGCTGCCTCCCGTGGCGTTCCGCATGAGGATCAGCGTATTCCAATGAGAGTGACGCCACGCATTGAAGCAGTTTGTCAGGGCGGCGTAGAAGCAACTTACGGTGGTGTCCATGGCGGCGACAGCGGCGAGGGGCCGCAGCGTCGATTCAAAAAGCGTAAGGGAGGTGAAGAGTGCGTGGGTGTCGAAGTAGCACAGGTACGCCCACCAGTCGAAGCACTCTGCCAAGCTGGAAGGTCGACACGCGACGCGCTGCAGTCGACGGGACTCCGCTGCTAGCTCTTCTGGAGATGCGGAGGCAGGTTCAGGTTGTATGGATGATGTCAGAGTAGAGGAAGATCCAGATGTGCTGTCCAGCGCTGTGGCACGCCCTGTCTTCTCTCGCACAGTCGACGTTTCGGCATCCTGCTTCGTATAACGAGCAGTACGGGTCCTGCTACTGCTGCCACCACCCGGTGGCCGGCCGCGTGGACGACGCACCGGTGCTTCGGGCTCCTCATGTGGCACGGGTGTCGTGGCCGCGGTAGGTACTGGCACAGCTGACGACGTTGCCGCTGATGCAACGCTGTTCGCACGAACAAGTCTAAGTCGCAGCATCCGACGTGGCCCACCCTGTTCTGGAGCAGCAGTGTCCCCTACGTTGGCGCTGCCTGAAGCGGGGAAAGAGACAGCCACCAGAGCCTCGCTGTCATTGACGTCGTCAGAGTGGGTTGGCACGGCGGTCAGCTCAGGTGGTGCCGCAAAGTGTATGTGCCGCTCCGAAGGCTGCACAACTGCGTGTGATACATCGGGCGGCGACACCGGTTGGCCAGGGGACGGAGTCGACTCACCGAATCGTTCATCTGCGTAACTGCCGCCCTCGTCCTCGATGATGATACTGGCGAAGGGGGCACGCGAAAGAGGCCATTCCATTATTGCCGTGTGTCACCCCCGACGTAGCTAGACGCCACCTACGAGGAGGAGGAGGGAGGAGAGTAAAGAAAACAGTGGGCAGCACAAACCAAAAGAGAACAGAAGGTTCTCTCAATGCAATTGACCACGCAGCGTTGGTGAATACGCACACACACACGCTGACACACCGACACACTCAAACACACACACACACACACACGCACACCAAGGAAACACGGCGAAGATCGTTCAAGTACCTCCACGAGACACGTGCACGAGGAGAGGGAGAGAGGGAGAGACCGACAGAGACGGAGACGAGAGGGGAGAGAGAGAAAGTGAGGCGTGAAAGAAACAAAAAAGAAAAGCGCTGAGGCGACGTAGCGAGTGGATACCGGGGCTTTTTCTTTTGTTGTTGTTGTCTTCACAGGCAGAGCATCCATTGCTAAGTGAGAGGTACGTCGAAACGACAGTGCCGCTTCCCTCACGCAGAGAGAAGGGGGAGAAGGGGGAGGGAGCGCACGTGTTTGTACTCCCCACAGACGCGTACGTGAGCTGTCCTTCTCCTTCCCCTTTCGTACACACCCGGACTTGACAAGGGAAAAATAGGCCGAATCGCCTCACACACTTGCTTGTAAGTCTGGCTGATGTGAGAGGAGTCTCACAAGGTAAGACAGAGTCCAACCCCTTCTATTGTTTTTTCTTCTTCAAGAGTGTGGCTGCTTTTTTGCGGATACTCCGTTGTTGATACCAGTTAGAACAAAAGAAGAGGGAGGGGACGTCATCTACAACACGATAGTACGAGAGCGCAAACACGGAATACAGCGACGGTACGCCGTGGCGTGGCACGACCTCGCACAAAGGCACTTTTTCTTTTATTGGTGTTCTTTTGTTATCGTTCCTGGCATTTTAAACGACGGACGGAGCGTGCACGATGTATTTCCCCCCGAAAAGCGCACGAGAAGAAGGCGTCGGCGTCGACAACAACAGCAACCGTTATCATCATCACCATCAGAGTCACGCGCGCACTTCACACCACTCTTCTCGGTTGTTTCCTTTCCCTCTTTCCTCTCCCTGCTTTAGAGTCGAGCAAAGGACTCGAGCTCCTTCTGAATGTCCGCCACACTCGCCTCAACGGTGCGCACCGAGTTCGCCGCCTTTTCTGCGACGTCAAGTGCGTGCAACAGCGCGGGGTGGGGCTGCTGAAGGCCGTCCTTCGTGATCGCCGCGTAAAAGCTTCGCACTTCGTGGATGCCTGCGGCGACCGACGGGGCTGGTGTCCCAAGTTGGGCCCCTTCCCCACGCAGGGAATGCAGCACCGGGGCCGGGAACTTCGCCCAGTGCGCCGTGCTGGCAATCACGAGCGGCGGCACATCACCGTCCACGTCGCTCGCCGTCGGCTTCGACAAGTCCCTTTGCAGCAGCTCCTCCTCACGAAACTGCTGCGCCACAAAGACAGCAACGGCGGTGTGCGGGTCCAGCAGGCGCGTCCCGTGCGACAGCTCGTACACCGCTTTAATCGTGGCAGCGCAGTCCTCCTCGCTGCAGCGGCCCGCCGTGAAGACGCGCTGCATCGCAGCCCGCATCTCCTCTGGCAGGGTGAACACGCCGCTCATGTCGAGCTCCCCCATCAGCCGCGCCACTAGCGCAGTGTCGCCGTGGCTGAGAAGATAGAGAAAGCGCTCCACGTTCGATGCCTTCAAGATATCAATTGACGGCGACGCCGTGACGGCCAGTTTGCGGTGACGCACATCATACGTGCCGGTCATCACGAAGTCGTACAGCACATCGTTGCAGTTCGACGCGACGACAAACTTACGCACCGGCAGGCCCATTAGCTTCGCCACGTAGCCGCTGAGGATGTTGCCAAAGTTGCCGCACGGAACGACGACGTCGATGGGGTCGCCGAAGACCCACCCAGTGGGCGGGTGCTGCACGTGGTGACGGTACGCCCAAAAGTAGTAGACGACCTGCGGAATCAGCCGGCCCCAGTTAATGCTGTTCGCCGAGGACAGCCGCACGGCGGGGTGCTGCGCCGCCAGCTCCGCCCGCAGCTGCTCATTCGAGAAGAGCTTCTTCACCGTGCTCTGGCAGAAGTCGAAGTCGGAGTGCACGGCGTAGGCCCGCACCTGCGTGCCATCATCAAAGGACAGCATCTGGGTCTGCTGCACCGGCGAGACACCATGGCTGGGGTAAAGCACCATCACCTGCGAGTGCGCACCGGCGTTCACGAAGCCGCTGATGGCGGCCACGCCGGTGTCACCCGAGGTGGCAGCGAGAATGACGTACTTCTCCTTCTCCTGCGTCGCCGTGGCTGTGGCGAAGTAACGAGGGAAGAGCTGCAGGGCGAAGTCCTTGAAGGCAGCGGTGGGTCCGTGGTAGAGCTCCATGACGGAGACGTTGGCCGCCCACCGCTCCGGTGCGTTGAAGGAAGCAGAGCGGCTCAGCCGGCTCCCGCCCTCGCCGTTGGTTGGTCCGTGTGCATTGCTGTCTGTTGCCGTGGCGGTCGCATTACCTACACTTCCCATCAGCAGCGGTGTTACAGGGCAAATGTCTGCCTTTTCAGACCACCGCGACGGGTCATAAGCCTGCAACACCAGCGGGTACAGCATCGCTGGCGTGATGCTGGCATCCACCAGCTGCTCCAGGATCATCTGCGCCGCCTCGACGTAGGCCAGGTTCTTTTGCTTGCAGAAGAAGTGCAGCTGCGAGTCCGGCATCGTTGGGATCTCCTTCAGAATGTAAAGGCCGCCGTCGCTGGCAAGGCCATCGCGCACCACAGACAGAAAGTTTGACATCTCCGCTGCTCCACGGGTGCTCGTGAAGGAGCCGGCGACGTGGTGGTAATCCTTGCTGGCATACGCGCGGGCCTGGGCCTCGACGAGTGGTCGGAGGGCCGTCACCAGCTCGTCTACTGTGCTCGTCTCCGTCCACACAAAGCGGTAATGGTAGAGCTGATAGAGCGGCTTCATGGCCGCCGTGTCAGCAGCGTCGAGGCAGAGCGTAAAAACAGGGGCAGCCTCTGCATGGGAAGGGTGCGCAAAGAGGTGTGCCCTGTCGACCAGGGCAGCCTGCACCTCCGCCTTCAGCTGCTCCGAGCCACTGCCGGTTATAGCCAGGGTGAGCATGTGTGTGTATATTGGTGTGAGAAAGAATGTTCGTTCGTGACTGGAGAAAGGTACAGAAAGAAACGGTAGAAAAAAAGACGAACGCACGTGAACGGAGACTGAGGAGAGAGAAGGAAGGAGGGGGATGAAGAGAAAAGTGAAGGCGTGCCCAAAAACCCAACTCTGCCAATCACCGCAACCCTCAAGAGGAAGCGCGGATACACCTACACACACACGCACACGCACGCACATATGCTGCATGCCTCCAGCTAACGCGTACGAGAGCATTGCCAAAAAAAAAAAAACGAGGAGGGAGGGGGGGCAAACGGCAGGAGCGCAGATGCGTAAAGAAGGACACACATTGAAGAAGGCGTTCTCTTATGTGTGTGCATGTGTGTGCATGTGTGTGCGTGTAATTTCTTTCTTTTGGGAAAAGAGAGTCGAATTATTAGGAGAGATGACAAAAAAAAAAAATCCGTTCCCCTTTGTGGGGGGAGGCAGCGGAGGAGCGCCGCAACGCTGATGAGGCGGAAAGCAAGAGAGAAAAACAAAAGGACATATTTAAAAAAATCACCACCACCACCACCACCAAGCAAAGAAGCAAAACAAGGGAGGTGAAGAAAGACGCCTACGAGAGATGGAAACCGAAAACAAGCAGAAAAAAGAGAAAAAAAACAGCGAGCGAGCGAGCTACTTATATGGCTGCACCCGCCACCACAAAAAAGAGTCCCCTTCTCCACGCGTGAGGAGGGACGCCTCCCCACTATACACCCACACACACACACTCACTCACTCACTCATCCACTCTTATCGCAATGGATGATGAATGAGGGCATCTCAAGAACATGCCTGCCATCTTCTCCACACAACGAGCATCCCAACAACAACAGCTGACCAGAACAGCAGACCAAAAAAACGGGCAAAAGAGAAATAGAGGAGAGAGATGCAAAACCAGCAAGAAAAAAAAAAAAGCCACGGAAAGGGAGTCGCGTTACAGGATGGAAGACGGGGAGAGGAAGGCAGTTAGAAAAAAAGGCTTCCTCCCACCCACACCCGCGCCCCTACGCCGACACACCTCGCAACCACCACACGATGGAGCGAGACAGAGGGAAGGAGAGGGAGGGAGGGGGGGCAAGCTGGAAAAGCTAAAGTAAAGGAAAGGAAAACACCCTTGCCGACACACGCAAACAGGCACACACACAGGGTCCACCCCTCAATGCAGATCAATGCAGGGTTTCCTACAACGCACATTATTTGCATATGTCTCGACGATCGCGTCAAGGCATGCGCGTACGCAATCCCTATCAGCATCACACTTCCTCTAAGCTTTCTCTCCCTCACGACAGGAAAGGGAGGGGAGGGGAGGGTGAAGTTGTTGACGCGTTAAAAAGAAAAGAAAAAGAGGGTAAACAAGGTGGAATGCACACCCGAAAAGGGGGGCACACCAAAAAAAAAAATGCCAGAAAACAGGAAGGAGAGGTGAGCAGCACCGAAACGTGTGCGACTTGCGCCCCAGACTGCAATCCACAAACTGCCCCGCAGCCACAGACACCCCACTCAGCTAATTACGCGAGAAGGGACAGCAGCGTATCAATCGCTTTCAAGTAGCCCACGTCGTACGCGAAGTCCGCGTCTGGGTCGCCGCCCTGGAGCAGCTCCTTCGACTCATAAGTGTAGGCAAAGTCCACCATTGTCACGCGTGCGGTCGGCAACGGGTCCTCAGCATCGTAGACAAAGAGAAGCGACGACGTGTAGAAGCGGAAGACCGTCTGCTGACTGAAGGCGACACGCAGACGCTGCAGCTGGCGCCGGTAGGCGCGCTCCAGTTCGCGGTTGTTCATCATGAACACCGAGATCTCGTTCTTCACCTCCGTCAGCGTCAAGGGACGGCACTGCAGTTTGCTGCGGAACTCGTAGCGCGACTCCGCCACGTTCCACCGACGGTATCCCGCCAACCGAATCCCATAGCGCGCCGACGTCGATAACTTCGCCTTTTGCTCCTTGCTGTGCTTCTTTTCTGCGGTGGGGTGCAGGCCGTACTGCCGGCTACCCATTTTAATGTCCATCACGCAAGGACGGCGGAACCTGTAACATACATACTCGAGCATGATCATGCGGCACACCTTGCGGCCACCTGCCACATCATCGCCCGCCCCGTCCTCGTCGTCGTCGTCGTTGTCTGCGTCGACGATGCGCGGCGTGGGCACGAGTCCAGCCTCCTTCATGGTGGTGGTGGTGGGTTGCTGCAACGATGCGGCCGCCACGGCTGTCGTACTTGGGGAGTCTGATAGCGGGTTCTGACCACCCTTGTCAGCTGCCGAAGCTGTTGACACCGGTGCTGCTTCGGCGGATGCTGCCATGCATCGCCGTTCACACCGCAAGACGTCTCGCACAAAGAGACGCCGGGTCCCGTGGTAGCGTGGCACAAAGGCGGCGAGCAGCTGGAGTGCGCGGTGCTTCTGCGCTATGTACTGTCGATCTGACTGGCTGACGGCGCTGCTGGCGACGCCTTCAGAGGAAGGGGTGGCAAAGGAGCCCATCGAATTGGGGGTGACGGTGCCACTCAGCGCACCCGTCGGCGGTGGTGCCTGCGGCTGCGCGGATATCGCGGCAGGATCCTCCTTGAAGTGCGTCCCTGGGGAAGGGGAGTTAGGGTAGCGACACTGCGACGCCGGCGTGGAGCAACGAGATACCACCACCGCCGCCCCGTCCCTGCCTGTGCCCTCAGCAAAGGACGAGACAGAAGGCGAAGGGGGTGACATGGCAGCCGCCTCCGCCGCTTGCCGCTGCACCTCGTAGGCCGGCGCAGCCGTCCGATAAAAGTGGCGGAAGCGAATCGTCCACCACAGCCGCGCTGCCAGGGCAACCAGCGACTTGTCTATCTGATGGACGGGCGAGGTGGGGGTAGAGGCAGGCGTTGTCGTCGCTGCATCAAGGTGCTCTGCGCAGTTCGACATCACCGGCGAGTTCGCCACGATGGAGTCGCTGCGCATGCGCTGCAACGAAGGGAAGCGCTGCGACGCCTCCTCAGGGATAGGTGGAGGGGCAGAGGCCAAAATGTCAAGGGAGGACATGTCTTCGGCCTCGTACTGCTGATACACCTCCCACCGCGCGTCGCAGAGGGAGACGATGTTGTCGGCATGTGAAGTCGTGGTGGCGGCGGTCGTCGCGTCCGCGATGCCATCCGCATCGACGTGCACGTGATGAATCACAGGGGTTTCCGTCGTTGTCGCCGCAGTCGTTGTCGCGGTGGCTGACAACGACGATGATGAGGTGGCGTTCTGATGCCGCCAATGCTCGACGGTGTGCGGAGCCTGTCGGACCGCTTCCCGCACGAGTGCCTCCTGGTAGGGCTGAATCATGTTGTAGAAGGCCTCCTCGCGACGGGAGCCGGACTGCTTGAGAAACGCGTTGCCCTCCGTCACTGAGAGGTGGTGCCCACCCACCGAGGAAGAGCTGGAGACTTCCACCGCTGGTGACGTGGCGACGCTGACGGAGACCGGCCGGAGAGGGGAAGGGCCCACCGCGCTGGTGGCAGTGTGCACGAGCGAGGCGACTTCGCCGACGTGGTTGATGTCCTTTGCAGGGGCCACAGACGTCGTGGTGGTGCTGGTGGTGGCTGATGTCGTGGCTGCTGCCATCGTGGCCGTCAAGGAGGTTGGAGCCACCTTCTGTCGTATGCGTGCAGGTGACGTGTTGTAGGACCGTTGGTGGGACGCTGACAAGGACACGGGTGCCACCACCGTCGAGGCCGCCACAGGAGTGCTTGGCGTGTCTGTGGGGGGGAAAGCGGCAGACACCTCGTCTGCCTCTGCGGTCATCGCCGCGAGTGGGGACGTCAGCCGTGCGTTGGTAACTGCTGTTTTTGATGTCTGCGCTGTGCTTGCGGCGGGCACGATGGCCACTACATTTGGTGGGAGTGCTGTGATGGGAGTGCTATGAGTAGCACCACCATTGCGGCTCGCCCCCTCTCGATCAGACGCAATGTTCTTTACGCTGTTGGTGTTTGCCGTGAGATGATGCGCGGTGGCGAGGTTGGGACTGCTGCTGCCGCTGCCGGTAGCTTTGGCGCCCACCGTTGTTGCCATTGAGTTTACGGAGGAGCTGCGGACGGCCGGCGTCGACGACGACACCAGCGGCACACTGCACCCCATCGTCGCCTCCACGGCACTGCTGTCGTTGCTGGAGGAGCGGGAAAGCCGCGAGAGCATCGTTTGCAGCGGCGACTTCGTTGAGTCTGTGGCGGAGAGGGATGGCTTCGAGGCCACGTCTGATTTCAAATCCACAAATGGGGGGACAACACGCAGCAGCATCTCACCGCTGGTGTTGGCGTCGCCGCAGGAAGTCAACGTCGCTGAGGCACCTTTGGATGCCCTTGCAGTTTCGTCTTCCTCCTCCTCCGCGGGGACGGGACTCACGACAGTGTTGGCGGTGGTCATCGACGCAGCTTCCTCCCTGCTTTCCGGGTCGAGCGCCGACAGCATCGCCGCGGCAGTCTTGACGCTCGTGGAGGTGAAGAGGGGCTCCCTCCCGTGGCATACGGCATCCGCGGTGGAGCAGTCGCTGTCCTCCGCTGAGGCCTCCGCGAGGGACACAGGGGTGATGACCGCCGTCGCCCTGCCCAACTTGCCGCCGTTTTTGTGGTTCGACACGGCGGTGCTCGGCGCAGATGCCGGCATCGACGCCGTGGCGGGGGTGGTCTCCGCTGGCGAGCTCACCGCCAGCAGCCGCTGTCGCTCCTCCTCACGGGCAGCGTTGCTGATGCTGGATCGCGGCCGCGAGTGGACGTGGCGACGATGTGTTGGTGTGTGAGCAGGGAGGAAGGACGGTCCTACACCACCGTTACCGTTGTTATTGTTGCTGTTAGTGTCATTGTTGTTGTTGCTACCGCTGCTGAAAGCGGCAGGGCTGCACGCCTCCGTCGCCGCTGCTGCTGCTGCGTGTCCAGAGTTACGCAATGCCGCCAGAGCCTCCGACGAGAGTAGGGGTGCGCTGATGCCCTCGGCGAGGCCAGTTGCGCTGCTCTCGCAGCTGTTGTTCTCGTGGCTCCCGTGGCAGCCTTCCTCAGGGACGGACCCTTCACATGAGCTGCGGTAGCCGTCGAGGTCGTCACTAGAGTTTTGGCGTGGGAGGGGGGCGCCGGGCGACGGTGTTGAAATAATGCTGCTGTTGGTGGTAGCGGTGGTCACAGGGGCGGCCTTCTCGTTTAACGAGGACGGCGAGGTCGCTTCGGGCTGTGGTGGTACTGTGATACTGATGCCGCGGCTGTCAGGAAGTCTCCGGCGCTGATCTTTTGTGGGGGAGAGAGAGCTCACCACGTTGGAGAGGGAGGACATAGGGGTTTGCGTGCGCGCACGTATGCGTGTGCCTTTCGAAAAGAGGAAGGAGTGCGAGGGGGTGAAGGCCGGCACGAAAAAAAAAAAAACGTCAGCCTACAGCTCCACCGTCCGCAACTCGTCACTACGGCAAAAGCAACAAAACCACACAATCACAGAAAATGAGAGAAGTTGCTGCCGTTTGCGGTCGCAGTTCCAATTCACACGTCTTACTTGGGAAACCAAAAAAAAAGAAAAAATGCAGCGAGATCAGCAACGCCGATGAAGATATACGTGAGGTCAAAACACGAACCCAAGCAAAAAAATAGAGAGAGAAAGAGGGAATATAGCGTCGGCGCCGTCTGATCACCTCACACACACACACACACAGAGAGAGAGAGAGAGTCACACAGATAACCTACAGGTACACACAAACACACACACAGACACACGTGAGAAAAAGAAAAAAAAGACAGACAGAGAGCGAGAGGGAAGAGAGATGTGAGAAAAAAAAAACACTAACAGCAACAACCGAGTGTGAACGATGATGTGCCCCAGTTCGCAGAAGTAGTCCGTCCTCTCTTTTCTCCGCTGGCACAGTGAAGTTGTATAAAGAAAGGGAAAAAAAAGTCAAAGTTGATAAAAGCAACAAAGAAAAGAAGACGGGGGCAGAACACAAGAAAGCTGAAATCCCACCGAATGAAGGGGACTGTGCAAACAGCGAAGGGCAGGGGGGAAGGGAAAGGGTCCTAGCGTAGTACTCTACGTGAGCTTCGGAAGAAAGGAAACCGTCGTCGGGTTAGTGGTACTAATAACGAAGGGAAAAAAAAAAAACAGCAACAAAAGTGGTACTGTAACATAAACAACGACAAGAAGAGTATGTGGCTGCGGTCTGTGATAAAACTCAAAGACTTCTCTCTCTCTATCTCTGGTCGCTTTGTGTGGCGCAGTACCTTCAAGCTGACCGCACACTGTTAGGGGAGACGTGCTCAAACAGGAATGGGGGGTACGTCGAATTGGTGACGGAGAGACAGAAAACAGCGCAAAACGGGCTTCCCCTTCAAAACAAAGGAAGAGAAGGAAAAAAAAAAAAGCAGCAGCTGTCAGCGAGTGAGAGCAGAAAAACAAAAAGGAAGATGGGCAATCACAAGATCACTCGTAATAGTAATAGTGAGGACCGCTGCGCTCAGCAAAGGTCAAGCGAAACACAAAAACACAAACACACAGAATACTGATCAGAGAGGAACCGTTGCTGCGGAGCTGCTACCGCTGCAGATTTCCGTCTTTCTATTTTTCTTTCTTTCTTCTATCAGCACGCAACGAAGTGCGGAAGAGACATTCACACGTCTGCCCTTCGCCAAAATTCCTTTACCACCACACTGATTGTCCCCCACTACCCCTCTTTTGGTCTGCTTGGTTGCTTGTGGAGGTGTGCAACACACACACACACAAACACAGAGAGAGAGAGCGAGTGAATTCTAGAAAAAAAAAGTCAGCTATGCACGCCAGAAAAGAAAGGAGAAAAAGACGCGCACACGCCACAATAAACCTGTCGTATACTCGCTTCTCTTTTATTCGCTCTTGTGTGTCACAGAGACAGTGAGCAGAAAAAAAAAAGTTGAAGGAGAACTTAATACACGTTAGACACTCTGTTGACCCGAGGATTCCACGTACAGGTCACCGATACACACAGAGACGCGCACACGCAGTGGTCACCGTCGCAGTCGTGCCACACGAGATGATGAGGATGTGCGCCATAAACAGAAACGAGGCGAAGCACGATTCGTCGTTACACACCATGCACAGTGAGAGAGAGAAAGACAAGAAGAGAGGAAAGAGAGGAGTGAGTGCTTCATGAGAAAATGCACTGGGTACACACTCAAAACAAAAAAAGGCAGTCGATCAATCACAGTCGCTACACCGTAGAGGAGACGCGGCATAACCTCAGGGTACACGGAATGCACAAGACGTCACCAACAGCTGTCTATCATTGCAGTGCGTCAGGCTGCTTTCTCCCTCACTCTACATTTGAAAAAAAAAGGAGGATGTGCCAAAGTGAAAGAGAAAGAGCTATCTGCAATAATGATATTTGCCTCATGAGCAGACGAGCTCAAGGCATTGCGCGAAATTATGTCAGTTATATCAGCTGGACAAGAAAGAAAGGGTAGTTGTAACTGCGACAAATGCCAGCCTCTGTAACTGCACATTCCCGCGCCTTCCCCCCCCCCCGCCCTCCTCTTTTCAACGATGCAGTCCTCCATTTCATCATTTTTTCCTTTTTTCTTAAGTGGCTGTGCACCGCAGCAACGAAGAAAACACACAAAAACAGTGAAACGCTTAAGAAAGAAAGATTGGACCAACGATAGTCGATTTCCTGCCCGTTCGCCTCCTCCTCCTCTTCTCCTCCACCCGCGCAGCACTTCGAGCGATCACGCAGTCGAGGAAATGCAGAAGCGCGCACGCGAACAGCAACCTCTGCCGAGCCTAGACCCTCATCTCTGATCGCCAACGCAGCGACCGTCCTCTTAAATAAATAGAGACAGCATAGCACACACGACAGCTCGCTCGGCGAGGTGTATCTGCTGCGAGAGAAGGGCGCGACAAGAGAACGAAGGGAATCCACAAAAACCCCCAAGATGAAGCACAAAAACACCCCTCCCCGCAGCAGTGCAGCAACAGCGATAGAAGCGTACAGAAGCCAGCTCAACACCTTGATAAAGAAAAAAAAGACTTAGAAGACGTGCACAGCAGCACATTACCGCTCTGGAAACACGAGCAGAAAAAAAAAAAACTGGGGCCAAAGTCACTCAACGACGAAGGAAAGAAAAAGAGAGGAGCTATTCTCTGCACCCCACCCCACCCCCTCAGAAAATAATATCAAAGAGGTTAGCTCTGAAGTGCGTGTGTGCATGTGTGTGCCTCTCTCTCCATGTGTGTGTGTGTGAGTGAGTTTGGTACGCGTGCGCTGCCGTCTCGTCTGCGTCGACACACACCACACACCGCAACAGTTCTTTAAAAAAAAGGCACGTGGGAAAAGGTGGTAACAGCGGCGCCACGTAAGGAGGGGGGGAGGGAGGGGGGAGGAAGCAGCTGTTCTGCCCTCCTTCCCTTCCCCTTTTCCTCTCTGCACCGCAGCAAGTCCGCGTACCTAGCAGGTGTCCGTCGACTCGGTTTGAATGCTGATCCACAGCTGGTAGCTGCCCGAAACGACACCAATCACCACCACCACACAGCCGTAGAAGCCAAGACCAAACACCACCACGTACTCCCAGAATCGCATCGTACGACCGTGGTGGAGACCCTTGCGCTCACGGCGGACGTAATCGAGGGCGGCTGGGATGACCAGCCCAACAATACCGCAGCCCAGCGCACCCGAGATGGACAGCAGGAGACCGTAGTAGGGGATGATAAAGGCAGCAAACGCGCTCACCACGAGATACATGATCCGCATGATGTTTGGCTTGAGGTCCCAGTAGGTTGTCAGCCCCGTGATGCCGAGGAGGCGACGGTCCGACAGCTCGCACAGAGGAAAGGTTTGTTGCGGAATGATCATGATCGAGGCGAAGAAGAGGAGGGCACTCACCGCCGTGCGCAGAGCACCCTTCTGCAGCGAGACGGTCATAACGGAACAGGTGTGGTCACCGTAGGAAAGGAAGCCGCTGATGCCAAAGGCGAGGAGGATGGAGTAGGCAATTGCCACCGAGGCACGGAGCAGCTTGCGGTACCGCCGAGCCGGCATCACACGCTCGACAGGGATGCATGACCCGATACCGGTGAAGGCGTACACGCTGACGCCCATCGCCACAAAGAACTCCGTCGCAGAGGACGGCCATAGCTTAATCGGCGGTGTTGGTTTGTAGGGGAAGTCAACGAACATCAGAATCACAGCCGTAAAGACGAGCAGGTTGGACATGATCGACAGCGGCTCCTGACTGTGCGCGTTCTTCATCAGCACGAGGGGCAGAGCAATGAGGGAGGGGATGATCAAGCCTAACGCCCGCGCACCACCACCGTGCATACCCATCGCCCCTAGCAAGACAACAGAGTTGGAGGCGGAGAAGGCAATGAAGCCGATTAAGTGGGTGACTCCGTAGAAGATGTTGATCATCGGGTACCACCGCCCCCACACCATCTTCGGCACATCACCGTAGACGATCACCTTGTGCGCGTTCTTCATCTGATTCTTCGCCCCAAAGTAGGCCTCCGTGGCGTACTCCGACGTGATGGCGACAAACGTCAGGAGGAAGATGCCGCCCACCAGCCCAGCTTGGCGAATGATGAAGGGCATCGACAGAATATTCGTGTGAAAGAAGCTACGGAAGGTGTTACTGAAATCGGTAAAGAGCAGCTGCTTCACCTCGTTTGACATGATCGCGGTGGGGATCGCGTTCACCACCATCCCGGGCATCTGCTCAATCGCATCACCGATGTGCTGCGCACCAGAGCCGATGGTGTTGGCCGCCGCACTCGCCACTCGCTTCACACCATTCGGCACGACGGTGGACGACTGCTGAGCAACGACGTCGACCGAGCGCGAAAACCACCGCGTCACGCGGTCGGGGAGCAACGTCTCCAAGGTGTCCGTGAAGAAGCCGCGCTTGCTGCCCGCCTCGTGTGCACCACCACCACCATCACCGGCGGTGGTGCCGTCGGGGTCTAACATCTCACTGTAGGCCCGCAGGCGAGCTGCCTGCCTCTCCTCGGCGGAGAGGGGACGGGCAGGCGAGCGTGGGGGGTCGAGCGACGAGCTGCTGCTGTCGCTGCGCTGGTGCGGACCATCCTCGTGCTCCTCACCCTCCTCCATCTGAAACCGCGGCGGCGGTGGTGGTGGGATGGACAGAGCCGGTGGGGGCGCCTGAGTCGAGGCGTGGTGGGCCGCGTCACGGGTGCCGTCGTCGCCCTCCTCCCCGTCGCTGCTGCTCCCGCTGATGGCATGGTGGGTGATGCCCTGCTGCTGCTGTGAAGGAGGGAAGAGCTGCGCAGCGGGTGAGCTCTGCACCTGACTGACATCATGATCGTCCTTGTTGTTGCTGTTGCTGTTGTTATTGCTAACGGGTGACGGAGGAGACACGTGGAAGTACTGCCGCGCACCAGACATTCCAATCCCCGCCTCTGCAACAGCAGCAGACGTTATCGGTGGCGTGTGCGCCTGTGCATCGACATTCGCTGGCACAGCAGAGGCCGGCGTTGCGGATTGGAAGGTGTAAAGTCCAGAGGTGCCGTGGTGGTCGAGGTCGATTGGACTTCCCTGCAGACCTATCATCTCGTAGGGACGAGACGGGCCTGGGCCGACACCGAATGGATACGCCGGTGCTGCCGCTACTGCCGCCGGTGGCGCGGTGCTTTGCCCCTCTTGGTCCTCCCCACTACCGAAGGCATTGCGGAGATGTGCAAGAGAGGCAAGGACAGTGGGCTGCGAGGCTGAATTCGTCTGCCCACGCACAGGCGGCCGCTCTGACGCATCGCTGCCGCTGTTATTCATGAGCTAGGTTGCAAAGCGTAAGCACAGTCGCTAACGAATTCACCCACACAGATGCACACGCACACACAAAAAAGAGAAATCCAGTTAGCAAGACTGCCGGCGAGCTCAGCAGAAAAAAGCGGTGCGTAGTTCACGCGTTGCTGCAGAGTCCCCCGCTGCGGAGAGGGGGAGGGAGAAGGGGAGGGGAGGAGAGGAGGAGGGAAAGTAGAGACAAACGACAACAGCGTAGCGCAGCAGCGTTAGACCATCACAGCAACTAAATTCAAGTGCATTAAAAAAAAAAAGAAGGATGGTGTAGGCATGCGTGACCAGATCTTCTTCGAGCGATGAGAAAGCCGAACAAAACAGGGGCTCTGTGATTACGGCGGCCACATACACACACACACACACACTGCAGCGTTCATGTGCATTCAAGCTGGTCGCCCGCAGTAAACGCCAGTCTCCCTATGCAGGAGCACGTTGATCGTGCAGAGGAGTTCTTCCGCCACCTCAAATGAAAAAAAAACCCTGCCGTCGTTCTCGTTGTGGAAAGGAGGTTGGTTTTGCAGCAAAGAAAAAAGAATGGCAACAACATCAGCAACCATAACAATACACACACACAAATCAACAGCACCCTCATCTACAGAATGCTGATACAAGTACAGGAGAGAGAGGGAGGGGAAGGAGGCAGAGAGCTGCCCAAAGGGCCGCGGCGATAACCCCGCGATGATTCCGCAACAAACTCCATTTCCTTCTCAGATTCTCAATTTGGTTTTCTTTTTTGAAAGTGGTATTTGTGGGGGTGGGAAGAAAAGGGCAGAAACCTCTTCTCTCTATCTCTCCCACTCAGCACGTTGTCGAGTACCCCGACTGCACGACCAGCCACATCTCATACGTCGTCATCACAACACCCACCAGGCAAATAATCGCCCCTAGCGTAACCCCGCTGAACGTGATAACGTAGTCGAGGAAGCGAGGCGTGCGGCTGCGCAGCAGCCCGTACCGCGTCCGACACACGTAGTCCAGCGCAGCAGGTATGACAAGGGCAACGATGCTGTAGCCGAGACAGCCCGACAGAGCAATCAGAAGTCCGTAGTACGGGATGCACCACGCGATAAGAGCACAGCCCACAAGGAGGAGGAGGCGCAGCGCGTTCGGGCCCCAGTCGCCGTAGCGAGGGATCGCGCGCCACCCCAGCATGCGGCGGTCACACAGCTCCCCCAACTCAAACATGTTCAACGGGATGTAGAACAGAAAGGCAAAGAAGAGGAGCGACATGACAGCGACCTCGATTGCGGTGTTGTTGTTGTTGAAGGATGTGGAAAGCACGGAACAGGTGTTGGAGCCGTAGGAGACGATGGCACACACGCCAAACGCGATGTGGACGACGGTGCTGATCAGCACGCACACGCGCAGCAGGACGATGTATCGCCGCGGCTGCATCGTCCGCTCCACCGGCACGGCACGGCTGAGCGGGGTGAAGATAAAGACGCAGATGCTGAGGGCAACAAAAAACTCTTGTGCCGACTGCGGAAAGAGATGCAACACGGCTACCGTGCGGTCCGCACCTTCGAGAGTGCCAATGGTCGCTGCAATGACACTGCCGTAGGGAAAGACAACGAACATCATAACGAGCGAAACGAATACGAGGAGGCTCGCGAGGGTCATCATGGGCGGCTGCGTGCGGGCCCGCTTCATGAAAACAAATGGCAGCGAGAATAGGGAGGGGATAATGAAGCTGAGCGCCTTTGCTGCGCCGCCGGTGATCTTCATGTGTGGGAGGAGCGCCTGCATATTCAATGCAGCGTACGTCACAGTCGCGATTAAGGCAATGCCGTCGTACCACAGCTGGAAAGTCGGGTACCATCGACCGAAGGTCAGGCGAGGGACGTCGCCGTACATGATAACGTGGTCGGCCCCCTTCAACTGGCCCTTCGCCTTGAAGTACACCTCCGTGTAGTAGCAGCACACAGCCTCCATCACGAGGATCAGCAGCACACCCCCGACAAGACCAGCCATACGAAAGATGTAAGGCGCCACGAGGATGTTGACGTTCAGCGAGCACTTCAGCACGTTCAGCGCGTCGACAAAGATGAGATACTTCCACTCCGGAGACATGATACGATCGGGAACACCTCGTATCGCGTACGCGCTGACGTTCGACAGCATCGCCCCCGTTGCGTCTGCCGCGGTGACGATGCCCTCGCCAGTCCGTGTCATCGCCCGGCGGATGGGCTGCGGAACAGCGCTCACCATTGCCTCTGTTGTGCTCTTCAAGAAGTGGGTGGTGGAGGCAAACATGCTGGTAAAGGCATCCGGGAGGATCGTGTTGGCAGTGTCCTTCAGGAAGTCGAGGGTCGTCACGTCGCTGTCCACCGCCGACGACGCGGTGTTGTTGCTGTGTTGGTGGCCGTGCCGATCACCGGCAGGAGAGCTGGCACTACCACCACTGCCAAAGCTGGTGCTTTCTGCCAAGCCATCCACACTACCACCAGCGTGAGTGGACCCCCTTTCCCCTTCCTCCTCGCCTCCGTCCACATTCGTGGAGTGGTTGCTGCCCGAGGGTCGTCGAGCTGCCTCGTCGTACGCCTTCAGCCGCTCCAGCTGCAACTCGTCGGGTGACAGCAGCAGCGGTAGCGCCGGTGTGTCGGTGACGCTGCCGTGCACTGATGCTCGCTGCGGGTGTCCGTGTCGAGCGCCGCTGCTGTTGTTGTAGTCGTTACTGTTGCGACCACCACTTCCTCTCACAGCGCTGCTCAGGTTGCTCTCCACCTCGTCACTCACGTCGATGTCGAAGAGCTCTGTGTTGGAGTGCCGCTCTACTGTTGGTGGTGGTACTGGTGCGGCTGCGATGTTGTTGGTGGTGGTAGTTATGGTGGTGCTGGTCGACACACGCGAAGCAGCCTCTATCACGTCCAGGTCAGAGGAGAAGCGCACGTGGGCCTCCGTAGCAGCCGGCATGACAGCGGTGGTTTCTGTGAGAAGTGCCGACGATGCAGCGAAGCCGGAGTTGGGGCTGCTGCCAGTAGCGGGTACGGCGGACCACTCCGAGGCCTCAATGTACGCAGGCTGCGCTACCTCCTTCGTCGTGATCACCGGCGGTGGCATGGGTGGGACATCGTTAGTGCTGTTCCTCACGCCGTTTTCAGCGGTACTCCTCTTACTGCGGCTGCGAGTTTCATCACCGTCAGCACCGTTCTGGCTCCCTTGTCGCTGTTGTTGTTGCTGCGGCGGCGGCGGTGGTGGTGGTGGTGGCGCCGAAACGCTGACGGTTTCAGTGTCATCGCCCTTGTTCGACTCCTCGTGTCGCTGCGGCTGTCTGTGTACCGCGGACCACAACAGGGACGAGTCCGCGGCAGAGGTGCGCCGTGTCGACAGCGAGGAGCGATGGCTGGGTGGGAGGATGGTGGAGACGTCCCGCCTGTCGTACTCGTCGTCGGAGTCGGCGCTTTGCTCCGTCGATGACTGCGGTGACGAAAAGCGCGGTGCAGGCGCGAAGGATGCTGCTGTGATGTGGTGTAAAGCACTGCGCGACCGCCCTGCGGCGTTGTCGGCGCTGGATAATCCGTCATGCGAGCGTGTAGGGTCCATTGCGGCACAAGTAGGCCAAACGAGGGGTTGACGTGTAGCAGCGAGGCACGGAGGGATTTGACAGTCAATATTTCGTCAATGAACAGCAAAAATAAGCTGAAAAAAAAGAGAACGGAGTGTGGGGGAAAGATGAAGAATGGAGTAACGCTTTGCAGCATCGGGACAACGTTGTACACCACACCGCTGAAACGTGTGTGTGTGTGTGTGTGTGTTGGCGAGGGGTGTGCAAGGGGAGAACACAAAAAGAGGGAAAGGCGGGAGGTCTTGATAAAGAGAGGGTGCGTGCGAAGAAAGATGCTAGGGACGCAGCGGTGAGCTTGAGCAAACAATCATTAGCAAAAACAACGCCGACCACAACAGTGAAGCCGTACCTTCTTTTTTTTTTAAAGCACGCAAGAGGCCAGCCCCTTTGAGCGTATGTTCTCCTCTCTTTTTTCGCTTGTTTGATTCGCCCCCCCCCCCCGTGCACGCTGGTGGCGCACAAGGGGAGGGGGAGATGACGGCGAAGCAAGCAGAAAAAGGGGGAGAAAAAAGCGAGAATGGATCCCGGCATGGTAATACACAGGCACGATCAAAAAAGGATAGGCTGCTTCCCTTTTGCCACTCTTTCTTTGCGTCTGCTTATCTTTTTAAGTCTGAAGCCCAGATATCGCATCGCGTTGTGTGCGAGTATGCTCAGCTAATGTACGAACCACGTATCCTTACTTCGCCCCCCCCCCTCACACACACACACCTCTTTCCAAAGCAACGTCAACCCCAATCGCAAGAGATTCACCGCCGCTGTGACACTTGCATTTTATTTCTTTGCCTTCCCTTCTTTGTATGCTCTGTGTGCGCGTTCAATATCTCGAAAACAAAACGCTTACAACAACAGTTAAACCCAAAAAAGAAAAGCGAAAGAAGAGGCGGGAGAGGGAGACGTTAAAGGATCGGTGTCGTCATCTTCAACCTCTCACACAAGTACACGCGCACCGGGCTCAGGGAATTCAAAGCCACCTTTCCTCCCCCCCACCTAAACACGCACACACACACAAAGGGGCGTAGACATCAAGACTGTCCCCTCTTCGACGTGTCACGTACCATATCGGCTGCCTCTTCGGATCAGCGCCATGTACGAACAAAGCAACAAAAAAAAGAACCAGATCAGAAAATAAAACAGAAGTAACGCCCCTTCGCATGTGTAGAGGGAATCAATGCGAGGAAGGGGATGAGGGAAGTCGATGGTGGAGCTGGGCCCCGTCTGCGTTGACTGCGTCATCACTCGTCGATCGCTTCTCTCTCTCTGCCCCTCTCCTCTTTTTTGGCTTTCTTCTTCCTCAACGACCGGTTCTCGCGACTCGCTTCTACATCAACCCATGCGTCGTCCCCCCCCCTCCCTCCTTCCTCACAACAATGATGCCCCCACCTACGGGGCTCACGTGTGTGCACCTCCACAGCTTTGCCTTCTTCTCTTGCGCCGCATAGTCTTAAATGTCGGGAGGCAGCCTCCGCTGCGCACCTGCGCTGGTCCCACGGGACGCCGAGTGGCGTCGCCTGCTGGTCGGAGTGGCCTCCCGGCTGCGCTCGTGGGTGTCTGGCAGTGGCAACAATCCCAGAGGGACGTCGTAGCCACCGACGGAGACCTGCGGGGTGGGCGACGCCACGTAGCTTCCACCGCCGCTACCCACGTTATAATTACTCGCACTGTTGGTGTAGCCGCCACGCCCGCCGTGTTCGTGAGCGGCGGCTGCGGCCTTTGCACCAGCCGAGGTGGGTGTGCGCTCGCCAGACGCGTGATCACCCCTGTCTTCCTCGGCGCTTTCCTCGCCGCTGATGGCGTTTAGACTTGCCCCGAGGCTGCGGGTGCGGCGGCGGTGGCGCAGCGCCGGGCCCCTGTTTAGACTGCCACCAAAGGCGGAGAAGCTGCTCTGGGCAAAGCCGGAGGGAGACACGTACGGTGCGCCGCTGGTGTTGTTGGCATTGACGCTGTTGCTGGTGCTGTTGACGTTGACCGCAGCCGTCATCGTGTCAAACGAAAGCTCACGGCCGGTGTACTCCACATCACGCATCTCCTCATCGGACGCAGCAGCGTCGAGGTCCGTCATACCACGGCGCAGGTACACCTGCGGAGGGCCGCTGTTGCCGTTGTTGCTGTTACCCGCACTGCCGTTGTTCTGCGAGAAGACGGGCGGGCTAGCCGTGGCAGCCGACAAGGGCAGGATACCTAGCAGCAAGTCCCCTCCCCCTTGCTCGTCGGCGCTCAGCTCGTCGTCGTGATAGAAAACTCCTTCGCTCAGCGTGCCTTCCTCCGCGTCCTCAGCCGTCCCCCCGTTGCCGCCGTCGTCGTCAACGTCCGACACCTCGCACTGCACAATCACGCCCTGGAAGCCGTTGCGGGCGAAAATGCGGCAATACAGCCACGAAAGCGCACTACCGCCCACAACGAAGCTAACGAGAGCGATACCGATCGCCAAAGATGACATGGCGGACACGATGGAGGCCATCAAAGAAAACATCGCAGCAGGAAGGAGGCACAGAGCGGCCATCCACGTCCCACACGGCAGCGCGTAGGGTCGCGGCAGGTTGGGGTACTCGATGCGCAGCTTCACCAGCGAGGCGTAAATGAGGAGCATGCGAATGCAGTAGATGGACTGGCACAACGCCACAACGCTAGAGAAGTCCATGCTGACGCTGAAGACGAGGGTCACGACGGAGTTGAGAACGATGGCCGGAATTGGAGTGCCGAGCCGCGGGTGGTAGTAGCCGATAACACGCGAGATCTTCTTGGGGAACATTTGCATTGTGCCCATGCCGGCGAGCAGGCGACTGGTGCAGCACATGCTGGTCAGCGTGAAGCCCACGCCACTCAGCAGGGCTCCGGAGAAAAGCATGTACTTGAGCCAGTCACCTGCGACGACCTTCGCTACCTCGGGCCAGTGGCCGGCTTGCCATTTATCGTAGTTCTGCCCTACGCCCATCGCACTCACGCCGGCCAGCATGGGCATCACGTAGGCTACGTAGGTGCTAAGCTGCAGCATAATCATGGCGGTCGGGAGCGCCTTGCGTGGGTTCGCCACTTCCTCCACGACGGCACCGGCGTTCTCGATGTTGGCGTAGTTCCAGCTGATGATAGAGAAGAACCCGGCCCAGTCCACCTTCTTCACGTCAACGTAAAGCACTGCCTTGTTGAAGCCGTGACTAAAGAGCTGGATGACCGTCAGGAGGGAGAAGGGCAGGATGGTGATGCCACACAGGATGATGGAGCTACTGCCAACAATTTCGACTCCGATGCAGTTCAACACGCAGCAGACCACCACCACACCAATCTTCACACCTGCTACCGGACCAGCCGAGAGGTCGCCGAGTTGCTGGGAGTACTGCGCCGTGAGATTGGGGTAGGTGGCGTTGCCGATAAAAGTGATGAAGATTGTGGCCAGGATACACATGAAGGAGATGAAGGGAGGGAAGGCCGCGTTGGTCCACATGAGCACGCCGGAGTTGCTCGGCACCGCCGTGGAGAGCTCCGCCACGGCCAACCCGGTCGGGAAAGCCCATATCCATGGGAGAATAATACACACAATGAGGGTGATGAGCGGACCCGCAGCACCGATGCCGTCCTCGAAGCCGTAGCCGCCACCGACGCAGTTCGCGAAGACGAGACCGAAGAGGGCGACGGTGTTGAGGGAGCCGCGGTGGGCGACGGCCTCACCGGTGCGTCGCACCCACTCCGGTCGTCGTATCACCTCCTTTGTGCGGCGCAGCTCGGGGTGGAAGAGTACCTCCACATGGCGCCGCGCCCGCACACCACCTGCGTTGCCCGGCCTGCCCCCGACGCTGCTCTCTGTCAAGGCGGTGGGCTCGTTGTGATGCTTCGTCATGGTGTTGATTTCGCTCCCGCCGTTCGTCTTGGTCGGCGGTTGGGCAGGAATGTCGCTCACAGTGCTGGCGGCCTCGCCGCCCTCGCGCGCAGACGCTTCACCACGCTCGCGAACATTGCGCATGTGGGAAAGCGTGACAAGAGAGAGAAGAAGGGAAAATAAGGGAGAGAACGAAAAAAAGGTCACGAAAGCGCCTCTGCAACGTTGTGCCTCGATCAGCGGGCAGCGAGCAGTGGGCTCTTGTGAGGGCTGCAACGCACACACGAAACGTACAAGCACCCTCTCTCACTCTCCCTACCCAGCTACACACGGCGCAGGCTGCCTCGCAAGACAGGCACTATAAATGAAAACGAAAGGGAGTTGGACGCTGCCAGTGCGATTACCCAGACAGCACACACAAAAAAAAGCGTCCTTCTTTCAGAAAGCAAGCAGCAGCAAAACAACTTTAAAAAAAAAAACAGCGAAAAGCTTGAGGTACAGAAAGGGTCGAAGGAATGGAAATCGGTAGCACCGTTATGATCTGGTAGATGTGTAGGTGCGCGAAAGCTGTGTCGTTTGGGTCCGCAAGAAAGCAGCAGCTGAGATGTTTTTTTTTTTTTTTAATTAGTAGCTGACAACGACAACACGTAGGCGTGAACTACAAACGCCTAATCTTCTTTTAAAATAAAACAAAAACAAAAGAGGAGCAGGGAGCAACGAGAAAGGAAAAGAAACACACACACACACACACACTCACTAGCACCACAACGCACGAGACGAGTGAAGGAACGCCACAGTTTTCTCTATTTAACTTTAGATATAAGCTGTTCTTCCCGGCGTGGGTTAAGCTCACGTGGGCCCACCTCTTTCTTCTCTTTCAATGCTGTTCACTGCAGATGTGTGTGTGTGTGTATGTGTAATGCCCTGTTGATGAAGCGGAATCTTCTTCGAAGACAAACGGACCAAAAAAAAAAGGGAAGGACGTCACTTTGCGTCGTTTGAAGATGCCTCGGTTACACCGGTTGACTCACAAAAAAAAACGTGGGGAAGAAAAGGAGAGAAACGGAGTGCTGCAAAGCACCCAGGCCTGTCCTGCTCACGTTGCTGCTCCCTTGACTGAGGTGGTTCCTATTGCCCCCTCCTGTTCTTCTCTTCTTTTTTCAACGAAGGAAGGGGGGTGAGGGAAGGGAAGGAGAGGGGCGAGGATGGTCTCAACAGCCAACGCTGATAACAACACCGCTAACAGACTAATAATATTAATAACCTAGTGCGGATGGTAAACGAAGAGTTACTTGCTGCTCCCCAGGAAGGAGGTGCTTCGTTGCCCACCACGAGGAAAAACTATAAATAAATATATCACAACAGCAAGTTTGTGTCCACGAGGCTACAGCGCCGCCGTTCGACCGCTTCGCTACGTCTTTCTTGCTCTCTCTATGTCTCCGACTTTTCCTTCCTCTCTTCTGCACAGAAACTGCTCGTTGATGAAGCAGAACGTCGTGGAAAGAACACACGAGTACCTCTTTGCGGGGGAGCGGAGAGCAAGCAAAACAAAAAGCACAACAACACAATTTCAGTTGATGTGAGAAGGAAGAGGAGGAAGAGGGGGAGGTCGGGTGGACAGAGAAAGGCATAACGAGGCACTAGCAACACCAGCAACAACAATGAAGTCGTGGGGCGGATGCACATTGATGCAGTCCACCAAAACATGAAGTGCCATCCCTCCTCCCGAGTTCGTATGGCAAAAAGACCCGACGGCACATCCTTCTGCAGCGTCGGATCATCATTCCGTTTTTTGAAACCCCCGATGTGTTATTTGTTAGCTTGTTTTCTTCTCTGGGTGTGTCGTGTCTGTCACAAAACGAACATGCTGGAGATGATTGCACCCACATGGGAAGGCGGGGAGGAGAGAGGGGGGAGGCAGCTGCCAATGCACAGGCATGGAAACCGAGTCTGCCAGAAGGGAAGTGGATCCTTTCGCTGTGAGAGTGCGAGTGGGCCACCACCACCCGTTATTTGCGCTTCGTTGGTCTGCTTTCCTTCCTCAAGGTGGAGAAAGAGTAGGAACGCAGCTTGTGTGAAGTCGCTACGGTACACGCCTTCGCTTCGCTTCTTTTCTGGATGCTGTTGAAGTTGTTTGGTTTAGAATTGCACTTCTTTCTTCGTGTACTGGAGCTTCTTTGGCTTCCTCCTCTCGCGTCACACACCATCCTGCGTGGCGGCGATACCAAACCAGCAAACACACCACACCCATGCACATCACACACACACACACACACACACACAATAAAAACACAACATCAAAGGAGCAAACCTCTCAGAAAACAAAAGAAAATAAGATGAATAAGTCGTCGCTACACACCGCAGCATCAATTCAACGAAATAATGATAGTCACAAAGCACCCAATATAACAAAGGCGACACAGAGGGAGGATGGAAGGAGGGAAGCGGAAGGAGGACGAAACAAGAGCAGGACACGCCCCCCACCCACCACCACCACCCACAAACACACACACACACACACACACACACACACACAGGACACAGCAAACAGGATGTATAGCGCGTTGGCTTACGTCACTGTGTATTCAACATGGCGCAGGCTTGGCAGCTGAGGGAAGGGAAGAAAAGAGAGAGAGAGAGAGGGATGCACGAAGATGCGCTGCGTGCTGAACAGCCACCGAACAACTTCCAGAAAGACGCATCGTCGTGTTTTCCCTCTATAAGATCATCATCGCCGCAGCTCCTCCCTCACCTTCCTTTGACGCAGCAAAGCAGCGGCCACATGATGTGACCGCCTCGCTTGTTTCAAACCCCTGCCTTTGTCCCGGAGAGGAGAGGGGAGTGAAGGAGGGCGTGTTAGGACTGCAGCATCTGTTCCTGCTGGCGTTCCCGCTCCGCCTCTGCCTGCTCCTCGGCCTCGCGGGCCTTGTCAGCGCGCTCGGCGTGCGGCTTCAGCTCGCTGCGCAGAAGGATGTGGAACTCCGGCACCGTCTTGGGATGGTGGCCGTGTGGATCAAGCAGCTTGTTCACGCTTGGCGCCGGCACCTTGTGGAGCACCGCCACCTCTACCCGGTCCAAGTCGATCTTCGCCGTGTCCATCGTCTTACTCAGCACACGGAGAGCGAGCAGCACGCCGTCGTCGAGAGACATCTTGTCGTTCCAGTCCTTCTTGAGGATGGACTGTGCGATCTGGTCGTTCTGGCCAATCGCGTGTGCACTCCACGCGCTGTAGTCGCCACTCGGCTCCGTCGAGTACAGCTGGTAGCCGTAGTAACGGTCCCACCCGGCAAGGAGGAAGGAAACACCATAGGGACGCACACCACCGTACTGCGTGTACATCTGCTTCTCATCACACAGGGTACGGCAGAGATCCTCAATTGCCATGGGTTCACGGAAGGCGTACTGGTGGCGCTGCGCCGTCAGCCGCGCGTAGTTCAGCAGCGCGTACGCGTCTGAGGTGACGCCAGCGACGCTGCAGCCTATGTGCTCCGCAATCTTGTACACCTTCTCCCCACTCGTATTCTTGTCCTGCATGTTCTCGCTGTCGAAGAGCGGGTGCGGGGCCATCTTTTCGCCTGCGAGAACCACGCCATCCTTGGTGCACACACCAATCACGGTGCCGGCTTGCTGAATTGCCTCTACCGCGTACTCCACCTGATAAAGGCGACCCTCAGGGGAGAAGGTGGTGGTCCGGGAGTCGTAGCGGTGAGACATGTTGACCGCAAGGGGGGGGGGGAGTTATTGGGTTGAAGTAAGATGAGGGAGAAGGAAAAGCGAAGCGAGAACAATAATTTAAAATAGAATCGATGCACTGCACTCCACACACACACACTCAAACGCACAAACACGGTAGATGGGACGAAAGCGGTTTTGCAGGATACTGTAAATTAAAAAAAAAGAGGCGTGTAGACAGGAGGAAGTGTAAGGGAAAGTTGCAGGCACGTCGAGCAGAATAGACAAGACAATATGGGGGGGGGGGTCATGCGAGAAACAGGTCCCGTCGTACGTGCACGGTGGGGAGGGTAAGGAGAAGGCAGAGGTTGGTGGAGTGGGTTGGCTGATGCACTTGCCGAGATGGATGGCGAGCAAACCAATGCCCCTCCAAATCGTAGAAACAAGCGAATAGGGTCGGGAAACACATGAGAAAAAGGATGGTGCTGGTGTACACCGTGAGTGCGAGGTTGGGTCTTTTTTTTTTTTGGCCCCACCTGATGTGGATTGTGCTGCCCTGCCGCTTCACAGCCACCCTCCCCCCTCCTCCTTCCTCCTCCACACACACACACACACACACACACACACGCGTTCAGCCTCCTTCCTCCTCTACCTCACCACCTTCCAAAACCAGAGACGTTTCTCCCACACACGCACACTCCACGAAATCGGTAGAGGTGTCTCGTTCGTTCTGCTGCTACTCTGTTACTACCTTTCTTCTTCTTTCCTTCTCTTTTTGACTTCAATCGGCAACATGGATAGCCCTACCAGCGCGAACGTACACGCAGAGAAAGAGAGAGAGAGAGAGAAGCTTGTGAGAAGTAAGTAGGTGTATATTGATCAGGACGCATCGGCACCTGAACGAGAAGTCTCTTTCCTCCTATTCCTGCTTTTTCCTTTGTTTTCGATGTGCACAGCGAACACCTCCCCTCCTCTCACGTGGGCATCCTACTCGCTACACGGTTGCCCGAGCACCTTGATCTTCTCCTTCTTGAGCAATAGCTCCGCCTCCACGACGCGCCACAGCAGCGTCAGCTCATCAAAGGCAATGCCAAACATGTTGGCGCCAATCCAGAAGGTGTGCCGTCGTGCCACCTCCACCGTGCGGAGGTCGTAGTTGCTGTGGAAGAGACTCGCCGTCATCGCATCGTACATGAAGCAGCGCACCTCCGGCGAACGACTGAGCAGCAAAAACTCCGCGTCACGGACGCTTTCGGCTGACAGCGGCGATTCTTCCCCGTCCTCGTCATTGTTGCTCTTCGCCTCCACCGCGGCGTCGCCCTGCTGTTGTGCCTCCACCTTTCCCGCTGCGGTGGACGTGGTGGCAGGCGAGTTTAGCTGACCCATTCCATCCATCTCCTCGTCATTACGCAATACCTCGCGCTCCACCTCGTCCTCCTCCTCTGCCACCTCGAGGGACGCCGTCCCGCCGCTGCTGTTGTCGTCCCCGCTGAACACACAACCGCGAGTCCCGGCCACCTCACGCTCACCACCGTGACGAGGGTGCGGGTGCTCGACTGGGGTGTCGTCACGTGCAATCAGGCGGCGTAGGAAATGCTCCCGCAGCTCCTTCACGTCCGCCTCCGTCGCCGTGTGCTGCAGTGCGGTGTAGATGAGGGAGGGGTCGGGACTCGTCAGGGCTGCACAGCCCGCAATCCAGTCGCGCGCCAGTCGACTACCACCCGAGGCGTGTACCAACGCCTTGCAGTACAGCTTACGCGTGTCCATTGCGTTATCTTCGTAGGCGTTCTCCCACGACCCGAGCGTCGGTGCGTCCTCGGCCCCGTAGCGCAGCTTATCCAGCCACCGGCCAGCCTGTTGGGAGAGGCACCGGGCCGGCTGGCGAACCCCAAAGCAGGAGAGGTCAGCGGCGGCACCGCACGCAGAACCACAGACGGCGCAGAGCTGGCCGTGGGTGCGAAGACGGCGGAGGTGAGGAAGAGTTGACAGCGTGCCGCGGCGGCGCATGGCACGCGTGATGGGCTGCGCAGAACGCATCTGGGACGGGCCTTCTTCTCCTCCTTCTCCTCCTTTTCTGAGGGTCCTGTGTCCACTCTACGCCCTCGTGTGTGTTCTCTTGCTGTTTCCCAGAGCGCGTGTATGTCACACAAGCCGACAACAGTGTGTGAGCGAGAGAGAGAGGAGAGAAAGATACGCTAAGTACTGGGACACCAAAAAAAAAACCGTCAGTGATAAAGCAGCCACAGCTACGTGTATATACATGTGTGTATGTGATCTGGACGCTGTTTTGTCCACCCTCCACGTGGATAAGCGATGATGAAGCCGAACACACGAACGAGAAAATGGAGTGGGGATAAGATGAGAAGGATCATAGCACTTTTTGAGAAGCAGCACAATCGTGTACGAACCGCACACTGCGGTGTAGTTTATCGTTGCTTCGTCTACGCTTAGCTTCGAGCGTGTAGCGCAGTGGTAGAGCACCTCTTTTTTTTTTGCAAGCAGGGTGGGACCCTTACGCACCATCACCGTGCTCTTCGCGCACAGCGTGGTGGTTTCCCCCCACACACACACACACACACACACAATCGCTCAGGATGACTCGCCACAACATAGGATAGTGGCTCTATTTCCTGTCTTCTGCTATGCTGAGGTGCGTCCTTGGCTGTTTACTTCCGTCCCTCTGTCCCCCTCCCTGTCTCTCGTATTGCTGTCCTTCCGGGTGGGGAGTGAGAGCGTCAAAGAGATACGCGCGTGTGTGTATGTGTGTGTGTGTGTGTGTGTGATGAAAACCCAGCTGCCACGTCCCACTACACAGACAACGGGTGCGTTGTCCTCCCCACCCCACTGCACCCCCCCCCCTTCTCTCTCAACTACCGAGACGCAACTGGCTATCCTTATGCGCAATTATTGTTACGCGGCATGTGAAACTGTAGAAGGCGAGGCCGGTGTGTATATCGCCTGGCTTCAACAACAACAACAGTAGCGAAAGAAAGAAAAAAAGGCAAAGACATCCACACACCTCTTCATAGCCACCTCCACAGCAGAGCTGCGTGCCGCCGCCTCCTCCTCCTCCTCCGTTGTACACAAGAGAAAAAAAACAGCTCGCTGCCGGGCCTCTACGCATTTAGGTGTGGGCCAGGGAAAGGGAAGGAGGGGGAGGGGGAGGGGAACACGCAAAGACAACTACTTTTTCCACACCGCCCCTTCAGAAGATGCGGCGGCATCCTCCCACGACGGGTCCGGCTTCGCGCAGATGTCCCGCATGCGGTACACGTCACAGATGCCGTGAAAGTCCAGCTCGGGGTTGCCCGCCCACTCGCAGGCCCGCACGGCCGTCTCGGCCACCACATCAATGTCCACCGGAGGCGTCAGCAGCTTGCGACCACCAACGGCGGTTAACAGCTTGTCCAGTGGGTACCCCACCCAGCTAAGGGGGATGGACAGCGTGCTGACGGCGTTGGGGTTGGTGGCGGAAGCGATGAAAACCCGGCGTGTCCCGTAAATCATGCCAGGACGCAAGACCACGCCCTTCTCTGCTAAATTATCCAGCACCGCCTTCTCACCGATACGCTTGCCGTGAAAGTATCCTTTCAGGAGACGCTTGCTGCCGAGGATGCGCTTGGAGTAGAGATTGAAGGGCTCCGCCGACACGTACACCACCTTGCGCACTGCGTTAGATAGTTTCGGGTGATACACCCCAGCCGCGATGTTCGCCATGACGTCCCCGTTCACCTGCCGCGCGTCGTTGTAGTCGCGTGTCAGCAGGCCGACGGTGTTGATGACCGCCGTGGCGTCTGGATGGTCGTGCAGAAAATGGAAGACCTGATCACGGCTGCTGGCATCGATGCTGACAAACTCGAGCGCCGTTTCCTCGTCCATCTGATGCACCATGCGGGTGAGTTCGTCCGCCGTGGGACGCGACTGCTGACCCTTCTCACTGGAGGTTGTAGCTGAAGAAGAAGAGGAAGAGGCGGTCGTGGTGGGGTTGCTGCTGTCGTGGCTGCCGGCGACGTGCAGGGCCTCGCGTGCGGCCGCCGGTCCGCCAATCATACGCACCCGCTTGGAAAAGGTGTCCATCGGTGAGCCAGGTAGGGGAGCGCCGCCGCGGGTGGCGATGACGACCTTGTAGCCGCGGCTGAGTGCCTTCTGCGCCACCAGTGACCCTACAAAACCCGTTCCACCAAAGAGGAGCAGCTTCTTGTGCATGGCTGATCCGCTCGCTGCTTCGTGTGGGTGTGTAGAGACGTACACCTTCTGTACCTTGCTCTTATGCTGTTTTCTTCCTCCAAGGATCTGAGCTGCGCGGTGGTGGTGGTGTAAGAGCTGACGCAGAGAAGCGAGAGAAAAAAAGCAGCTTGCCTCGCCTTTCACAATTTCTTTTACCACTGTTATTCTCTTGTTTCCACCATGTGTGATACGACGAAGCACAACAATAACGCCAAAAAAGCACAAGGGGATCACGACAATGGTTGGATTCGGAAAGGGATCCAACACACACGAGCGGCGTCAGCCTGCAAGCTGTGATGTGTATATCAGGGTAGAATATATAGAAGTGATACGTCCAGAAAACACAAAGCTGATGAAACACGGGGAGAGGAGTAGGCGAGACCATTTTCACTGCGGAAGAGGACCGTGTGGACGATAGATACGACAGCGACTTCAAGAGATGTAGCAGCGTGGAGTGCAGCACTTCCTCTCCCTCCCGAAAGCAAACACACACACACACACACTCACCAGTCAATACGGAATGCGGGCCGTGCTCACGTCAAGAGGAGGAACACCACTGGTGGTGCTTTTCCATGACGCAAGGGAAAAGAGAGAGAGCAAAGAGATGCAGCGTCAGCGCAAATAACGTTTCATCACCGTCCATATCTCTTCCCCAATCCCACCCCAGCAAACAGAGGCTACGCGTGGGGTTTTCTTCATCTCCTTCGTGTGTTCCGAAGCCGCATCGGGCAGGGCAGAGAGGCACAGGGAAGATCACCGCGGCGCCGCTTCGCCAACGTTTCTCTCCTTTTCTTGCTTTCTTTGCTTGTGTTTTTTCCTGTTGTTGTTGGTTTCTCTTGAAACAAAAAGAAGAAAAGTAGCTTCTTGGTTACACGCCGGTACGTCATCACGAAACACGCACACAACCACAAGTGAAGGAGGAGCGGTGATCATCTTTACACGGACAACGTCTAGATCACGCACAGGTACCGGCCTGCACAACAGAATCTTATTGCAACAACCACAACAAACAACGCCATCCCGACCTGCATAAAAACAAAAGAAAAAAAGACGTTCTTGCTTCTCTCTCTCCCTCTCTGTGAGGGGTGGAAAGTGGTGAAGGGGGAGTGAGGAGAAGGTAGGGACGAATGATGGCGGACGCATCCCTGCTATACTGACAGCTGTTTGTGAACGACACACGCTTCGCAGAGCAGTTGCGCGCACCACCACCACCACCCTCTCTCCCCCCGTGAGGCACCTCAGGAATGGCGTCCGCGTCCGTCTGGTCACGCGGCGCGTCCCACCTTCTTCTTTCTTTTTGCTCGCCGCCATCGCAGCAACACCCACACCGAGAACACATGGCAACACTGCATTAAAAGACAAAAAAAAAACGGAATCGTACAAGAGGACACACACCGCTGCTCCATCATCTGCTCGTCCCACTATTGAAGTGCTCCGTGACCACAAGGAGAGGAGGAAAGGAGAGGGGGAGGGAGAAGAGGGGCAACTCGGCCCACGGTGGAGAACGTTGCTTGTCATCCTCCTTCATCTAGCACCTTCCGTGCTAGCGGGGCCTGAGAAAAGACCGGTCAAGGCAAATCCAGACCCTGCACACGGCATTGGTGCCCCCTGCCGGTGCAGCAGCAGCAGCAACAGCAGCAGTCACAGTTTCTTGCTGCTGCTGCTCCTCTGTTGGGATCAAAAGAATCATTGCTGGCAGCGTGCCGCCCTCCTCCTACTCTGTCGCCGGGAGCGCATCGCTCGTGTCGTGGGCAGAGTCGGACACCGCGTTGTTGGTGCTCGGCGAGGCTTCCCCCTCTGCAACTTCCGCCTTTGACGTGTCTGCCGCGACAGCCGGCACAGTGTCCGACTGCTCTGGAAGCTGTGCGCTGTCCACCGTGTCCGCAGGGGTTGTGAAGTCGCCCTCCCCGTCCTCTGCCTCCGGCTCACCGAGGAGGTCGGAAGGCGACGCCGGTGTAACCGCAGCCGCGGCCGCCAGCGCCGCTGCCCCCACATTACCACCCTCGTCACGGGGCTCCTTCGCTTCGTCGCGTGGTCGCTTCCGGTCCTGAAGCGTGGCCTGTGAAGGGGAGTCCACCAGCGAGGCGTACGTGTTGGTCAGCAGCGAGCCCTGCGACAGGTCCGGCAGGTCATTGTCCTTGAAGAAGCGCGAGCGGCCGACACCGCCAGGACGGTAGTCCTTCTCCAGCTGATCCACCAGCCCCACGACGCTCTCCTTGCCGCGTGGGTAGTCGGTGGGGAGCAGCTGGTCGTACGTGTCACGGTGCGGAAGGTAGGTCCACAGGGTCAGACCGAGGCGACGCAGCTCCTGCAGGTAGCCCCGCTCCTCCTCGCGACAGCGTGCGCAGTCCTCGGCGCGGTGGTGGTAGGAGTCACAAAAAATGCACACCTCAGGAAAGCGGGCGGAGCGCAGCTGACGCAGGTGTTGCAGCAGATCCGTCGAGTTACTATAGAGCAGAAAGCTCTGCACGGTGTCGGTGGCGTAGCGGGCGGCGGCGAGGGGGATGCGTGCGTCATCCATCTCGCGTATCGCCTTCAAGAACGTTGTCGGCAGCAGCTGGCCGCCGCGGGTGTACAAATCCAATGCGTCCATCAGCTCACCGTAGATGGCGTCATCGCGGTTGTAGCGGCGCAGCACCTGCCGCAGACGGTACGGGTCCAGCCTGACATCAATGGGCAGCAGATTCACGTGCTTCAGCGCGCGGTAGGCACGGCGCTCGCAGGAGCGCAGGCTGTGCCCTGCCACGTTGCACTCTGGACACACGGCGACGCGTCGCTCGTGAATCAGCTTCACCGCCAGCTGCAGCTCCGCCTTGCGGAAGTCCTTCGCAGGGCGGTCGTCGACGTCGATGCGCTGCATCGCTGCGGCGACGCGGTACGCCTCGGCAGGAAACTTCATAAAGAGACAATCCGCCTCCTCCAATACGCGGCGCGCCACCTGCAGATCCCACTCCTCCACAATCGGCTTCGTCGCATGAATACCACTGCTGTGGCGGCGGTACTCTGCTGCTTCATCCTCGCGCACGACGGGACAGTTTACGGCGGTGTGGAACGGCTGCAGGCACACGCGGCACATGTTGTCCTTCAGCGATGCCAGCGCCTCCACCTCCTCCGGCACTCGCGCGTATGTTGGCGGGTTAAAGCTGGCTGACAAGGAGCCGTCGACGAGGCAGAAGAAGAAGGAGGCGGTGGCGCGCACCTCGTCGATGTCGTGCCGCGCCCGCGCCGACACGTCGTGGCGACGAAAGCACCAGTCCAGCACGTCCACCGCGGCCGACAGCTGCTCCCACTCCTTGAAACGGCGGCTGCTCTGAAAGAGGTGGCGGATCTTCAGCATGCAGGGGCTCGCCGTGTCGTCGCTAGGCTTCGCAAAGACCGTCTTGGAGGGGAGAAGTTGGTAGGAGGCGTGGCGCCACAGGGCGTGACGTTCACGCGGGCCTGTGACGGCGCCGCGCACGGTGTCAAAGGCGGCGAGGAGCTCCTCGTACGGCTTCTCATCGCGGATCAGCCGCGTCACCGCGTCCAGCACCTCGGCCACCCGCAGCGGCAGACGCACGTTGGCGGAGTAGAGGATGCGAGCGGCCTGCACATAAGTCAGCAGCGGCAGCGCCGCCCCGCCGGTGGCCGTCGAGACCAGCGCGCGGTGTGTCTTCATGGCCGACTCATCACTCGGCGTGCGCCAGAACGGACCCTCGCATGGGCAGCGCGCCTCCGTGTGGTCCCAGTAGTCGCATGCGGTACACCCGCCGTGCTTCTCTCGCAGTATGTTGAGCCACTGAAAAACAGTGGGGTGCATCGCCGGGTCGAGCTGACGGATCTCCGCCTCCGTCTGCGGCAACTCGTAGGCGGTGGCGCGGACGGTGTTGTTGTTCTCACGCGGTAGCGCGATCATCGGCCAGCCGTAGTTGCGCAGCAGCTCGAGGGCGATACTCGGCCGCGGTGCGGTGCGACGCAGCCGCCACAGACTCTCCCGGAACGGCTCAGGCACCATCAGCAGATCTTCTGCCATCGGTGGCAGGAAGTTACCCTGCGCCTCGACATGCTTGACCATCTCCCGCAGCGACTGATAAAGGTCCGGCCGCCAGACGGACTTCCACACAGCCAGGTACTGGCGGTAGCGCTGCTTCATCGACGCCATCGCGTAGGCATCGACGTTGCGAATACTGAACCCGTTGATGAGGGATGCAGGAATCACCTTGTCGTAGCCCACCGCAACCTCGGTGGCGTTGCGCAGGCCCTCCTCCTGGAGGCTGCGAACCGACGTCCACCAGCGGTAGCCCACCACGTAGGCAAGAAGCGCGGCGATCTGGTCGCCCAGGGCAGTGCGAAAAATCTCGCTGCCTGCGTCGCCGCACTCTGCAATCACGGCCGTCAGCAGGCCCCACGCCCCGGCCCGGTCCTCGTTGACGGAGTGATCGAGGGTGTCATCAGCGCTATCCACGACGCGCCAAATAAGCGCCCGGGCAATCTCGCGCGGGTGGACACCGGCGTGTTGCTTTGCGAAGCGGACCGCATTCACCTGCTCGGTGCTCAGGACGGCTGCATCCACCAGCGGGGCAGAGAGCTGCACGCAGCAGCGGTGCAGGAATTGTTCGTCTAAACTGCTGAGCGCCATGAGAGAGAGGGAAAGGGGATGGGGAGCTACGTACACACAGATACACACGTGTAGGTGTGTGGATATCTTCCACGAGACAAAAATGGAGGGGCACGACTCTTCCAGCTGGGCCGATGACGACAACAGGAGGCTGGCCCACAGCAATAACAGAGCGAGAGGATGCAGTGCTCCTCTCCCTCTCTCACTCAGACACAAAGTCCTTCCTCACAGCTAAGACGGTCGAAGAGACCCACGACTGAACGAAGAGAAGAATATACAGAAAAACAGAGCAAGAAGTGAAGTGGGCTGGGGGTGGAACGCGGCTCTGCTGCGAGCTCTTCACTTCATCCGGCATCACCATCGGGCAGAAACGTTCGTATGTGGGTGTGTATGTATAGAGGGGGGGGGAAGGAAGTTCGCATTAGCAAAGGTGAACAGAGGAATTAGCAGGGAAAGAGGCGGGGGATACAGAAAGAGGTGTGTGCATGTGTGTGTGTGTGTGTGTGTGTGTGTCAGCGAAAGTGCAGCGACTCGCGCTGGTGTCAAAATAGCAGCAGCAAAGAGAAAGTAGCAAGGAGAAAGGAGCGGCTGCCAACGCTCCTCGATGCCTCTACTGTGGTAGGTGCTCCCCTCACACATGAACGGTGTGCACCCGTTGTCGCCGACGCACTGCACCGCAACAGCAGCAGAGAGAGGAGGGGAGAAAGGGGAGGGCAGCAACAACAGTAGCAACAGCGACTGCTTTCGCTTGAAAATAGAAATAAATGAGCAGCAATGCACCATACTGCTCTGCGCCGTATTTCTGCTGGTGTCTCCTCTTCTTTTGACTATTGTTGTTGTGGGTGCGGGTAGCATGTGTCCTCTTGACAGCGCCGAGTTCACAACAACCACAAAAGAGCAACCACGAAAGAGAAGAAGGAAAAGAGGGGTTCACGCAGACACACACAGAGACACAGACACACACGCGCACAGACGCTACGTAAAGCCCCCCGTGCAGAGGTGCCAGCGCCCCAGCAGGCAGATGCACACGATAAGGATGTACAAGGCCATCAGCATCCCGCCCTCTAACCACCGCACCCGACTCGCCACCATCACCTGCGCCGCAACCAGCGCAGATATGAAGCAGCAGGACGCGAGAAAAGGATGAAAGGCAAGCTCCAGCGGCGCCTGTAGCACCACCCACCCCACCAACACCACCGCCGGCAGCACAAACATGTAGAGGTGCACAATGGAGGCAAAGGCGATGCCGGCGGCGATATCAGGACGGCCCACCTGCGCCATGACGACGGAGGCGGCCGCGCCGTTCGCCTCGAGCACGAGGGGGAGAAGCACGACCAACGTGAAGGGCAGCGGCATCGCGGTGAGAGTCTTCTTCGTCGCTGCGGTCAGCGTTGCCACGAGCACGTAGCACAGAAAGATCAAGACGGATAGACACAACACCGCCCCAGTCACGGCGAAGCGGTGGGTGTAGCGGCTGCCCAGATCCACCTCCTGCGTGCTGCGCAGACGCTCGCGGTACTGCAGCGCGTAGGTGAGGCTTGACGGCGCGTTGGGGTTGTCGGAGGCGACGTAGTAGTTGCTGTTCGACCGCACCACCTTCCAGAGGTACAGCGCGTACACGAGCAGCACGCCCAGCGCTAAGCTGCGGGAGATGAAGAGCATGTTGCGTGCCTGCTGCTCGGTGACCTGTTTCGCGGGTGTGTGCAGGCGTTGCACCTGATCTACGGCGTCTGGAGCCACCACCGTCACGCTGTACACCGTCGGCAAAAGGAACACCGCTGTGGAGAAGACAAGACCACCGGCGCTGAAGGCGGTCCACGAGGAGATACCCAGGTCCACCGATGTACCGTCCGTCAGCGGCGCCATCAGAATTGAGGCGCCCAACACACCCAGCATGTTCAGCAAAATCGACCCCTGCAACAGCGGCTTCACCCAACAGAGGGAACGCCTGGAGTAAGACAGCGCAAAGAAGGAAAACAGCAGTTCGGCGGCGTGTTCAAAGACGAGGTTCACGGCAATGCCAAAGAGGGAGCTGTCGTGCCGCACTACGAGGTCTTCCAGGTATTCGATAAGGAGGATGTTCACCGGTGGGACCAGGACGAGGGCCATCCAAAAAAGCACGCTGCCCACCGCCCCCTCCACCGGCAAGAAGCCTGGCCTCTTCAGTTGCCGTGGCATCCCGTCCGTCGCGTTGTCCAGCTCATCTGCGGTCCCAGCCGCAGCGGGTGTCGTGGGGTGAGGTGCAAAACACGCAGTTAGCACAAAAGGAATCAGAAGCACGAGTAGACACTTGACACGTGTGCCGTAGTGGAAGGATTGAGTGATTTGCTGGGCCACGCTGAGGTGGACCTCATGCAGATCATCTTCAGGGAAGTCGTTCACGCCGGGGTTGTTCAGGACGGCAGTCGGGCGATCGACGCCGCCGTAATCTGCAACGTATCCGCTGCTGCCTCCCTGCGTTATACGAGTCAGCATCTGTGTGTGTTTTTTTAGTACTTTTAAATTCCATCAAGGTCGGAGGTACACACTGCAGCGTTGTGGATGGACGGTACCGATCTACAGAGACACACACACACGTGCGCGCGCCACGAAGATACGGGAAGGAGGCCAAGGGAGGAGTTGGGTTTTTTTTTTTTTGGGGGGGGGTTGGGATAGAGAAACACTGTGTGAGAGGCACGCGTACGTGGTGACCCGATGACCCAGAAAATAAATGCAGCAGCAGCAACACCACACCCACACACACACAAACGAGTATATATATGTGAAAAGGGGGGCTTTACAAGATGTATAAGTCGCTTCGGCGAAAGAAAAGGGGGAGGGGAGACCGGGAAGAGGGAGAGATGAGGCAACACAACCTCCTCCTCCTCTTCCGACAAAAAAAAAACAGGCGAGGGAGGATGGGGAGCAGAAGACGTCTATGTAGGGCCCGTCACGAGCGCCAGGTCAACGGGCAGAACGACAAGGATGCGGTCAATGTGAGCAGCAGCAGCAATAACAGCAAACTAAAGTACATATATATGTAGCTATATATAATGTGTGTGTGTGTGTTTGTTGATTTTTTCTTACAATGTGAGTGAGGGAGGGAGAGCGCGCGTGCGTGTGTGCGAGGCTACTCACTATGAGCAGTGGTGTGAAGAGCAGCACAGCCCTCAGCCGCCTGCGACGTCTTCAAGTTTCTTACTTGCCAGTGTATTTACTTTCTTTTCCCTTCCTCCAATCAGTGTCAGCCAATGAAACGCGAGAGAGGGATGTGAGCTACCGCGTGGTAGGGCATCATGCATGAGCGAAGAGAAAAGAGGAGGGCGAAGAAAAAGAGGGGTAAAGAAGACCTGAAGAGGGGAGAGAGAGGGAGGGGGGGGGGTGCCAAAACCTAACATGGAAGGTCGACCGCAGATCACACCATAGCCGCAACACTCACAAAAAGTAAACGATGCGATTTCGATGTGGGCTGTGGAGAGTTACGGCCAAGGCCACGTAATGGAGGGTGTGTCTGTGTGTGTGTGTGTGTGTGTGGAGGGAGGGGGACGGAACCAAGTATCCCCACGCAAGCGCAGTTGTGTTCCTCACGTCGCAGCTTTGTCATAGAGCTACACGCACACACACACACACACACACACACACACTGCCACCACCACCACCACCGAAGCCTGCCTTGGTCAGAGTTAGCTCGCTTCTTCTTTCGTTGCTATTTGGATAAACAAATGACTGTTTTCTCACCGTGAAGATCGCCCTTCTCTCACACACACAAACATCTACACCAGACACAAAGGAAATAAGGAAAGTTGTTAACAAGGAGGAACAACAGGAGAGGTGTGTACGCCACTAACACAGAAAGACGCTGTTGAAAACAGAAGGGGGAAAAAAATACAAAAGCACGATGCGTACAAACACACGAGCATACACACACTTAACAATAAAATCAACGATTAGAGAGGTAAGACGGAGGCGGAGGTGGGAGGGGAGAGGCGACACTTGGAAAGGGATGAATGAGTGGGAGTACTAAGCACGTCATGGAGCACAACAACGAAACAACAACAACACCAGCTAAGCAAAAGGAAAGCGAGAGGGGAGAGGAGAAATAGCAAAAGTCATAACAGTTAAAATTACAAAAAAAAACAGCCTTACAAGTCAGCAATAAAATGAAGAGGGTGAAATGGGGGGAGGGGTTAAGAAAGCGTGGGACAAGAGAAGTGGTAAAAAAAAGGAGGAGGGAGGTCTCCACACTGAAGGTGAGAGAGCGTCTACGCAGCGCCGACTTCTTCGTGAAGATCAGGACACAACAGGAGGAGAGGAGCCTTCTCCTCCTCTTGCCCCTCCATCTCCCTTGACCATCCGCTTTCCTGGGCTGATATAGGCAACACGCAAAACAACAAAAGAAAAATGGGAAGTAGAATACTTTTTAAGCGTTGATACACCCATTCATGCACGCAGGTGGTGCGCGACAGCGACAACCTCGCTGCCCCACTCTACTGGCGTGATGTAGCTCTCACAGCTCACATAAAAAAAAAAGTCAAACAGGCGTGTGCGTGTGTGTGTGTGTGTGTGTGTGTGTGTGGAGATTTTCTGTACGTTCTATCACTTTTTTGTCATTGCGCACCACACAAACGGACACATACACATACACCCGTACGCCTCTCACCCTCCCTGACCCTCCCCCTCTCCTACATTTTTTGGTGGACTGACCACAAACGAAAGCTAAAGGAAAAGAAAATACTGAGAATGAGATGAAGTCATCCGCTGAGGTGGCGGTGGTAGTGTGAAGGGGGGCAAGGGGAGAGAGGTGCAGGACAACGACAGCCCCCCTCCCCTACGACAGAGAAAGGCTGAGCTGGGTGGGAAAGAGGGGCGGGGGAGGAGTAGTATCGATACGCACTCTTCGAACGTTCTAAACGAAAAACAAAGGTGGGGGCAACGAACACACGGAAAGAAGGGAAGGAGGGAGGGCAACAGCGAAACCAACAGCCGGCTTCCAGTAAGAAGGAAAAAGGGGGGAAGACAAACGCCAAAAAGATGCAAGAGGAGGAAAGCACACACACACACGTACATTCATGCATGCATACACACAAAATGAGCTGTGCCTCAACGTGATGAGTAGAGGGAGACGGTGTCCTTATTCTTCTTGTCCTTTTTATCCTTGTCGGTCGATTTGCCGTCCTTTTCTTTGCCACCCGACTTGGAGGGGGAGGGCGGGGCCACCGCCGCCGTCTCTGCCTGCCGCGTGCTGATCGCCAATGTCATCTGCGCCCTGGCGCCGACAGAAGGCATGTACACGACCCCACCTCTCCTCTGTTCCGCTGTGAGAGGAGCTTTGCCGTCAGTCAAGGTGGTGTAGGGAGATGGCAGCATGCACCGACGAGACAGCTCGATCATCTCCTGCGCCTCACTCGTGGACACGGCGTGAACACCGTTGCTCAAGTACGAGAGACGCGCCGCAGCTGCAGCGGTGTGCAGGAGCAGTGTCTTGCCGTTGCGCTTCGTCGGCGAGCTGGCGGGCACCATCGCCGGGGCCTTGCTGGCAGAGCCGGCGGACACGTTGTCTCGCTCGGGTGAGATGCTGATGTTTTCTTGCGACGTGAAATCCTTCATGGACGGTACTTGCGGTTGTTGCCTCTGCGGTGACGGCTCCTTCGGTGATGGCTGCGTTCGGCCCTCGCTATACTCGCAAGCGTTCGACGCCGGCGGCGGGGGAGCCTCCTCCTGCCCATCCTCCTCGCCGTCTGCAGTGGCGTTGTTGTTCTTTGCATTAGCCACGTCTTGGTGCGACATCGTGAAGGTCTCATCGATGCCGGAGGCAGCGACAGTGGTGGAGAGCGAGTTGTCGCGGGCTACGAGGATGGCGTCCTCCACACGTGTGATGAGGGTGGCGGTGGTGAACTCCAGGGCCAGGTTGCCCACCCGCCCCGTCACCCGCACGTTCAGCTGCAGCGGCGGCTTCTCATCGTTCGCGTCCCTCGGCGGGGGTGGCAAGTTGGGGTTGCTGCCGTTGCTGTTGTTGTTGTTGCTTTCGTTGTCTGCGGTGCCTGCGGCTTGCGCCGTCTGCGCCTGCTGCTCCGGCAAGGTGGGCTCTGGGGGCACAATGAGTCCGTACAGAGTGCGCTTTGTATTGCGAGGAATGCAGGGCAGATCGGAGCCGTTCTCATTTGCAGCGAGATGAATTGTCCCAAGCGACGTCGCAGAGACCGTCTTGTTCCGCGACTTGGAGACCAGCTTCCACGTCGTGCGTACGTTCGCGAGGCACGGCACCGCAGCCGCCACCAGCACCTCGCGCAGCGCAACAACCAAGTCGCACGTGGCGGCATGCTTGCTGCTCCTGGGCACCACGGTGGTGGCAGGGCTGCGGTAGCGTCCGCCGGCGGTCAGGGCAAGGGTTTCCATCACGGCGCGATCCGCCGCCGGCCCTAGCGCGACGCAGTGGACGCGGGTGTTCGTCGTGAAGGACATGGCGTCGCATATCATCGCAGCGCTCTCCGACACCTTCGCCAGACCACCGGCGTCGGACAGCAAGATGACGCTGCGCACGTAGCCGGTCGGCACCGCGGTGGCCACATTACGACCTGCAAGGACGTCGTGCAGCACCGCCGGCAACTGAGGGGAGTAGACAACTGCCGGGGCGAGGCTGCTCCCTTTCTTTGTTGTTTTTGAGGTGGTGTGGGCAATTTCCTCCTTCATGAACGCCAGTACCGAGGCCTGTGGAATGGTGGCGATGGGTGAGCTGCCCGTAGGAAACACAGCCACACAGCCGTTGCGGCGGGTATCGCTGCAGATCAGCACGTTGGCCAGCACGGTGTCCGGCAACGGAGAGATGGTGGGCGATATAACGGCAGCCACGGCCTCTGCCACGTCCTGCGCCATAGCAGCGCTGTGCACGTCGATTAAAAACACCAGCTCGGCGTTCACCGGGCAGTTCGCAAAGCTCGGCGCTATCGTGAGCGCCACGGCAGCCGATCCTGCCGCCGTCTCCGTCGGTGGTACGGTCACGCTGTGCAGACGCAGCGGCTCCATGATGTCACCCACCGGGGCTCGCACCGTGAGGGCCTGCTGTGTGTACTCCTTCGTTGGCAGCATCGCCTGGTAGGTGAGGCAGAACGCGGAGTCGCCGGCGTAGACAACCTTCAGCTCCACGTCACCCTCCGGCACGACGATGTAACCTCCCTTGTCGAGAGTCACGTTGCCCCGCAGTGGGCGATAGAGTTGGCCCTCCACCGTCAGATAAAGCCACCCAGCCTTGCCGACGCGCCTGTTGGAGCTGCGGTCATCGGCGGTCTTGACGTAGTTGCGCTGCTCCTCTGGCGGGCGCACCACCGCAGGGAAGAGGGACGTTGGCATCTTGAAGGCGATCTCCGTCTGCCGCTGAATCAGCGCGAGCGGGGCGTGGTAGACGGAGGTCATGAGCAGCGAGTCGCCGGGACTGATATCCCACGGCACGGTTTGTGTGGCCACGGCGGAGGTCATGATGTCGTACAGCGACTTGGTCGACAGCGCGCCGCCAGCCTCGGTCGTCTTCAGCGCGCGTGACTGCTGATACACGTTATCCGTGATGGAGCGGTTCGGGCCGGTGAGGGTGGTAAACTGCAGCTGAAACCCCGGAGGCACCGGGTACGCTGCGATCCCCTTCACGAGTCGATTTGTCTCATTGACGTACTCCAGCGACAGCGTCACCTGGGCCGCATAGCCGGAGAGGAGGACGTGCACATCAGCGGTGTGGAGCGAGAGCGGGACGTAGGTGTCGGCCTGCAGGATGCCCCGCGCATTGCTCGGGAAGTTTGCAAAAGCAGCCGCACTGTTGGACATCGCGGGCGCTCAGTAAATACACACAGAGAGAGGGAAGAAGAGAAAACAAATCAAAGAACAAGTCAGCTGCAAAAAGAAAAAACGGGCGACGCAGAATGACGGGCGGTAGCAAGACACACCGACGCACGCAGTTTCTCTTTTTTTTTTTGGGGGGGGGGGGCACTGCGGCAGAAAGATGTGTTGATCAAAGCTACTCTCTAGACAATTCCCACGAAACCCGGCGGGGGAGAGGGAGGACAGCAACACCAACCACAACAACACTGTGAACGCGAGAAAAAAAAAGGGGGAGGTAGGGCGAATGGAGTAGGTGGAGAAGGGTTTTTTAAAAGAGAGACAAAAGAGAGAAGGGAAGGGTGGGAGGCGGAGAAAAGAGAAGACAGTCACGACGAGATCAGCAGTGCTCCGCTAAAATAAAATAAAAAGCCAAAAAAAGAAGGAATTGAATGAAGAAAAGAACAGAGAAGAGACACCGTTGTCTGTCAACGCACTATTTGGTCTTACCCTGGTTGTTGTTGTTTTTTGCTTGCTTGTTTGCCCGTTTAATTTCGTGTGGGGAGGGCGTGGGAGAGCCGCGACGAAGGAGAATCTCACACACACACACACAGACACACACACACACACCACACACACCACACACAGCACACACACAGACGCAAACGCACCCTGGCACACGGCACAATGAACAAAGTAAACGATGACGAAAAGAGAACAAAAGAGGGGAAAAACAAAACGTCTCCGTCTAGAAGAGGAGAGACAGCTCCACAACGGCAGAATCTCCTCAGCAGGCTCGACTAAAGATACAAATAAATATAAATATATATATATTTATATTTATATTTATATAGAAGTACAATAACTCACACGCGCACACAACGCGTTGTCTACACGATCCTACTTCAAATACGCTCAAAGAGGGGAGTCGCAAAACACGAAACAGAAAAGAGAGAGAAGAAGAGGCAAAAGAATGATCTGAAAATGAGGACGTCCCTCCACCCGTCTGCTGTACACTCACGAAAGGAAAACAAAAGCGGTGGTGACAGATGATTCTCTCGTCTTGCCACTTGTTGGCTGGGATTTTTTTTTTTTTGCTTGGCTTGCCTTCCAAACCACCTCACCGAAAGAACAGCAAAAAAAAAGGGGGGAATGACGACGGTGCACGCGATGGTGGATAATCTGTCGCTCCTGTGCAACAACGGCGACGGAAAACAGGAGAGGATGGTGGTATCAGTGAGGGGACAAATGCGCTGAGCGGTGCTGGCAGGCGGCAACCACGCGTATAAAATAATGTGCGTTGGTGCTGAGGGATAGCAAACACGCAGACGCACATAAAGTCAGAACCGGGGAGAGAGAGAGAAAGAGAGAAGAAAGGAAACAAAAGTGGAGAGTGGAAGCAGAAAGACAGGAAGAGATTGCTTCGCCTGTGTGCGCTAAGCAAACCATTTTTGGGGAAGCTCTCGCAACGGAGATGCTGAGCTCACCGCGGCAATACACACACACACATATATTTATCATCAGAAAAAAAGCAAAGGAGCGGTTTAACGCAACGATCCTACGCAACTTCCTTGCATCGACGTCAACGTCGCTGACACCGTTGACACTGTCGCTGAAGCAGATTGGCACGCTCAGCTACTCTACCCTAGGTGGAACGCTGCTTGCCTCGCCGTTTATCTGAAGCATCCGTGCTGTACACCCATCATTCGTAGTGACCACACATTTTATGTGAAGAGCTGTGTGGCACTCAGTCCAGAAGTGTGTGCTCTTTCGTCGTTTGCCTCATTGTCGTTGAACAAAACACACAAAACAAAACCAACAGCAAAAAGGGGTGTTATTATTACAGCGACGTTGCACGCCACACAGCATGACGCCTCTCGCCACGAGAGCGTGAATTGTCCCCCAATAAACAGTCACCATGACGAAGAGAAGAAGGAGGCGTCTTCACCTGCACAGGCACAACACAAACTGAAGAAATAACGGCATACACACACAGAGACAGACAGTCAGACAGACAGGCAGACACACACACATGCAATCAATGATTATGCTACTCACCCAGCACGCACATACCGCAAGAATGAGCAAAAAAAAGCTCTACGCAAAGTTGTGCTGAGGTGAGAAAAGACGCCCAAATGAACAACCATACTGCTCAGAAAGATATATATATATATGACAGCAAATATGCAAAAATCAAGAAAAAAAACAGCTGTCAGCGAAGCCTCCACAGTAGCAACCACGGCTGTGCTCTTTCTACCTGCACGCAGCGGAACCCCGAAGTTATTCAATTCGATGAATAGCCCAAAGAACTTCGGTTCAGCTGTGTTCAGCAACAGGTCTCAGCAACTCTAGTGGTTGTTCTTTCTTTTGGTGGGGGGATGTTACAGTGCTCCGCTGCCGTGTGTTCCTTTGCTTTTTTTTTTACCTATTACATCTCTCTCGCTCGTGTTCTCATCTCTTTGCAACGGTCTTACTTGTGCGAGCGCATGCGGCGCTGGCGGCTCTCCTCGTTCTTCTGCGCAATCAGCCACAGCAGCGCCGCGGTCAGCGTCGGCGAGAGGATGTAGCTCGCGCGCGGGTCGCTGTGGCGGAAGATGTACGCCATCAGGCAGGTGCACACAACGAAGAAGACACTGTTGAGAAAGAACAGCGTGTAGCCGACAGCCACCTGCAGACGCAGACGGCGCAGTGGCTTCGCCTTGTCATCAGGAACCTCCGCGAAGTGGCGCTGACGGCCCCAGAACTCGCTCTGCACCATGACGGCGTATGCCTGACGCAGCATGTAGGTTGTGAAGGCGGTGACGATGACGTACAGCACCATGTTCGGCACCCGACGCCAGTCGAGGCCATTGATGGCGTGCGAGAAGTATACAGGCTGGAAGGCGGCGATGAGCGCGACGAGAACGAGGGATTGCTCCGGGTACTCAAGGCGGTTCGCGTTAATGCGGGCATCGAGGAGAGCCTCGTCGTTCTGACGCTTGGGAGCCATGATGCTTGTGATTTCTTGTTGGCGTAGCTGCTGTTGTTGTTGTGTTCTTCTCTTCGCTGCTGGGCGTTGGAGCTGAGGTCAAAGGGGGAACACCAGTGGACTGAAGTAAGAAAGAAGGGAGGTGAAGCCATCAGCAACAGCAAAGACGTGTGTGCGTGTGTGCGTGTGTATGTGGAGGGAGAAAGAAAGGGACGCAGATGAGAAGCAGAACGGTGGAATGAGGCAGCACAAGAAAAGAAACCGTATTTGAGTGCTGCTGCTGCTGCTGCTACTGCTGGTGATGGGCAACGGCAAAAGAGGCAGTGAGGGAGTGAGGGAGGAAGCGACACGCCCCTCTCAACAACCCGGCCGAAAGGCAACGTAAAGCAGGGCGTTCACGGAAAAGATCAAAAAGCTACAAAGACGGCAGCTCCACGGACTCTGCAGTGCGGCTGAAGGTGTCGCCACAGACCTTGCAGGGGGAGGGGGAATCCAGGCGGAGAAGAGACAACCCAGAGCTACCTCTACTAATGGATAATTTAGAAAAAGAAAGTTCTCCGCCGTGTGGTTGGGGAGCTCCACAACGCGTCGCACGACAACCACACTAACGCTTGAGTGAAGAAGAGAAATATATAAAGAACAGTAAGACTGGTTGATGATCAGCATCACGGCGCGGGACAACACACACTTCCACAGAGACAGAAAGCTCCATAGATGGACGATATCGATAAATATATGTATATGGAAACGAGATCGTATAAGTTTGATGTGAAGGGACGACTACTCCGAGGAGAGATGAAGCAAGATAACGGGTGACCCCGACTCATGTAAAAGAGCGCGGCATCCCCTGGACCGCACACAGAGACACGTGCTTTCTTTCTTTCCTTTACTGCAGCTTCTCAATGGCGTCGCTGTAGCGCTTCGCATCTTCAGCGAGCGCATCCGGCGTCACGCTGATCGTATCCCACCCAATCTGCAGCCCGGTCGCCGTGTCTCGCTTCGGGATGACGTGGAAGTGCACATGCGGCACTTCCTGATGTGCCATCTTGCCGTTGTTCTGCAGCACGTTGTACTGCGTGGACCCGTCCGGGCCGGCGACAGCGCGGCTGACCTTCGCCATCAGCAGACCGACATCCGCAGCGCTCTCGAGATCAAGCTCGTGCAGGCAGACCGCGTGGGCCTTCGGGATCACGAGGACGTGGCCACGAGCGAGGGGCCCGATGTCCATAAACGCAAAGGCCTTTGCCGACTCGGCCACCTTGGCGCAGGGAATCTCACCCCTTACGATCTTGCAGAAGATGCAGTTGGAGGCCATGGCGACGCGACAGAGATGAGGTGTTAAAGCACGTCAGTAAAGGGAAGGGTAGATTCTTTTGTTTTTTTGAGTTGCAAAGCAAGCTGATGAAATAGAGAGGCGGGAGAGGAGGGCGTGCAGTGGTACACAGCACAACAGCAGTTACAACGACAACAAAGGCAGCAAGGATGCAAAGGAAAAATGCGAGTGTGGGGGACAGGCACGGACACCTCTCGGGTAAACCAAGGATGCATGCAAGAGCAACGGAGGCAGCAGCAGTAGTGCGCAGGACGCACACTCTCACATGTACTTACAAAGACATAAGGGGACGCAGCCGCCTTCGAAGCGCCGCTGTGTGTCATTAGTGACAACCTCCGATCTGTGACACGAAGAAGCAAGGAGCAGCAAAACGCTGCACAGGAGCAAGAAAAAAAAAGAGAGAGAGAAAGACTAGAGGAGAGACGTCGTCAGCAAAACGACTACAGGTGACGTCCCCAGCTACTGCGACGATCCTTCGCCTGCCACCCCTCACCCTCCGCTTCTTCTGGAACCCGCAATAACTTCATACGCCAGCAAAAATTGGCATCAGTGCAAAGACAACGACAAGGTGGGATAGCAAACAAAAAGGAAGAGTGCAGTAAGCAGTCCGTCCGAGACGCGATGCAATCCCTTCATCTTTCTAGCGGACAAAAAAAAAGACAAGAAACACCACATATACATATACACGCACACAAAATTGCATAACATCCTTTGTTGCACCTACGCACTAAACACGACAACAACAGAAAACAATCAGTAAGAAAACGAAGCAAATCTCCTCGCTCACGTTCTAAACCACATTAGAACGGCGGAAGCGGTTCACGCGTCTCTCACGCGGCTCCGCGGCTCCGTACGGCTCTGCAGTGTCGCTTGAGGCGGCGGCCACACCGCGGCGGACCCGCCGCACAGGGCGGACGCGCACCACTGGTGCACCGCCGTCCCCCTCATCGTTATCGCTGTGCTTCGCCGCCGCCGGTGTTGTCACTGCCACTGCCGCTGGGTGAGGGGAGAGGGTTGGCTTCGGCGATGGTGCCTCCGTCCCGCCCATCTCCAGCGCCGGCGCTGCCTTTCGCACCTTACGCACCCGTCGCACCTTCGCCTTTTGCTGCTGATCCTGGGCCAGCTGAAGAACATTGCTGGCCGCTGCCACGGCGCTCGACGCCTCCTTCTCGTGCTCCTGCGCGGACCGCGGCGTCAAGGCTGCATCAGCAGCATCGTCGACCTCTGCTGCATCAACGCCGGCCGATGGCGACGGTTTCAGCCCCTCTGGTCGGCGGTGCACAAGACGACGTCGACCTGTCGCGGCCCCACCTGCATCAGAGTCCCCCGCTGCCGCCGCGGTGGCGCTGGCAGGTTTCTTGCGCTTGCTGAGAGTTGCGTTGGCCCGCCGTTCCGCGTCCTTTCTCTCCTGCACCTTCTGCGCTGCCTTGGCACGACGCAGCTCGTAACCCTCGCTGCGGTGCTCGAGGCGCTGCACTATGCTCTCCGTCACAGAGCTGCGGAGCTGCAGCAGACCCGCGCTGGACAGTGACGACTCCTCCAGCTCCACATTGATCGCCTCCAACATGTAGCCGAGCGTGCGGACCGCCGCCTGCACCATCTCATCACGTCGTGTGTGGCGCTTGTCGCGCGAAAGGAAGCTGAGCGACATGGCGACCTCAGAGACACCTTCACGGCCGCGTGCGGCAGCGATGGACTCGCAGACCGAATTCGCGTAGCCGTCCAACGACTGGGCAAAATTGGATAAGCTCTCTTTTGCCACCACCAACTCGCCCGACAGCTCGCTCGAGGTGGGGTTGGCTGCTGCGTGCGCCACCACCGTGTCCACCACCTTCAGTATCGTCAGCGCCTCTGCCTCCAGCAGCGTCAGACCAAACACCAAAAAGCTGGAGCTACACTCCACGGAGAGCTCGAAGACGTTGATGTCGCTCGTGAAGGAGGTGAGGAAGACGCGCACGAGGTGTGCGACGAGGCGCTGCGTGGCGGCGCTACCGAGGATCGGCTGCCGAATCGCGTTGAGCGTCTCGTGTGCACGAGCGATGCAGGCGACGGCGTCGGCGATGTAGGGCCGCACTGCCGCCGTGGTGTGCGGCGACACCCGCTGCCAGTCGAAGAGCGGCTGCACGAAGCCTTGCCGCCGCACGAAGTCGGTGATGGGTTGCTGTGCCAGGGCCAGGTACGTGTTCATCATCGCATCCACCGCGAGCTGGCAGTGCTCCTCCACCACGGCGAGGTACACCTGCACGTACTGTTGCTGCTTGCTCTCGAGGTAGGCGGCGACCTCGGCAGGGCTCGACGCAACTTCCGGCAGCTGCCGCACAATCAGCTCGAAAAAGCACGGAACCAACAGGTGTTCCATCAGGATCGGCGTGAGTGTCGTGGCAAGGGTCAGCGTGTCAGCCACGCACTCCACCACGCTGCGCTCCCGCTCGTCCGGCGCGACGCTGACGTCCGTCATCATGGTACGGCACTTCAGCTGCAGCATGTCCACGAAGGCCAGCAGCAGATGAGAAAGGAGGGCCAGGACGAGCTCCTCGTGGTCCTGCAGACTCTCCATCACCAACTTGCTGTGGAACTGCGCAAGAAGGTCGGAGACGGGGTCCGTCGACGAATCAGGGCCGCCCACCGAAGGCGTCGGTGAGGAGTTGAGGGCGGCAGACGCGCGGCTGGAGCGACGTGCGTCGTCGCCTGCGGCTGCCGAGGCTGCCGCACCACCTCTGCGGGAGCGCATAAGTCGCAGCCGCCGCCCTCCTACAGCGCCACGCCCGCCGCCTCCCGCACGACCACCACCGCCGCGGCCTCCAGCGTCGTCCTCGTCGTCGCCACCCTCGTCCTTGATGCTCTCGGCCTTCACGGAGAAGAGATCGACACTGTCGAAGACTTCAGTGTCGCGGGTGAAGAACGGAACGCAGCGGTCCACCACCACGGACAGCACATTGAGCAACTTGTGCACCACGTTGGAGGAGACGGACTCGCGGCTTAGCCGCGATCGCACCCGCGCATCCAATGAGGTATCACTGCGACGCTGCAGCAGCGGCAGGATCGTCAGGTATGTCTTGCTGAGCATTCCTACGCCGTGTAGATAGGTCTTCAAGCACGCCGAACGCAGCACCTCTAGCTCCTGCAACAGGTTTCCCACCTCCTCCACCTGACTGTCGGAGTTAAGGGTTGAGGAGCTGCTCGATTCGCCCATGACAATCTTCAGCCGCAGCACGGAGTCACTTACGAGGTTCATCATGCGCTCCCACTGCCCCAGCAGAATCTCATACAACACGGCGGCGTGCAGCTCCATCCGCTCCGTCCGGCTGTATCGCTCCGCGTCGCTCACGCGGTAGCGTGCCATCGTGCTGAGAAACCCGTCCGCCACACCTCTGTTGATGAACGTGAGAAAGAGAGACTGGAGGGTGGTGGTGGCGGTGGCAATCATCTGACGTACCGCCTGGACAGAAATGTCGCGCAGGCAGGTCAGCCGTGGGGCCTCTGCTGCATCACCGATGCTCTTCCTGCTGCTCACCCCAGCGCCGTCCTCTTGCTGAAGGAAGGCTTGCGGGAGGACAGGCACAAAGCGAACGCGTGGTAGCTGATCGGTGGAGCGCGATCCCATGTCGACGGCGATCCTGTACCCCGCACTCTGCGCACCACCGGCGCTGCTGCCGCTGTTCACTTCGTTTTTACCAGCTGTCGCCGTACCACCACCGGCGTCCCCTCGCTCCTGGCCACTTGAGGTACGGGAGTGCATGCCGCCTGAGCCCCCGCCCAGCATGGTGGATGGCGAGCGCTGCAGGCCATCTGCACCTGTACCACCATCACCAGCACCAGCGGCCGCCGCTGCTACTGCCTGCCCATCTCCTGCTGTCGCGTCTCCCCCGCCTCCACGGAGGAGGTGCGTCAGCATATCCTTCAGCTCGCCGTCCGGTGCGAAGTCAAAGACACCGGCGTGCAGCGTGGTGGCGATGCCGCCCCAGTAAGAGCCGACGACGTGCTCGAGCGTGCCCACGCACTCCGCACACAGGCGCAGCGCAAAGCTGTTGAGCGACGTCGCCTGTGCCATGACAGCCGACTCGACATCCGCACGGGTGAAGAGCTGGCTGAGCAGCGAGGCGGCGTGCATGCGTATCTGCAGACAGCTGGAGAGCAGCACGGCGTCCATGTCCGACCCCCCCACCTTAAACTCCGTCACCGTCGGGAACGGCGACTCTGGCGTGTTGAAGGAATCCAGCAGGCGTGTGACGAGCGCCTCCGGCACGAGACTGACGTACTGCTGCGCATCCACGTTGTTGAAGGAGGCCATGTTGTTGTTGGTGGCGCTGGTGTCGAACCCGGTAGTGCGGGATAACGGGCTGCCAGCCTGCTGTGATGGCTGCCGCCGCGGCTGCGACGACGACGATGATGGCTGTTGCTGTCCGCCAGTGCCGTTGCTGACGTCCCCGCCACCACGCCGGTTCACCCACCCAAATGAGGTGTCCTGCAGAAACGAGTCGTTGGAGTTGCCGATGAAGCCGCCCTCGCCGGCCACGCTGGCGCCCAGGAAGGAGTTGGCGAAGGTGTGGCCGAAGGTGGCGGTGCCCCCGAGCGGCGAGGCGTCCTCGCCGGCGTCGACGCCGCTCGCAGCGGCAGCACGCAGTTTTCGCTGCAACTCCCGCTGCCGGTGGCGCTCCTCGAGCCCGCGGGCAGCGTCGGTCTGCGCCTTCCACATCCACGCATTTGCCTCTTGCAGGAGGGCCGCCGCGCTGGCGTAGAAGAGGTGGCGATGCTGCTTCTGCACAATCGAAATAAAATACTGGACGGGGTGCTGGCAGACAGGAGGTCGACGACGGCGATCAGTAGCAGCAGTAGGCGAAGAGGGTGGTGGTGGTGGTGGTGGTTCAAGCTCGAAGTTGCCCGCAGAGTTGATCGGCGAGACGATGCCGAGGGGGTTGCTGTGCAGCATCTCCCTCTGTGGCGAGCCCAGGGCTGCCACCGCTGATGCTGCCGCAGCTGCCGCAGCTTGCTCGCCGAGTTGAGTACGCAGCTTCGTGAGAGACTCCTTGTTCTGCTTCGTCAGCTCAATCGACTGCTGCAGTGCACCGCAGAAGTGATGCAGCTTCACGCTGGCGATGCTCGCGTCCATCATCATCGACAGCGTGTCCTCGATCAGCACGGTGTCCGCGGGGTTGGCGTAGACGAGCTCCTCAGCCAGCTGACTGCACAGGTACACCGCGGAGCGGAGGAGCGCCATGGAGAACTTGTAGGCGAAAAGGCTGCGCCGCGCCGTGCCCTGAGCCGACGTGGTAGACATCATCGCAGAGACCTGCGGTGCTGGAGTGGCGCGGCCGCTGTTGCTACCCCCGCCACCACCTGCTGCGGCAGCGCCGGCAGGTGGCGTGGTGGGCAGAGGAACGTCACCGTCTTCGCCAGCCAGCATAGTGCCATCAATCAACGAGTACGTTTCCTCCACGTAGAGCATTGCCCGGCGCAGGTGCAGCACAGCCGCCTCGTAGTTACTCACCTCCTCGACGTGGTGCCGCCGCTCGTCGACGTCCTTCAGCCGAACAAGCGGGGTGCCGTACCAAAAGTAGAGCTCCTCCTCCGGTGAGAAAACGAAGACGTCTGCCAGGTTCATCGTGCCCCCTGGGTTTTCGAGGGTACCGTGAGACGCCGACGGCAGCTCGCCCCCTGCCCCGCCCTTTGGACCCGCACCAGAGTGGTTTAAGTCGTCGTCGTCATCGTCATCGTTCTCCTCCCTTTCCTCATCTTCGTCGCTGTCAACGTTGTTGTTGTAGGCGCTGCCGCCACGACTGCCTCGCGTCACTGTGGCAGCCAGCTGACGCTTGTTTGGGTGTTTTTTGGATCGATACCGGCCTCCATAATCATCATCATCGTCCTCTCCATTATCCTCATCCTCCTCATCCCTATCAGTATCTTCTTTCCCACCATCGTCCTCGTCGCCATGGCCAGCTCCTTCGCTGACGCTGGTGTCCGACTCGCCGAGGTCGCCGATAGTGGACACCCGGCGTGTCGCCACCTTCGCCCCGCAGCACTCGTATATCGCTCCCGGCACGCCCAGCACGCTAAACAGCTTATCCAGCATGTCCTGACTCTTACGACTCTTCTGCACCTCGACAAAGGTGGTGGTGATGGGCTGCACCAGGGCATCGCAGCTGCTGGTGGCGGTCTTAAAGGAGTTCGTGATGCCGTCCAGGGCCTCCCCTGTGAAGAGCTCCTGGTCGGAGTGGTAGACGGCGTCCATCGCATCCTTGGAGTTGACAAAAACGGCGAGGTTGTCGCGGATGAGCTGCTTCAGCGCCTCGCCGGTGTCCTCCTCCGCCTGGCCCACCTTGTCCACCAGCTCGCCCTCGAAGACGGCGTGCGGGACATTCGTGAGTACCTTTTGAATGAACTTTTTCGGCTGAAAGGCATGACTCGTGATGTCCAGTGCCGGCTCCTGCCGCTGGTTGGTCTGCTCGTCGCCAAAGAGGGTGTCCATTTTTGCTGCGCTCAAGAGGAGGGGGGAATGTGGGGTTGTCTATCGCAGCTTCTTCTACTCTACGGCCGTGGGTGCTGCAGAGACCGCACACACAGGGGGGAAGAAGGGAAGAAGGAAAGAAAAGGAGAGTTGCAGTAACGCTGTCTGTGTATGTGAAGTAGTTTAAGTACAAAGTAGAAATTACATGAGAGAAAAACAAAATACACAGAAAAAGCGAGGTGCAGCTGACTCTCCAGCATCCATCCACCAAAAATCGTAACACAAAGCACGACAACAACGAATGTGCCTTCTCTCCTGCTGCTGCTGCGTTGGTTCTGGTACAAGATGCTGTGCCACTCATACTGTCGGTCAACCCGTCATGGAAAACGAAGAGAGGGGAGAAAGGAGAAGGAAGAGAGAGAGAGCAAGATAAACCACCAAAGACACGTGGCCACACGGTCGATATGCAACAGGAGAGGAGAAGGAAGGATGGTTGCTGCAACCGCAACTCTTGTGCGTGGAGGAGAGGGGGTGTCAGCAGAGCTGCCTCCCCCCCCTCCCCTCCTTTCCTCGCTCTAACAAGGGAAAATGAAGTGACAGCGAAACAAATAAGCACAGCAGTAATACAAAAGAGCGACAGCGGCAGCGGGAAGGTGTCACACGTGGGTGCCTCCCCACACACACACACACACACACACAAACACAGGCAGTGAGAACCCGGCGCCTCTCACGCGCTTCGCCGAAAAACGATGGGGCGGTGCTCCTCGCAGAAATAGAGTGTTACGCATCTCTCTCTCTTCCTCATTCTCTTCGCTGATCACTTCCCACCCACGCCATCCTGTTTCTTGTGGTTGAGGGCGCTTTATCTGAAGCAATTAGAGGTAAAAAGAGACGGGTCAAACGGGTGAAGTTGATATTTGCGAGACGCATGCACGTCTCGCAAATATCAGTATATAAGAAAGCACCAGACTACAGCAACAGGTCGACATCATCAGGATAACAGGAGACAAAGAAGAAAAAAAAGAAAGAAGCAAATGAAGCGTTAATAACGACACCTCTGGGGGGGGGGGGGGGGCTGATGTCGACGGCGATCACATCGGAAATGGAGGAGAGGCTTAACACTCGGTATGGAGAGGGAGATACCGCCAGTCGTATTCCCCTCTCCCCTCTTCTCACTTGACGCACCACGTCACGCATCACAGTCCACACACAATAACAACAAAGGGGGGAGCAAGAAAAGAGAAGAGAACGGGAAAGTGCCGTTCGCTGCCCAGAAGTCAACGCCGCAGCACGCGATACCCCAGTCCACAGTTCCCCCCCCCCCTCACCTTCCCTTTTTTTTTGGACCTGCCCATGTGAGGGTCTCTCTATGGGGCGGACGAGGCCGCTGGCACGCTCTGCACCCCCACCTCCGTAAACGACGCATCCTGCACGACACGCAGCAACTCCGAGCTACGCGTCACCTGCTCCACCGCGGTGGCCAACTCGTAAGACGGACGGGCGATCTGTTCACGCACGAGGTTGCGCATGCGCTTGTGATAATTCACTTTGTAGCGATCTCGATAGTCCACCAGGAGAGCCTTGCTGACTGCTTGGGTGTAGCGCAGCGCCTCCTCCTGAGTGCGGTCTCGGGTGCTCGTCAGCTGAGCGCTGGAAAGAAATTGATACTGTCCCAAGACGGTGTCTACTGCGTCGAGCACCGCATCGATCAGGTTGCTCTCGAACTGGAGGCGCATGCAGACGTTCACGTACTTGCGTTCGAGAAAGTCGCGTCGCTTCATCGAGACGGAGTCGATAGCACGCGCTGCCAGGTGATACTGCTCACCCAGCGTCGCAAAGGCGGGGTTCGAGCGCAGCGTGGACTCGTACTTTTCAAATGATTGGGCCACCATCAGCTGCGCGTCGTTCGTGTGGGTCAGCGATGACAGGTACTTCTCGAAGTTGCGCGAGGACTCCTTCATGTACTGCTGCCGGCGAGTAAGCTGCTCGCACGTACGCACCCACGCACCGGCGTCCGCCTTGGCGTCGGGTGGCAGGTAGGTCCAATCATAGGTGCCGGAGGAAGAAGAAGTGGTCGTGGTGGTAGTCGGTGTGGAAGCGTTGGGGCCGCCATTACGGGATTCGTCGTTGCTCCTCCCAGAAAAGAAAAAGCCGGCGACGGAGCGGACGAAGTAGCTTGACTTGGCAGCAATTTTGTTCGCGGTGTACTCGGTAAAACTGCGGTGACGCTTGCTGCACTCTTGGAAGGCACGGTTGGCCTGCCGCACATCACGCAGGGCAGCCCGCAGACGCAGCAGCGTGCCTGTCTCGAAGGTGTCGCGTGGATCGAGGAAGAATGGCGCGACCCACTCCGAGAAGAAGATCACCTCGGGCATGGCAGCCAGTTCGTACAGGAAGAACTGCAGGTTGTGGCGCTGCGCTGCGAAAGCGTCTGATGCGCCAAAGTAGGTTTCGATGTCCCCCACGCTAGTCTTGCGTGGGAGGGGTGGGAGAATAATGGTGGGGAACTGGTAGGTCAGCAGCTCCCGCAGGTCCATCACCTCGCTGTAGCGACGCTCGACGGTGGCGGAGTTGCCCCGCGACCAGTCACTCCTCTTCACACCCATGTCAATCCCCGTGAGGTGCGGCGCGCCGGTCGGGATGTCGGGCACCGTGAAGCTCGCATCGTTGTCGACCAAAATCTCCGTCGTAATCGGAAAGTACGTGATGGCCCGTACCATCTCCTTCCCCTTGAAGGCCGGATCGACACGGAAGCGCGCCAGCACAAGGCGGCCGTGGCCAGCCTGCATGTGTGTGGTGACGGAGTCGTTCAGCACCGCCGTTGCACTCCCTGCTGCGTGTGGGGACGGCAGAGGCGCGAACACGGAATGTGTGTTTGCCGCCGCCGCGGGCAGCAACTCCACCGTTGACGCCTCCGTCGACCCAGTCAGTGTGGCGCCGCCTTTACTGTTGGTGGTGTTCATCGGCACCATTGCATCCCCACGTGGTGAGTCGGTGTCGCGCGGCGATGAGTGCGGCGGCGGTGCAGCCGGCCCTGCCGTCCGCTGGTACTCCTCCTCAAAGGGGTTGTTGCTGTTGGAGAGCATCGCTTGAACGTCTAATTCCACGGAGAGAGAAAGAGATCTGCTGCACGAAAGGAGGTGAAGAGAGAGGAAGAAGAGGGGGGCAGCCAAATCAGCAGAAGGCAACGCACCGGAGCAAATAGAAAAATAAAAACCCGGGAACGACGAGCACTAAAAGCAAAACAACAAAAGTGTGTTAAGCGCAGATATCAGCCACAACGACACGAAGTAGTGCGAAGTGGGACACGAAGCACTGCGAATGGGTCGAATAGAGAAAAGCAGGGGTTTAGGGGGAAGGAAGGAGGTCAACGTTAATCGCACCGCTATGTGCACTAGGGGCAACGTGCCATGGAGTGCGTTCATACAGACAACAGCAGAAAGAAAGAGAGAAGGAAGCATGCCATCCGCAGATGTACACTGCTTCCCATGAAGGGAGAAACAGCGGGTGGGTTGAGGGGAGGGCGAAGATGAGGACTTCCCTGACAGTTCTCCCTCTATCCCCCACCCCCCGCCATTACGCCTGCGTCGCTGAGGACAACAGAGAAACACGTGCGTCACGGCGACGCCGGCATTGCCTAGACGCCGCATTCGGGTATTCGGCCCCAATGCGCTTTCAAGAAAACAGGAAAGAGAGGGAGCGAGTCCCACGACTTGCTCCCTTTATGAACGCGCACATACTATTTCAGCTGTGCTTATGTGTTGCTGAAATAGACAGCGCCATTACAGCGCTCTCCTTTGAAGTTATATTTTTGTTCTCTATTATTACTTTATCTGTGTCATTCAGGTTTTTTTTTCTTTTCGTTGAAGTCTTCAAAACGCTCTAAAGGTGTGGAATGCGAACCTATTAGATTTGTGCATGCTGCGAGCCGCATTGTATCACCACTACACTCCTTCACCCTTCCCCCCTCTTCACTCTGTTTGCATGTGATGCGAGCTCCATAAAGAGCAGTGTGGCGTTGCACTTGGTCACGCAGTCTTCTGACACGATCAGCAAGCACAACGGCGACACGGAACGGTGCGCACACGCACACACGTATAAGCACCCAAACGCATAATATACATCGCTTCAGTGAGAAGAAGGAGCAAAGAGAAAGAGAAAGGGGGAGGTATCGCAAAGAAAAACCAAAAGAGCTTATTTACATCAATAAGCAGCAGATCCAAAAAAAAGAAACAGCACACGCAGCAGGCAAGTACGCCACTCAAGCACCATCCTCTACGAACTACTGTGGGTAATGACTCAGCTCGTGCTGCAGCGTCACCACCGTCGCCTCCTGCTGACGGATGGTGTCCATCAGCTCCTTGTGTCGATCCGTCAGCTGCACCAGACGTGTGCGGTACTCGCGAATCACGCCCTTCCGCCTCTCGTAGTCGAGCAGAAGATCGCGCGAGCCGACAAGCGGTGTGCGTTCCTTGATGCGGGTGTTGGCGCGCAGGTGCGCATCGCGCCGTCGCTTCGACCGCGCCAGCTGGTCACGTGCCTTGCTGAGCTCTTCGTCGGTGCTCGCCACAGTCTGCCGCAGCTCAGCATTTTCCTTTCGCACGCAGTCCAGCTTTTCGCGAACGTGGGTGGCGATGTGGATGGTGTTGGTTACCTTACTGCGCAGCTTCAGCACCTCCTCGGAGCGCTCCTCGATCTTCTCGTTGAGGTTGGTATTCTCGACCTTCAGCTGCTCAAAGTCGATGAGGAACATGTGATGGTCGGCGGCGTTGGGCTCCCCTTCTGCCGACCCATGCGACGGCGCAGACGACGAGCCTGGTGGTGCTATCGTCGTGGAGGCAACCGCCGTCCCACCACTGCCGTTGCCGTGGCCTTTGGCCGCACGCCGGAGTCGCTGCAGGCGATTCTTCAGCTGCAAATAGCGCACCCGTGAGGCGTGGATGGCCGCCCGCTCCTTCGACTCCCGCTCAATGTACTCGCTGATCGTCTTGCTCGGGATCGGCCGGTTGGAGCGCATAAATCGCACATTCGCCGCCAGCTCTTGGATGTACTGCTGGAAGTTGTGCTCCTGCTCCGCAGCTTCTTGCATGACCGGGTTGTAGCGCTGTCGCTGCCGCTCTAGATCTCTCTGAAGGGCCGCACTGCGCCCGGCTACGCGCTGCCGCTCCTCTGCGACTTGACGCACGAGTGACCAGTAGGCACCCTCCGCCTCCGGATTCGTCAGCTGCGTCGCCTCCTCCTCCCCGTTGCGACGTCGCTGCTCGGCGTAGTGGCGCGACAAGATCTGCTGATAACTAAGATTTCGATCTAGCAGCGCCTCGCGCTCAGCCAGCAGCTGGCGGTACTCGTTGACACAGGCCTGCCACTTCTCCTTGGGACTGTGAAGGGCGTCAACGAAATCGTCCGCACCGCCACCGACGTTGTGCAAGGAGACGCTGTCGTTGCCGCTGCTGTTGTTGGCATTGCTGCTGTAGCCCTCGAAACGCACCGATGGTGACGTAGACGAGGGCATCTGTGGGCTGGCGTAGGAGATGCGCTGCGCTGCCATCTCCCGCTCCCGCAAGCGCAGCTGCTGTTGGTGTTGTTTCCATCGCTGCTGGATCACCACGGCCGCCGCACGCTGCCGTGCCTCTTCGCGTTTGCGCTCCTCAGGGTCGGTGTACATGGGCGCACCTCCGCTGCTTCCGTTTGTGTGTGTGTGTGTGTGTGTGTGTGTGTGTGTGTGTGTGTGTTGTTGGTGTATGGAACAACTCACGCGAATGATGATAAACTGAAAGAGAGAGAGGGAGGGAGGGAGGGAGACAACACGCACACTAAAAAAGAAGATGTTTGGCGGTGCTGATGGGGCGGATGCAGTCACCTCTGCAGAGGAATGCTACAATGAATGTGAGCCAGTCCAGCACACAAAGAAATGAAGGAGAAGGGAGAAAAGTAAGTAGAAATAGGTTAGCACGGCAAAGAAAAAAAAAGACTGCATGGTGTCTGAAGCCATGCGGTATTGCCACTAGCGTGAGCACACGTCAGGCGACACACACCTCCACACACGCGCGCTTTGTCAGTGCAGAGAAACTCTACAAGGCACGAAAAAAAGGGCTCACCTTACACGATGGTGATAGAGAGATCACGGTCTTATTCCCATCAGTATCATCATTTCTTTTTGTTACTGTTGTTGTGTGTTTTTCTTTTCCTTCGTTATTCTACGTCGAATCAAAGAAGCGAAGAGCCAACAGTGGCGCCTTCACAGCACATGAAGCTCGCAAGACGTAAGGCACGGAGAGCGGCGAGCATCCCTCCGCGACACCTGCAGCTGACAAGCCCGGAGCGTCGCCACCCCCCCCCCTTTCGAAACAAAAGAGAGAAAAAGAAAGGAACAGTGAAATCACAACCAAGTCAATAAATACAAATGATGGAGGAAGTCAATGATACGGATAAACACACAATAGAAAAGAGAACAAAAAACGTTGTCACAAGACAGCGCAAAGTGGCACCACCACGCCGCCACTGAAAGACGGGGGTGTCGTACAGGGGGGGGGGGGGTAGAAGGTGCAGTTGTGAGGCGGGAAAGAGGAGGAGCAGCGGCTGCGTGGCGAGGGAAGAGCGACGACAACTGAGAGAAAGAAAGGAGTGGGAGGAAAGGGGAGGCAGTGAGGCGGAGTCACGGCACGACGGCACAGTGAAACAAAAAGAAAAGTAGAGAAAGAGAAACCAAAAAGAAAGGAGCGTAACGATGGCGAGACCTCTCCGATCAGTGGAAGGGCCTCGCACACAGAAAAGGCAGAGAGCGCGAGGTGGTGAGACGAGGACAAGCACACACAAAAAGAAAATACATCATCAACGGAGCGGGCAAAAGAAAAAGACAATGCGGAGGCAGAAATCCCTGCGCCACCGCCACCCTTCCCTTCTTTTTCTTATTCCTTTGGTGGAGAAAGTAATGAAGCATCTTTGTGCACGTCAAACGGCAGTCTTGCGTCGCGTGGGCGTCTGGGCAGCAAAGGCCTCACCAGAGGAGTGCGAATGGTCCTCGCTGGCCTCTTCGTCATCTTCCTCCTCCTCCCCGAAGACCGCCACTCGAATCGCGTGGACAGCCGACTCCAGCTTCTCCACGTCGCCGGCAGCGTTCAGCACCTGCACCTGTGCCCGGTCCCGCACGAGCATAATCTCTGTGTCTGTCGCTTCCTGCAGCTGCCGAACCGTCGCCCCTCGCGTGCCCAGCAGGCGGCTGATGGCGTATTCAGGGAAGTTCGAGATGAGCCGCACATGGGTGGCACTGTACTCCCGCAGACACGCGATAAGGCGGCTCGTTGCCGCGCGAGCCTCGTGTTCACTGCACGAGCTGACCGTCAGACGCCGCGACGCCCAATCCACGTCGATGCGCACCGGCGAGGTGAAGAGGGTGGGGATGTAGTCGAGGAGGTTTTTGTTGCCCCACTCCTTGCTTCGATTTGTCATGAAGTTGCGCAGAATGTCGAGAAAGGCAACGTTGATCGAAAACGGTTCGTTGTGGCGCAGCAGCAGCTTCAGCATGCCGTATGCGTTGTTCACCGCCTCGGGTGAGCCGCGCAGCACCACGCTGCCCTCGGCACGGAGGGGGACGACTTGGTCGCACTGCGTCGACCGACGCACCGCTTCCAACGGTGTGATGTACGACGACCCGCCCCGTGAAGTCGGGGTGCGCACCGTGGGCGACTGGCACTCATCCACGTCCGTCACCGAGACAATGGGGGACATGAGGAAGTGCAGCCGCTTCGAGTCCGCCGGGATCGTCCGCTCCGTCCGTCGGAGGGCAGCCACCTTGGCATAAGCGTTCGCCACCGCCTCCTGCGAGCCCGTCAGCGAGATGGTGCTGCCATTGCATTGGATGCGGGCGTTGGTGTCCTCCTCGAGCTGGCGGATTGTCGCCCCACGTGGGCCGATCACCGCCCCCACCCACGCGTCATCAGCGTGCACGACACGCGTCACCCCCTCGCCCTCGCCGGTGGCGCTGCGACACAGCGCAAAGGCCCGCTCCACCGCGTCTGGCGTGCCCGTCGCCCGCACCACGCCGCGCTCGCGATCCACACGAAGGTGGCGCACCCCACTGCTCTCGATGATGCGAGCGATGTTGCGGCCACCGCGACCAAGCAGCGAGGGCAGCGCGGACACCGGCACCGTCAGCTCACGCTGTGTAAAGGTATCCAGGTAGGCGCGTATGGCGTCCTTCGCCTCCGCCACATCGCGGCGGCGCCCGGTGATGGTGACGCCGTTCTCATCCATTTGCATGCGCACGTCGTACTCGTCTTGAAAACGCTCGACAGTGGAGCCGCGCGGGCCGATGAGCTCTCTGCGAAGCTGCGGCTCGGCAAACTGCAGCGTCGTCGACGTGTTCTTCGCCTCCTCGTCCTTCACGATGGACGTGATGGCTGCAATGCAGCTCTGCACCTCTGCGACCCCGCCCACCACGAAGCCGTGGCCGGGCGGCATTGTGTCGACGCAGATAGCAACGCTGAAGTCCTCCTGCAGCTGACGCAGCGTCGCGCCACCACGGCCGATGAGTGCCTGATGGTACGCCGCGTTGTAGGTGAAGTGATGGGACTCGGGGAACAGCAAAGCGCGAAGGGCGACGAGGCGATTCTCTGCCGCCGTGAAAGCCGCCTCGGCCTCCTCTTGCTCCGCACGCGTAGCCTCAATCTCGTCCGCGTCTTTGTCCGTCGCTGTGGCGGAGCGACGCTGCACGTTCGTCTGCTCGAGCTCCTCCAGCACTGCGTTTAGCTTCGCGTGCAAGTCGCGAAACTCCTCGTCGCGGGCAGTCCGTTCAGCGAAGTCCGGCGCAGAGGCATTGAACTCGACACGTGCCTTGGCGTACTCCTCCTCCTTCCGCTGCTTCTCCGCCTCCTTTTGCGCCACCTCCTTTTTACACTTCTCCACCGTCTTCTTCTGCTCGGCGGACTTGCCGCTCTTCAGCTTCTCCTGCTCCGCCTGCAGCCGTGCCTCGGCTTCGACGTGGGCGCGTGAGGACAACCGCATCTCACACTCCAGGTCCGTGAGCTTATCGCGGAAGGACGCGCGGCTGCCTTGGCGTTCGCGCAGATCCTCAAGGGCTCGCAGAATGCGTCGCCGCTCCGTGTGTAGCTCGTTAATCTTCACGTCGAACTTCTGATGCACCTTCGTCTTGATCACGTTGCGGCTGCGGAGCAAGGCGTCGAGCTTTGTCTTGAGCGCACGCTTGCGATCGCGTAGGCCGCTCTGTTCAGATCGCAGCGTCTCCTCCTCCTCAATAGCGGCTGCAATGGTGCTGTCTGCGATCTCGCGCAGCAACATGGAGTTCGGGTAGCGAACCGGTGGCTTCACCGCTGCCGTTGCTACCGCCGCCGCCTCCGAGGAGTCAGCCGTAGCCACTTCCCCCTGCGTCATGGCTTCAAACACACAGAGAGAGAGAGATGCTGGGGTTACGTGAGTACGCCTCCTCTGTCTGCCCTGTCACAGGTCCACCACAAAAGCCTTCCCCCACCCCCCGCGTGCTGCGTGAAGGCGCAAAGAGCACGGTGTCGCGCGGAAAGCGTGAGAGAGAGATACGCACAGCACGTCCTTCACTGCGGCAAAGTCGGCTGCAGCGAAGGTGCACCAGGTAGAAACGATTAAGAGGGGAAACAAAGAAAAACAAAAGTCAATGAAGAACGCAAGAAAAAGGAGGATCAAAAAAAAAAAGTGGGATGAGGCCTTTGGTGAACGTAGAAAAGAAGATGCGTGAAGGGCTAAGATGATGGTGGACAGCTGACAACTACGAGCCTGAGTCCACGTCACGTTGCAGCTCCAGTGAGAGGAGGAGAACGGCAGCAGCGACCACTAAGAAAACTCAAGAGAAAAAAAAAACAGAAAAAAAAAGAGTGAAGCGTCCTTGTACCCTACAAAGGAACAATTTGTGTGTTTGTGTGAGTTGCTGTTTTGTGTATGTGCTCCCTTGGTTGCTTTTAAGGGAGAGAGAGAGAGCGAAGCACAACGAAAAGCTTGGAGCGGCGCAGCATATTCACACATGAGATGAAATCCCATGAAGTCAAGGCGCTCGTAGTGGCGGTGCGAGACCCCCAGCACAGGAGAGGAAAAGAAAGATGAGGCGAGAGAGAAAGTGGGAGTAGGAGTGGGAAGTGGAAAGACAGGCATTACGATGCGAGCAGCGGGTAATAACATGGTGGCTGCCCAGATGTTTTTCAGGTGGGTGGAGTTCAGCTGAAGTCGCTGAAATACGCGCTGCAAGAAAGCCTGAGCAGGACGTTGTCGTCCACAGGCTGCGCCTGAAGCTCACGCTGCAGCCAAATGGCAAGAACACCAACAGACTAGGTGACCTGCACACCAGGGAGGCTGCAGTGAAGTCCCTCAAGAAAAGGGAAAAGGGGGAAAGAAGAAGTTCGATGGATATCTTCCCGGTGCATCACATGAACGCTAGGTTTTCAAGTGGGAGGGCAGAGAAATGCCTCGTTACACAAAAGCAACGGCATCACAGCATCATCGACATTCATCAAAAAAAAAAAAGAAGGTGCAGGTTGGAGAAGAAGATATCTACAGCTGAGGAACGAGAGAGAAAGAGATCCACGCCGGCCCTGGTCATCTTAGTTCAATCGTACTCCGCGAGGAGTGGCTTGAGGCGGAGACTTCGCTGGCAGAGACACCGGTGGATGTGCGATCCTGTCGTGACATGGGAGCGTCTGCCCCCGCCTCCTCCTCCGTCAGCGCCAGCCCACTCGTTGAGGGCGGAGATGCCGCGTGTGCTGCCTGCGGAGTGGTGTTGATGGGTGTGCTATCCACGTCCATCGGCGCCGCAGACACGGGAGTAGCGCCGACAGTTGGAGCGAGGGGTAGGGGTGATGCAGGAGCTTTAAGGGAAGACGTGGTAGTGGCGGCACTGGCAGCGGCAACGGGGGAAGACGCATGCCTTAAGTCTGGCGATGTCCACCCAGCGGAGGCTTGACGCTGAGCCCTGTCTTGCTCGCGCTTCTGCTTTGCCTCCTGTGCAAGTTTCTTCTCCATCTTCTCTAGCTTCTCTAGCGAGTACGACTTGATAGGCAACAGCTTGGGCTTACAGAGCTGCAGCTGCATGTATTTCACCTCGGAGAAGACCAGGCCGCGCTCGGGGAGCACCGGGGAGGCGATGTCATCTGCCACTTGTGTCTCGGCAACGTTCTCCATGATCGTGTGTTTAACTGTTGTTGTTTTTTTCTTTTATTTCCTCTCATACGTGGGTTGGGCAGCACTTGAAGGTATGTATTTATACACGTATAAATGTGTGTATGTGCATGTGTACGTGTGCTAACTCCGAAGGGAGTGAGCAAAAATGTGAGAGGAAAAGAGGGAGTGAAGGGAAGAGATCGCAGCAGCGTCCAACGCACGAGCGATCACATTTTGCCAGAGCTGAAAAAAAAAAGGTTTTCTCAGATGTATTTGCAGCACATTTTTACCACTCACACACTCATCTGGGATGTGAACGCTCGGGCGACACCGCCTTCAACGTCGCGTGCCTTTAGAATCAAAGGAAGCTGCAAGAGAGCAGTAGCACTGTTTTCCTTGCAGCACAGCTGCCGTGAGATCGGAAGGGAGGGGAGAGGGAAAGGAAGAGCAGCGTGTCCGATGCTCCTCCCGCCCTCTCCCGTCTTTCTCTCTCCATCTCTCTCTCTCTCTCTTGCGTGCTCCCCTTGTGTGTACTTCACTGAGAGATACACACAAAGCCGATCAACAGAGTCAGAGAGGAGGAGGAGAGAAAAGAAAAAAAAAAGACATCGACTGCGTTCCGTGCACATGCCATGGAGCGTCGAGGTGTGCTGAGTCGACAAGACAAAGAAGCGGCCATGCGGTGGAACAGACCGCTGACGACGCCTGAGCTTTGCCGGTCTCTATCTTTCACACTTGTGTTTTTCTTCCTTTTTTTTCATGAATGATTCTTTTCAGCCTCTCAGCATGTTGCCCGACACACGCACACACAAACCAACACAGGCCATCTCGTCAGCCACAAGGAGGGGAGGAAGAACAACAGATCAAACCAAGCCAAGATATATATATATATACTTAAATACCTTAGATGTTCTCTTTTCTTTTTCCTTCATTATGTCTTTTAACGCGCTCACGCACGTCCTTTTTTTCTCTCGTGTGTGTGTTTGTGTGCTTAGGTGTATGCGTGTGGCCCTGTGATACTGTGAATTATGCACGGGAGCCTCACCCCACACCTCAACACACAAACAAGTACGCACACAGATGCGCACACACAGAAACGCAGATACACACAGACACACACACACACACGTACTGCGAAAGAGGCTAGAAGAAGAGGAGAGGGACGAGCTGCCGTGAAGCCTCACCCATCCTCCTCCCTCCCCCCTCCCTGTCCCCCTTGGCCGCTCCGCATTGGTCACGTAACTGGAAAAAGCAGGCATGTGTGTGAAAGATTTCGTGTGTTGGTGTGTATATACGTTTTTTTTAAAGTGGCAACCATCGTTTTATCTACTTTCCTTTTCTTTTCTTTTTAATGCATCAGCTACAGGCGGCGCGAGATGCCTTGCGATGGGGGACTTCCCGTCATGTCCATCACCCTCTGCTGCTCACGCCGTGAGGAGATGAAGGGGTAGAAAGGGAGAATAGGAGAGAGAAAAATGCGATGATTCCACACACACACACACACACACACACACGCACACAGACACAGACAGACAAACAGACAGACAAACAGACAGACAGACAGCTCTGCCGCATCTCTGTACTTTCTCTCCTATCCATCCGCAAGGCAGCTGCACGTGTGGGAATGCGCTCTTCTGCACACGCCTTTCTTCTTTTTTTCTCTCTTAGAAGAGGGACATCTCGCCGTCCATGCCCTCCGCCTCCTCCTCCTCCACCTCCACCTTCGGGCGTGGGCCGTTCGACTCGAGCTCCTCGCCAGCGAGGACGTGGGCGAGCTGCGCCTTGAAGTTCGACTGGTTGACCGTGAAGGTCTGCAGGAACTGCTGGCGCCACGCGATCTTGCCGCCCTTAATCACGAAGGCCATCGGGCACGACATGACGGAGAGGTTGGACACCTCCGCGTACGCCTTGCTGACCGATTTGCCGTCGTCGTAGATGATGTGGGCAGGGGCGAGACGCAGCTGCTTCTTCGTGTTCTCGTCCACAATCTCCTTCGCGAGGTACTTCTCCGTCTTGGCGATGTCGGCATCGGTGCTGACGGCAACGAACTCCACCTTGTCTGCGAGTTCCTCGGAGAGGGTGGTGAACTCGTCGTTGCAGACGTCCGCACCGCGGTAGAAGGTGTTGAAGAAGTATAGCACGTACACTCTGTCCGCCTCAATCGAGAGCTTGTCGCCCTTGATCGGCTTGGTAGAGTCGATCTTCGGCGCCTCCTTGCCGAGGGCGGCATCGTCGCAGTAGGTCTTGACGTCGATGTCGGTCATCGTGGAAGAGACAGAAGTAAATCTGAATAAGAGAGTTTTATCGTATAAAAAAGCGGGGATGTATCTGCGAGTAGTAGAAGTAGAAAGAGAGAAAGAGCGCGGGAGAAAAGTCTGGCGTGCAGCGGTGATCGTCGGAGTACGAAGAGAGAGAGGAAGGATGGAGGGAGAGAGAGAGAGCTGGGAAAGCAGAAAACAATGCGGAGCGACGTTGCAGAGCGAATTTTAGAGGGGAAGGGAGGAAGGGAGCCAGGGCTGCACACAGACCCACAAATAAATAAGGTGTGTGATTCTTGCTCATCTTCTTCTTTGCTCCTTTGCAACGGGGAGGGAGGGTCCATATTGAGCCTTTTTTTTTTTTGTGTGTGTGTGTGCCATCACACCTGGCCGCGTTCACCGGGGATTGTACTCGGCACACGTCCGTATCGCTTCACATTGGGCTTGCTTGGCCTACAAGAGCGCATAGCAAAGACGAGAGAAGAAAACAGAGAGATCGTCTTCAGTCGATGACGTCCGATATTCGAGAAAAAAGAAAAGAACTTTTAAAAGAAAGATGCAATGAGGGTGTCAGCGTAATCTAGTAGATAATCATGCCCACACAGCCGAAGCCATGTGTGTGTGTGTGTGCGTGTGTGTGTGGACGGGGACAGCGTGCCAGGTACGGGATGAGAGGGGAGGGGGATAATAATAGAAGAGAGAGGGGAAAGAGGAGTAAACCCTTCTGTTTCCTACACACACACAAACACACAAGAAAGGGAAAACAATAATGGTGGGATAAGCGCGCCACATATTGACAAGGTGCGCACCACAAGTGTTTCCAAGTTTCACGCACACATAGATAAGGTGTACGGCGCAGCCATCTTCGCTTCTCCCAGTGTGATGATCGTCGCACCGAGTGAGACATCGATTAGGATTACGCCTTTCCTGTTTTAATTCTCTCCCGCTTGGTTTTATCTGCTTTCTCTCCATCCGTCTCGCGTTCGGAGGAGGCGAGCAGACAAAAAAAAAAACTTATAGAAACAGAAATAAAGAAGAAATAGAGAAGAAACTAAAAAGGCGGAAATCCACACACACAGGAAAAAAAAGGAGAGAAACGAGAGAATAAGACAAGAGACGTATACGATGTTACAGAAGGAAAGAAAAGCTGGAGACAAGGGGTGCGGAGAATGCAGCCTACAACACCCAAACTTTGCAGACGCACCGGGCGGTGAGATCGCGTGCACGCATGCAGAGCCCGCGGGCAGGTATGTATGTATGTATGTATGTGTGTGTGTGTGTGTGTAGGTTTGGGTGCATTTGTGAGGAGATTCACATACGCACACACACGCATACGCGTGCTTGGAAGCACCACATCACTCAGCCGCTACAACCGCTGCACACGTCAGGTCACACAGACATGATAGAGCATCGTGAAAAAGAAAAAAGCGATCCAGAACAACAAAGAGGCTTATGTAACAAAGATGAAGTTGGGGGTGTAGGGAGTGGGGGATTTAAGTCAGAATGCGGAAAACTGGTTTAACTTTTGGGCGTGGTGCACTCTTATCGATATATACACACACGTGCACCCGCCCCACAGCAGGACGCTGAGACACCCCCCAACCGTCGAGTTAGCGTTGGCTGCTGCGTAAGTAAAACGTATAAGAAAAACAAAAAGAGGGTTTAAAAAAGCACAGAGAAAGAAATGCGCTGGTGCGCTGATGGGTGCACGTGTGTCGGCGTCTCTACGTGGGTGTCGGAGCACCAGGAGAATGACAGCGCGTACGAGTGGGGGGGGGGGTGCGCATGACCTTCAGAGAAGCTCCAGCCGCCAACAGAAAGAAAGAGGAAATTAAGGAAGCACAGAGGAAAGCAAAGGAAGCCACCAGTGGGGCAGACGACGAAGCAGAAGCCCTGCACACACACACGAGGCAACAGGTTTATGAAGACACGACTACGGGGTCGTCACCAGAGATTTGCGACGGAGCGCATTTGGTGCACGTTTCTGTGCCGGCGTGTGTGTACAGCTGTCTTGCCGTCGACCCCCGCCTTCCATTTCTTCTCAGCAGTCCTCGTTGCGCAGGTAGCGCCGCTCGAGATGCTCGCGCAGGTGCCGCGGGTTAAGGGGCTCGCCGGTGGCCTTCGTCAGCAGCTCGTCCGTCTCGTAGAGGCAGCCTTTGTCCCAGATCATCTCCTTCTGTTTCTGAAGGATGGGGTCGATGTGCCCAGTGCGAATGCACTGCGTCACCACATCGTTACCCAGCTGCTGCCGAATCGTCGCCATCAACTGTGCCGCACCGATGGCGCCGATGGAGTAGGCGGGGAACATCGCCCACCCACACGCCGCCCAGTGAATGTCCTGCAGACAGCCAATGTCGTCGCGGCCCAGCGTCTCCAAGCCCACGTACTCCTTCATCTTGTCGTTCCACACACGTGGCACGTCGACGGCCTCGAGCCGGCCATCGATGAGGTCGCGCTCGATCTCGTAGCGCAGGATCACGTGCAGCGGGTTGCCCAACTCGTCCGCCAAGGTGCGGATGTAGCTCGGCTTTACAAGCTGGTTCATCTTACGCACATTCTCCACCGTTAATCCAGGCTGTTCACCGAGGTGTTGCACCAGCAGCGGCGTCACGTACTCTGCGAAGGCTGCCGACTTACCAATCATGCGCTCCGCCAGCAGCGACTGCGTCTCGTGGATACCGGCGGAACGCGCCTCGCACACAGGCTGCCCCAGCATCTCGCGTGGACCGCAGTTCTGCTCGTACTTGGCGTGGCCAGTTTCGTGGATCGTCGCCAGCATGCACTTCGTGTAGTTCTCCGGGGTCCAGTAGTACGTCATGCGCACGTCCTCCTTCACCATCCCGCCAAAGGGGTGCGGCGCCTTGTCGTAGCGACCCGCGTCCCAGTCATAATGCCAGACATCCGTCATCAGCTGCCGGCCCAAGGCAACTTGCTGCGCCTCGGCGATGGGCGTCTGCAACGGCACGATGCTGGCGTCGACGTCTTTACGGTTTTCACGCACCTCCTGGTACAGCGCTGGCAGCCACGACTTGATGTCCGCGTAGATGGCGTCCAGCTTCGCCACCGTCATCCCAGGCTCCGTGGCGCGCAGCAGCGCGTCGTACGGCGACTGCCCAGTCTTGCCCGCACGCACGCGGCCCTCCTCGCGGCCGAGGTCCGCCAGGCGCTGCAGCATCGGCAGCCACGCCGCCACGTCGTTGTTGGCACGGCACTGCACCCACAACTGTTGGGCCAGTGCAGCGAGGCGCGTCTTGCGAAGAAGCAGATCCTCTGGCAGCTGCGTTTCCAGTTCGTGCAGCCGTGTCATCTCCCGCAGGTTCGCGCGATCCACCTCGCTCAGCTCATCGCGCACCGCAAGAGCCTCTGTCAGCAGCTCCGCCACACGCGGTGCAGTTTTCAGCTGATGCAACACCGCTTGCAGCTCTGCCATCGCGTTGGCCCGCGCCTCCGCTCCCTTCACAGGCATCATCGTCTGCATGTCCCACGAGGCGAGTGCCAGCAGGTGTTGCAGGTTGTGCAGCTTCTGGTGAAGCTGCTTCAGCTCTTCATAGGCCTGCATCGTGACGGTTGGAGGAGCGTGTGAGTGTGTGTGCAGGGGAGTGTACGTGGTGATGTACGTGCCTTTCTTTTCGTTTGTTTTGGGTTTGCAGTGATGGATGAGATGAGAGCAAAGTGTAAGTTGGAAAGGCAGAAAAAAAAGGGGGACGGTGCACGTAGCGCAAACACGGAGGGGCGACTTCTGCAGCGGTGTGGCGTTGTGTTTACAAGAGCCAACCAGACAGAAGAAGGTCAAAAGAGAGGCAAAAGGGGGGGTGAAAATGTGAGGGAGGAGGAAGAGGAGAAGCAGGCAGGGACGCTGTGTCGCGAGAGCAGAGGGCAGCTCTCCGCCCCCAATTCACCTTGTATGCGAGTGCACACACACACATACACACAGGCAGACAGACAGATAGACAGACACACGCAACGGAACCGCTCGCGAGGCACGTCATCGTAGAGCAACACATACTTACAGAAAAAAAAAAATAAGGCGATCAGGTGCCTCAAGGCATCACCCCGCTGCAGAGTAGGCACCGCCTTTTTTTTTGCTTTCCTGTTTTTCTTCATTTCTTGTGAAGGTGGTGATCAGCGAGTGGGGAGGGGGGCAGAAAAAAAAAAGGCGCTTTCGGGCACAAGAGGAAGAGAAAGGGGCTACGCAGGCCCTTCCTTCATTGAGGGAAAGGCGGCACGAAAGAACAGCCGTGATCAGAGGAGTACGGAAACAAGGTGAGGGGAAGATTAGAAGTAGGGTTAGAGTTGATGCTGCCATGGCGTTGGCCACAAGCACTAAAAAAAAAAAAATAAGCGGAAAAAAAGAGGTGAATCGCATCAAGACAAACTACGCATGTGTTAATGTGTGTTTGGTGGTGGTGTTGGTTGCCGTGATGGTGGCGGCTCTTAACACGCAGCACGTAAACCAATAAAGAAAGAGAAGTGGAAGGGGGTAGTAGCCGGTGCCGCGCTGATGTGCTCTTCTTTTTTTCATCCCCTCTTCTTCTTTGCTGCTTGCTTACTTGTCGGTGGTGTCAGCGGCGCTTACCGCCGCGGCTGCAGTGCAGAGGGGGTTGGGTGACGGCGGGCATGTCGCGGTGCCGCAGCGAAACTCACGCACGGCGGTGTTGCTGCGCACAAACGCATCGTCCACGGCGGCCGCCGTAGCAACGCGCTGCAGTGTGTAACCCAACACAGGCACAGGTGACGCACACGGGCTCGCTCTCTCGTCAGAACAACGCTGCGGCGGCAGTTCTGCACGTGCGTTCAGCTCCGCTGCGAAGCCAGCCGTGTCAAGCAGCAGCTCCGTGAGTTCGGCGTACGCGGCAAAGGCGCAGGAGGCCAGCGAGAGGCCTCGCAGCTTCTCTTGCATGCGCGATGTTACATCCATCACGCAGGTCGGCAGCCACGCCGTGTCCCCACGAGGTGCGATGCTCTGAAGACGGATGCGGCACACGTGCACCACCGCACGCAGCAGCACGCAGCGGTGGGCGGTGTCCATAGGCAGGAAGACGGCGAGCTCCGCAAGAGACAGCACGGTGGTTAGCAGCGGTTCGGAAAGTGCCGCGTGTGGGAGGCGGGCGTCATTGGGGGTTTCATTGATGCGGACGAGGGACTCGAGCAGCGTCCCTGCGGTCTGAATAGACTCCCACACAAGATCCTGCTCGCTGCAGGGCGTGTCCCCTTCGCTGGGCGGTTGCCCACACGCGCGTCCGCTGCCTTCTGTCTCGGACGCCTCCTGACGCTTCGTGCAGGCGTATACGAAGGCGGAGTGACGCAGGCATCGCAGGCGAAGCGACGTCAATAACAAGTGGAGCCATCTAGTCGGGAACTCTGCTGGCACGGCGCCCTCCTCCTCGGCCCGCTGCTCTGCCCTCCACACCGCATCCACCACCTGACGCACCTTCAGCGCGCATCGTTGAATGTAGCGAAGATGCTTGCGACACGTCTGCTGCGCTGTCGCCCTCGCCTCTCCGTTCGTCTCTAATGTCTCTGTGGGGATGCACAGGTCGTGCACCTTCTCGCACAGCAGCTGGCACTCGTACTCCAACAGGCTGAGTGTCCATGTGGCAGCACCCTTGTCGTCCGCTGCGGTCAGCTGCGGCACCTGGTGACGCTGCAATTCGCCGCACACGCAGCGCAGCACGTCGTCCAGCGACGACATGCCGTCGACACGCCTCCACAGCTCACAGGTCCGCCGCCGCCACCGCTCGTGCTGTTGCAGGAATGCAGCGAGTGACCAGGAAGCGGTCCTTTCAGAGTTCAGAGTCGCAGGAGCCTCGGCGACTGCAGGCTGGGACGGCGTACGCGCAGCTGCAAAGTCATCCACAAGGCTGCGCGGTGGTACCGCAACGCATTTGTCACCCCCCGCTGGGGGAGATGTGTGGGTGGAATGCCATAAAGCACGCACGCTGTGGTGCGTTGTGATAATCTTTCGCGGGTGCAGGCGGAGGAGCGTTGCCCGGTGCGGTGCTGCGCTCTGACGGTGTGCGCCAGTCGGCGCCTGCCGGGTTGGCCACCAGCGGCGTTGCCTGCATATGAAGCATGTCTGCGGCGTAGTAGTCGAAGAGCACCTCCACGTTGGTCTGCAAAAAGTAGTGCGCCTCCAGAGGGGAGGAAAGGACGGGGGTGATGGGCAGCCACACACCACTGCAGGCGTCGAGGCCGAGCACCTGAACGTTCCACCCGTACACCGCGCCACGCAGCAGGGGTTTCGACAGTGCCAGCGTCACAACCACGTCATGCCACGTCACACCTCCTTCCACCGTACAGAAGGGCAGCCCGCAGTGCGAGGTGGCGGCGATGTGACGCGACAACACATGTGTGTCGGCCAGAGCAACGCGACGCACCACAAAAACGCACACACTCAGCTGCGCTGCATCGTCAAAGGGGCACGCCGCCACCTGGTAGGCGTAGCCGTCAGCAACGTTAAAAAGGACGGAGGTGGGGACGGGAGGGTGGAGGGGAACGGCATCGCCGGGCAACACCACACGAAGCTGCTGTGGCGTGGCTTCTGACGTCTTCTGCGGCACGGCGGCACGGCGGTCCGCGAGCTGTTGCAGTTGCGGCATGGCAACGAAGGAGACAGCCAGGAGACAGAGAAGAAAAAAGAGAGAAAAGAAAGTCGTAAAGTGTGACGATACTAGTAAGCTCGTGTGTGTGTGTGTGAGGGGGGAGGGAGGGAGTGGTAGTGTACGGAGGCTTCACTGGGCGATGGACGTCGTCTGCGACGTATTCTGCTCTCTGTGTTTTCTCTGTGGTGGTGCAATGGTGCTGAGCGACACCTCTGATGATCGAGTGGCCGTGATACAGCAGTGGCGATGAAGCCTGACGTCAACGCTCTCTTCGCTGCCGGGGGATTCAAGGGAGCTGCGGAGGGAGAAGAGAGAGAAAGAGATTAGGGCGCCCTTCCTCTTCCGTTGCTGCTTCTTTCAAATGCCTCGAAAAAAAAAAACAGGAGCGGCAATTCGAATAACACGACTAACGACTTGTGAGAGAGTCGCTGCAGTGCGGCGCGAGTTGGGTGATTCCTGAAGACTTCGATAACGAGGGAGTAGAGCAAAAAAAGAGGTAAAGAAAAATGTAGTGAATGTGCTGCGGAGATGATATCTGAACACTGAGAGCAGGAAAACAAAAAAAGAGTAATGATAACAGCACGGCGATGGAGAGTCTAGTAAGGATGGGTGGAGTGTGTCGTGTGTGCGTGTGGGTGTGTGCGAGGTCTTGCTCCGTCTAGCGGTGAAAGGGGAAGGGTGCGTCTGTAAAATGTAGTCTGTGAAGAGGGGTGTACGTGTATGTGTGTGTGTGTAGTGGGGGGGGGGGGGGTCCACGTCTACTCCCGTTTGTGTGTGGTCTGATCTGAAAGAAGTGTAAAGCGACGAGCGCGTGGGAAAGAAACAGAGCCGCACAGGCACGTATATGTGTGTGTCTGTGTCTGTGTGTCCGCTGTTGAGAGAGAAAAGTGCGTAGCCGCTGTCGTGGCGTTCGCCCTACAAATAGTAGAGAAAAAAAGGCACCGGTGTTGATGTCAGCAGTCGCGTCACTGGTTTTGTGTATGTGTGTGTGTGTGCGTGTTTGTGGCGTCAATGGAGAGAAAAGGAGAGGGAGAAAGCGATAAGAGGGAGCGTGGTTCGTGCAGCAGCGGTGATGGGGGGACAGCGTGGAGGAAGAGAAGAGACGTGTAAGGAGAGAGATGGTGGGGACCGCTGCACATCACATCGCAGAGCCTCCGGCCCCACCCCTTTCCTTCTACTTCCGTTTCCCACATTTCATTGTGGGATGACTGAGAGAAGGAGAGGGGGGGTAAGTGTGTCTCGCCTTCGAGTATCGCTCAGCACCTGCCACGAGAGATGGCATACTTTCCTGTCGTCTTTGCACCGGTCAATGCAATTGCGAAGAGAGCAGTGCTTTCTTTTGTTGTTGTAAGCCCTTTCCTTCATTTCGTCGTCATGCCGGTTACGGCGATAGCAGGGGAAGAGGGGAAGGCTTGCCCCCGTACGAAGATGGCGAAGCCACACAAAAGAACGAAGGAAAAGCCAGCGAGCGCACAGACACTCTTCCACCTTCTTCGCCTCGATTTCAGCCAGGCAAACAGCACCGGCCCCCGGCGCTCTCAGTGAAGGACGACGGAGTTTTCCAGCAAGAAGTCGATCAGTAGCTGAGGAAAAGCTAGACGGAACACTGAAAGCGGCATCGAGGCGACGTAGCCGGGCATAGCGCACGGCTCGCAAAGAGGCGACGTCCCACTCGCCGTGGTGGTGGGGCTGGAGGTCTCTGATATCATGTAACGCACCACCATCTGCTCCACACGCGGCTTCGTTATCTCCTGTGCGGTACCGCCATAGAGAGGGGACTCCAGCTGCACGCTGAGACGCATGTCCTCCACATCCTTCTCCCCCACGAGGCCGTCCAACACCACTGGAGCACCAAAGACCGCACCGGAGTAGGTCACGTGTGGTGGGGCGATGCCAACGACGCGCAGGTGTGACGACCCGGCCGCCTCCTGCGCCATTAGTCGCTGCGTCTCCGCGTCCTGCAGGCGAAGCTCAAAGCCCTCGTGAAACAGTGTCACGTGGCGTGACACCTCGACGCTGTGCAGCAGACTGTGCCCGTGCATCTCGCGCCACCGCCTCTCCACCTCTCTTGCAGGGGCGGTGTTGAGGGACACAGCTGCCTTGGCGGCGGGCTGCTGTCGCCTCTTGCGATGTCCGCTGCCGCCACAGTTCAGTGCGGCTGCCGCATCTTCGGCGAGCACCACCTCCCCCAGCATCAACACGACGGCTTCTTCTTCCTCTTCCTCTTCCTCCTCTGTGTCGGCCATCGTGCCCTCTTCGCCTTTCACGCCAGCGCGGTGTGGGGCTCTCAGGAGGAGTCCAGTCAGCACCTCTTCATCCCACTCACCCTCCTGTGTTCGTGCCACGGCGCTAAGGGTGGTGGTGCCATCGCTGCGGGCAGGAGAGCGGCTGCGCTTGCGCCCGAGCGACACGGGCAGCGTTGGTGAGGGGCCCGTTGCTGTCATCACATCTGGACTGGTAGCGGATGCGTTTGTTGTTTCCCATGAAAGTTGACGCCACTGGTTCAGTGCCTCATCAGTGGCGTCCATGCATTGCTGGTCGACTTGCTGCACCAGCTCCGCACAGTTCTCCGTTAAGTACTGTCGCCGCTCCCACGTGCCCTCGTCCTTGCCGTAGCCAGCCCATTTCACGGCATACTCGACACTGCCGTCGACGTCGTTGACGCGGCGGTCCGTCACGGCGGCCACGGAGTAATACGCCATGGGTGGAGGAAGGGGAAAGAGAGAGTCGTGCGCGCGTGGGCCTGTGTTGGATGCTCAACGGTGACGTCCTACGCTTTTACGCTGGAAGATAAGAGGAAAGAGTGTATAGCTAACGGTCTAGCAAAGATGCGTCAGCTCCCTTTGTTGGTCTCAGACAATCTCACTGACTTCCTTTTTTGTTGCTGCTGTTGCTGCCCTCGCTGGGTGTATGTGGTGTAAAGGATGTGGAGCGCGGGTTGCAGAGGAGGAGGAAGAGAAGAAGAGAGTGTGTGTACTGTGTGTATGTGGGGGGAGGGTAACTGCTATTAAATCGCAACGCAATCGATGGTATGCACGACGTGCTTCGTTTTCTCGTGTCACGACCCGAAGAAGAGCAGCAGTCGTCAAGGTAGCGTAAAAGTGCATTCAAAAAAGAAATACTGTAAGCAGCTGCTGACGACAAGCAATGCGGACCCAGTGAGCACTGCCCCAGAATGAGGCGGCGTGCTGATGGACACAGTTCAGCCCTGCAGCTGCAGCAGCATTGAGGAGGGGAGGAAGCAGCTATTCCCGTTCTCGTCTTTTCCCACATCACCCCTGAGCGTCCCATACCATCGCACCTGTGCGCTTGTTCACAGGAGCTGCTCGTCTTTTTAGCGAATGCGTGTGTTTTTAGTCTTTCCCTTCTTTCTTTCTTTGGACTCTGGGGTACTTGCTTACAGGGATGTGAGCCACGACACACGACACGGAAGCGAAGACGTTCACCTACCACCACAGCAACGACAAGAAAACCACCATCAACACCCAACCGACCAGCCACTCGCGGGAGTATCATTCGACCGAGAAGCAAACAAGAGCGGGGCCGATTCTACTTGCACACCCCGGGAGCTTCCACCCACACTCTTGCCTTGTCTAATCCACACACACACGCACACACAGTTATGTATCCCGTTCCTTTTCCTCTTCATATCTTCACGACACACACACACACACACAACCACAAAAACACATACACACGCACCAACACGTCCGTGCGTGTCTCACAGAAGCTCCACCGTCGCGCCGAGCTTCTCGAAGAGACCCTTCAGCTTCTCGGCGTCGTCCTTGCTCATGTTTGTCATCACGAGACCAGGGCACTTCTCTACAGCTTTCTTGGCATCCGCGATGCTGAGGTTCGTGACGGTGCGCAGCTCCTTGATGAGCTTAATTTTGATCTCCGGCGCGAACTTCTCCAGTTTCACGTCGTACGTCAGCTTCTCCACCTTTTTCTTCTCCGGCTTGGGGGGCTCCGCGGCAGCCTCAGCAGCAGGGGCGGCAGCCGCGGCAGTCGCAGGTGCCATCACCACACCACCACCACCGCCACCGAGGCCCTTCAGCAGCGCCTTCTCGTAAAAATCATCGCTGTGGCCCAACTTCTTGAAGATGAGCCGCTGCAGATCGGACACCTCCTTCAGCGTCAGCTGCGCGTACGCCGCGGCCAGATCATCCAGCTTGGCGTTGTCGGCAGGCCTCGTGGAGCAGCAGCGGTACGACACCGTGCAGCGCGCCATCAGCCCACTCGCGATGAGAGCACGGCGCATGATGACGGGTGTGGAGGACACGGAAGGAGCTATGTCTCTGTTGATTTGTATGCGATGGTTGTATTGGGCCACTGAACTCTAGAAGAAATAAAAACGACAGGAAGGGGGCGATCCAACCGTGCTGCTACGCTAAGAAGGGGAGTAAAGGAAGATGACTAAGGAAAGACAGGAAAGAGAAACCAACGAAGGGTCTGTGATGAGCTGCTACAAGTGCTACGACCACCTACTGTGAAAGAGGGGGAGGAGAGAGGAGCTTCCCGGGCAAGTTGACATTCCAACAACTCGTCGTCCAGTGGCAGAAAAAAGGGGAGGAGAGGGAGAGATGGTGATGGTGGAGGTGAGGGAGACGTAGAAAAAACACCGAAGCGCACGCCTAGCACCGCTTTCTTTTCTTCTTGCTCTCTGTGAACGAAAGAGCTGCGTAGGACGAGAGCTGCGTGCGACGCCGGCCGTGCCACAGTTGCGGGAGTTTTCAGTTGTGGTGTGTGCGTGTGCGTGTGTGTGCGCGCGCGCGTTTGTGTGACGCCGCAAGCAGTTTGAAAGACTGAGGAGCGACGGGTGAGGGAGGGGGGAGGAAGGGAGCGACGCAGGTGCAGCGCCCGACAACGCTGTGATGGCATGGCACCCGTGAAGGAAAGTCGAAAGAACCGGAGAGCCTTCTATCTGGCTCTCTTATCTTTTCTATTTGTTTGTTTGCTTTACTGTTGTTAGCGCCGGGACAGCGGCACGACAAGTATGCGTGAGAAACACTCGTTGGGTTCTGACATCTCCCCCTCCCCCTCAAGAAGAGGAGGACGAGGAACCACCCGGAGGAGTGTCCCGCCACGCCGTGTAGACCGCAGGCGGCGGCACCCCGCGAAACTCCTCGTAGAAGCCAGGTGCCCAGCTCAGCAGATGTGCGTAGAAGGTGTAGCTCGTGACATCGCCTTCCTTCTTCAGGCGCTTTGTGTAGCACCGCTCAATAACATCCTCTGCGATGCTGAGTTGGTTTCCGTTCAGCAGTCGTTGGTGCTGCAGCGTGCGCAGCACGTCCGCCTGGATCATTGACGTGGCCTGCACCAGATAGTCCACCGAGACACAGTGTCCTTCTTCCATGGCGCGGGCGATGGCCATGGTGACCGCGTCAGACCAGAAGCCCAGATAGAGCTTCTCCCCTAGGTCGCTCAGCGGCTTCTCTGGTGTACCCACCTTGCCCTCACGGCGAGACAGTTCGTAGCTCAGCTCAATCAGAAAGCGGCCAATGCCGCGGCTCTGGTACTGCGGCAACACCAAAATACACGAGAGATTGTACGGCTCTGGTGTCTGCTTCTCCTTGCTGAAGTAGCCCAGCACCTGCAGCCCATGTGTCTCGATGGAGCACAGCACGTAGAAGAGAAAAGGCGTCATGTCATGGTCCAACGCCTTGTGCTCGAGAAAGAGTTTGGAGAGGAGAGCAAGGTGCTCGCAGAAGGTCGGCTCCAGCGAACCGTCAAGCTCCAGCACCACTAACCGTCGCACCGGGTCTCGGTAGATCTCATTCCCAGGTGGGTGCCGCTGGCAGTCCTGCTGCAGGTGTCGCACCACCGCCTCGTGGTCCAGCAGCGGTCGTAAGCAGTAGGGGCAGATATGCAATGAGAAGGACCGGTTAGCGATGGGGTACTGCCGTAACGTCACTCCGTTACCCGTGCCGGCGTCATTCCCGTCGCCCCCGCCGGCGTTGGCGGTGTTGCCCCCCGCACTGGTGCCGCCCGAAGCCCCACCACCTGCACCGCCGCTGCTGGTGAGACCGTTAGAGGGAACGAGCTGCAGCTCCGTGCTGCCGGTGACGCACTGCGATGCCGCTGAAAGCCGCTGCTGCACCTCTGGACGGGCGAGGTGGTAGGGGCTGAAATACCACGTCTCCACCTCGTAGGGGCCCATGCAGATGGAGTAGATATTCTTGGTGCGCGAGAAGAACGCGCTGTCCCGCCGCGCGCGCATCTTGGACACCTTCACGAGGTGCGGCTGTGCACCACCACCCTTCGCATTTGCGGAAGAAGCCTCCACCGACCCGGGTGAGCCATCCGCGCTGAGCACCGTCGTCTCTGACGTCGGCTGTTGCTGCTTCTCGGAGGCGCTGATCTGCCGCCGTGTTCGGATGCCGCTCGCAGCCTGGTGTTGGTAGTTGCTGCCGCTACCGTGGTGCGCGCGGCCCTGGTGACGCTCCTTGATGTCACTCGCCGGCAGCCACTGGTCGAGACGGCTATCCTGTTCAACATAGCGAACATAATACAAGAAGGAGCCGTTTGTGGAGTCCTCAGCGACCTCCAGCACGATGGCGGCGTGGAAGGTGCCATTGAGGAGGGCGTACACCTTCTGCTTCTCCTCGTACGCCGGCAGCGCACCGCTGGACATTGAAGTGGAAAGTAAGTGAAAGAAGTTCTTTTTCTTTTTTAAAAAAGCGGAGAGTTTTGCGATGAAGTTGCTGATGTGCGTATGTGTGCGTGTATGTCTAAGTGTGTGTGTGTGTGTGTGCGTGTTTCAAGATGCCTCTTCGTCGTCCTAGCAAAGACAAATAACGACACTTCTATCGTACCGCCACCTCCTCCCAGCTGAGCACGAAAAGCGGCAGTCGTAAGGGCGACGAGGGCAAATAGGGAAGGAGAGGGTAGAAGGGGGAAAGGAAGGGATGAGATGGAGAGAAAGAGAGAGAAGGATAGAGAGAATGACTTGGTGTTCCATCACGACATTCCCTGCTCTGCGCTGCAGTGAGCACCACGTTCTTTCGCAGGACAACGTGTGGCACACGCGCCTATTGGTGGGATGAGGGAGGAGGAGGAATAGGGGAAAGGTAGCCGAGCCCACACGCGTGCAACACACAAGAAAGCCTCCAATTTCTCTATGGAGCAGGTTTATCAGTGAACAACGTTGCGTGCGGCTTTCTCGCCGACGAACCCAAGTGACCCTGCTGTCGCTTACCGACGACTGCCTACTGTGTAGAGTAGCATGCTACCAGGGAGCGCAGCTGCGGATAGTACTTTGCTGAAGTGCCAGGTCACTCGCTCTCTGTCCCTCCGCCATCAACCCCACAGATTGTTTTTTTTCTCTTTCCTTTTTCCTGTTCTTCGTTGCGTGTATCTTTCATTCACGAGACTGCATAGTTGAGGCTCCACGAAAGCTGCGCGGCTACCCCTCTCCGTTGCTCTCATGAAACAGTCAACCGCAACCGCTTCCAGCACTCCCACAGTCCCCCTCAGCAACCCAGGTATGAGAAGCAAAGAGAATACATATATATATATATATATATATATTTGTATTTTAGCATCATCAACAACAGCAACTTATCTTACACGTACAGTGCTCCAGCATATGTGAAGGCATGTAGAAAGAAAAGAGAAAAAACAAAATGCGTATAACGACCCCCATCCACAGAGAAAAGAAGGACTGAAGCAGAAAAAGAAGAGAAAGACGACGACGACACATGAGGAGGAAACACGGAGAGAACAGACAAGCACACACACACACGCATATACATATATATAACCTCCATAGCCCTTCACCTCCTCCGTCTCCCTCTCTTCCAGGCAAAACAGTGCACGCAAGCACAACACAGAAAAGGAGGAGGGTGTTTTATTATTGTTATTATTGTGTATTATGATGAAATACATCCAGCGAGGCTGCCTTACCTCTCCTTCTCTCGCCTCGCCCTTCCCTACCGCGTCTTTCGCCCGTTTTAAAGGGGGAAGGGGGGTACTCACAGACATTAGCATCATCACGGTTTATAAGTAATGATGGCGTTCATCACATCGAGAAACATCGCGTTATCTACGCGGGTAATCAGCTCGCAGTTGCGCCAGCGCCCACGCTTCGCCATAGACTGCTCCGTGCCATACCAGTCCAGGCACGTCTGTCCACGCGTGTTGGAGCCGTGCATCTCCACGCTGCAGTAGGTGAGAAAGCGGTCCTTCACGCTCTCCGGGTGGAGGGCGATGACCATCGCCACAGCATCAGGAATCACACATGTGTCGTCCTGCGTGGCCTCGGCGTCGCCGGTGTCGGCCTTGGTGCCATCCGGGTGGGGCCGCGTGAAGCTCTCCAGTCGCTGGAACACCTTCTCGATAAACACCTGTATTCTGTTCTGATTCTTGCCCCCGTCCGGCAGTCGCCCCACCCACGCGTCGTAGAAGCTCCATTTCATGGGACAGTCCACCGTAACCTCCCACGACACCATTCGCACAGGCCGCATGTGACGCTGATTGAAAACGACAAAGGCTGCCTCAGGGTCGCAGTGCACGTTGAACTCTGCCGTCATATTCGAGTTGCCCTTGGCCTCGCTGGCGCCACCCATGATGGTGATGGCCGGCTCCGTCTCGCTGCCCAGCACGTCAAACACCTCCGGGGCAATCCGCATGGCCAACGCCACGTTGGTGAGCGGGCCGAGGCAGACCAGCTGATACACGCTGTCCTTGTCAGGCTTCGCCTCACGCAGCAGCTCCACAATGGCCAGTGCAGCGTGTGTTTTGGATTGCTGCGCCACCAGTGGCGAGGGCGGGAAGTCGGCATCACCGAAGCCGTCCTTGCCAAAGCCGCCCCACTGCACCGTCTCGCAGTCCACCACGAGTGGCGCCGCGGCCCCTTTGAAGAAGGGAATGTCGCGCTCGAAGACGTCGAGCATTTTCCCTAGGTTCTCCATACCCTGGTCAGGATTCACGTTGCCCCAGACGACCGTGATGGCGATGATGTCGGTATTCGGGTCCACCAGTGCCGCCATGATGCCGATGGCATCGTCGCCACCGCAGTCCGTGTCGATGATGATCTTTCGGCGCGGCATTACTACAGAAAAAAAAAACGGCGACGCCTTATATAAAGAGTGGTGTGGTTTGCACGTGTGCGTGCGTCCGTCCCACCTCGTGGCGTGTGTGTACGTGAGGTCAAAGCTAAAAAAAAAGAGAAAGAGCAGAAAAAAAAGGAGACGCGGCGGCTGCGGGGTGAAGCACGTGTGCGGCGACTCCCTTCCTTGCCTTGTTTGGCTCGTGTCGGGCTGATTTGGCTGGTGGAGCCTTGTGCAAATGGAGCTGCGGGGGAGGAAGTCGACGGTGGTGAAGCGTGCCGGTAGAGAGCAAGGCGAGGGGAGAAAGGCCATAAGAAGAAGCGTCAGGGAAGGTAAAGGAGACGTCATGGCGCACCCGCAGAAGAAGCAGCCGTCGCACACACTTTTTTTTTGTTTTTCCTGCTCGTCACAAGAGACGTTAACAGGGAGGGTGGTGGCGGCGGCGGTCGTTCCCCCATCACCATCCTCAGCACACTCGCTGAATTTGGCATCTATACCGCGTTGTGCGGCATCACCGCTTCCGTCATTTAGTAGTATTATCGTTATTGTTATCTGTCTCTGAGTGTTGTTGGTTAGTTGATTGACATCGTGGTGCGCATCCGCACGCGTACATGCACAGGCCAATCACACACCACACGTGCTAGAAGCGGTGCGTGGCAAGCGAGACAGAAACGAAGCAATCTATAGCGGGATCTATCTATGATGGATGACATTCCCCCTGCGTAGCACTCATCGCCACACCTTCAGTATGTGTGTGTGTGTGTGTGTGGGGGGGGGGGGGGAAGGGGCTCCACGACCGTCGAGCACCTCTGCCTATTTGCGTTTTCGCAGAGGGGAGAAAGCAACAAGGAAAACAAAAGCCGGCCGCACATCACAGTGCCGAAAGACGGTGTGAGACGCACTGCAGCGCCGTTCGCTACTTCGATTGTGGCAATCCGTAGTATCGATAATGGCTGTACTGCCGCTGCGGGTCGTAGGTGCCGCCGTAACGTTGTAGCAGGTAGCTGTTCGAGGCGGTAGTGGCAGCGCCTTTCACTGTGCTCCTTGCATGTTTTGGTCGACCGCCCGAAGAAACAGAGCGACAGGCTTGCGGACTGCGTCCACGACGTGTTGCGGCGATCTGCTCCATCAGCACCTCGTATGCACTCTTGCGAAACACTGGTGGTGGTGCTGTGATGGTGGTGGTCGTGGTGGCCTTTCCGGTCGTCGCAGGTGCATGAGGCAGCAGCTGCTGGGCGTCCTGTGCGAATGTCCGCTCAGCGCGGAGGCCAGCTTGGTTGATGCGCTCCACCGCATCTGCCACGGCGTGTCGGCGCCGCTCCACCTCCGTCTCCCCCTGCTTCGCGTAGGCGATGGACTGCGTTAGCGTGAAGGCGGTGCGGTCGTCGTTGCGCAGGAGCCCGATGTCGTGGCGCCCAACGTGCTGGAGACTCTGGGCGATATTCGTCATCAACGTCCCCACGTCGTACTGGGAGAGAATAAAGAGACGACACACCTCTTCCCGCACCCGCTCCTCCACTTCGAGGTAGCGAATGCCCTCCATATCAGGCTGGGGGCGGTGCATCTCACGCTCCACGGCCTGCCACGCCTCGACGGAGATCGGCTGCACGGCAGGCAGCGCGGGCGCACTCGGTGGCGGCAACGCTACTGATGATGCTGGTGTGGGCGATGCAGCCGCAGGAGGAGCAGCGGTGGTGGAGACTACGGAGGCAGGCACAGGCACCGGGGCAGAGGCCGTCGTGGAGGGCGTCGGCACGGCCGCTGCGGGTGGGGGCTGGCAGAGGTACCACCGCAGCAGCCGGTGGAGGAGGGGGGGCACTGCGGCAGCAGGCGGTGGTTGGTGGCAGGGGCGCGCCGCTGATGGGGGTGCCGGTGGTACCACGGCTGCCGGGGAGGGAGTGGAACGGCGCGGCGGTGGGAGGGGGGGGCACTGCGGCAGCAGGCGGTGGTGGTGGCAGGGGCACGGCCGCTGATGGGGGTGGCGGTGGTACCACGGCTGCCGGAGGAGGGAGTGGAACGGCAGCGGCGGGTGGTGGCGGCGGTACGGCGGCCGGCGGGGGCAATGGTAGAACCGACATCGGACACCAGCGTATATATATGTCTGTATGTGCGTATATGTATGTGTGGGGGAATGTGTGTGTGTGTGTGTGTGTGGTAACTGCAACAGCAAGCAAAGACGCACAGAACACCACGTTGTCACAGCTGCGTATAACGGTTCTTTATAGGTTTATGAGAATGCTGGTGTTTCTTTGTATTTCAGGGGGATAGATAGAGTGCACTTAGCAGTGGCAGTGGTTGTGAAACGCAGAAACTGCAGCTTCAACCACACCGCATTTGCGTTCTTTCTTGGCAATGAAGGTGAGCAGGGACACCCCACCCCTTTGAATACGTCCTCCCTCTCTCCCTTTGCAAGTTCGCCGCACACCCTTTCCGCCCGGAGTCCGCGGCGGTGTCGGCGCTGCCCTCCCTCCCCCCTCCCCGCCCTCCTCTCATCACAGATGTCGGTGATTACTTGGTATATTTTAGTATATCTGCTTTTCTGTTGCTTTCGGTTTTTTACTTCGCAGTCCATGAGCTTGTGTGACACAGCGGAGAAGGGGGTGAAAGAGAGGGACGGAGGGCTGATGGCGCTATCGCTTCGTCCTCTCCCTACCCCACTCCCCTCATTAAGGCAAACAAGCAAACAAGAAAGGGAAAAAAGATCCGTGCCGGTTGCCGGCCCACAAGGAGGAGAAACACACGCTACGGAGCGGCACAACGCAGCACTGAGGAGGTTTCCCGCCAGCAAAGCGCACGAGAGAAGCAGAAGAAATTAAAAGCGGGTTGAGATAGGCAGCAGACTACTCAGCACGACCTCCTTCTCCTTCACCCATCGCTGTCTTACGAGGTTTCCTGTGTCTTGGCGCTCATCTCACCACTGTCGTATGATTTCTTCGCCTTGGGGTCGTGCAGAATCTTGTAGGCCTCGATGATGCGCTGCATGTGCTTCTTCTGCGTCTCGGCTTCCGCATCGGGGTGCACATCGGGGTGATGCAGTCGCACCGCCTCACGGAACGCTTTCGTGATTTCCTTTGCCGTCGCAGAGAGCTCCTTCCCTTGTAGACCGAGCAGCTTGTAGTAGCCCAGCGGGTCCGCGTCGATAAGGTCGGTGCGCCGGCGGTTCCTTGGATCAAAGTGATTTCCACGCGCCCGTGCCCGGTCACGCGCGGCCTCCTCCTTCACGCGCTGCTCGAAGGCGTCACGCGCGCGTGCCTGTCGTCGCAGCTCCTCCCTGTACTCATACTCCTCCTTCTCCTCCTCCTCCGGGGTCCAGCGGTAGCCAGCGCTGTCCGCCACGAGGTTCAGCACGCCGACCGACTTCAGCTGCGCCATCTGCTGGGCCTGGTTCTGAAGAAAGCGTGCGCGTGCGACCGCCTGCTGCACAACACCGCTGGACAGGCCTGCCGTCAGCGCCGCAGCTGTCGCCACCCCCGGTTCAACTAGCGGCGCAAGACTCAGTAACGTGCTCACCGCCACAGATGCGGCCACGCCGAGTCGCCGTCTGCGATGGATGTGCAGCACCGGCCCCACTACTTTACCCGTTGCGCCGCAGATAAACGCAGGAGCGGGAGTGCTGTGCGACACTGTCGACACCATCAGCTTAAAGAGCGGCAAGAAGACGGGACGGATCCCGAGCGCCTCAAGGTACAGACTCGTCACTGTGACGTTGCTCTTCACGAAGGAGCCGTGGAACTTGCGGAGCTCGCGGTCGATGCGGTCGAGCACGAGACGGCGGTTCACCCGCCGCTCCACAACGGAGAGGGCTGTGATGGTCGACATGGTGAAAGGGATGACGACAGGTTTGTGCGCCATCTTCTCCACCTCGTGCAGGAGCTCGAAGCGGGAGATGAGCATCGACGGCACATGCGTCCCTGTCAGACACTGCTCAACGACCGCGAGAGGCTCGCGATACGAGGCGGAGACCTGGTTCACCGGCATGAACTCCCCAAAGGGATAGCTGAACTCGTACCGCGGGCCCTCCAGCCAGACAAAATTGTGTGGCTGAGTTAGGTACGTCTGGTCACGCTGGAGCACCTCGGCCTTAAAGGTGCCGCCCGCAGCGGTCTGAGCAAGCCAGAAGGGCATGAGAAAGCGCTCCACCTTGTGGATCTCCACGGCGGTGCTGTGATGCCGGCAGACGTTGTCGACCACTTCTGCATCCGAGATGTGGAACGGGATGCCGAAGGCTTTCTTGTTGATGATCGTCTTCTTCTTCTCCAGTCGGTCAGCGTTCACCGCAAAGGCGGCTACGGCGGTCTCGCTCGCGTTGCTCTGCCCAGTCACTGGGTCATCAAACCACGAGCTGAACGAGCGCCGCGCGGTGGTGAGTGCGTGACGGGGTGCCGCGCGATGTGTCAACGATAGCAGTAAGCACCGCCTGCCAAGTCGGCGTGGACGTCGCGAGGCGAACAGAGCTGATTGCATCTCACCAGAGGAAGTGGGTTCTGTCTGCACTTAAAAAAAAAGTCGCTGCAGCCATAAAAACGCTCGCCCTTCACAACTGATGCAGCTCCGATAAACTCTGTTCTTTTTTTTCTCCAGTGTCTTCTTCGTGACCTCGACGACGAGGTCGGGAAAGGCAAAAGAAAATGGGGAAAAGCGAATGCGGTGAGGTGCCGTTGCGCTGCACCATCACCACTGCAGCACAAATACACATATATATGCATATAGCCACGAGAGCCAAAGAAGGGCCGAAGCCACGGAGGCGTGTCGCAGGAAATGAAGTGGGATGTGGAGAAAGCTGACGAATAGATAAGAGGGAGCGAGTCGGAACTCAGCAAGTGAGGCACTAAGCATGTGAGACGCCAGCGTACAGAACAGCTAGAAAAATGGCCCGGTGGTACTGCACGGTAGCCAAGTGCCTCGCTTCTCTCATTCTCCCTCTCTCCCGCTCGACTTCACCTGAGTTGGGAGGAGTTCCGTTGGCCGTGTCGAAGTGCAGAAGCGAGGTTCTGCCACACTTTCGGCCTTTTCTTGTTGTTTGCTGTTTGTGTATGTTTGTTTTACTTTCTGTAAGCGGATTCATCGGCGATGTTGTCGCACAGAGTTGTAGCACCCCAACCAAGTCAGCGAGGGGGAGGGGAAGGAAGGGTATACGAAATACTGTACAACGAAGAAAGGAGGACGACCTGCACCACTTCGTCGGAACAGGAGTTCGAAGAAAAGAGATAATACACATATGTAGAAAGAAGGTACGCGTGTGGGTACAGCGACACATGTATACATCGACAGATACAAAAGGAAGAAGAGAGGTGTGACTCCGCTTGGGCTCTTAAGCTTGTTCTGCTTTACATTTTGCACAGCTGGGTTGCACGCCGTGATCATCAGAAAATCGTCCTGACCATGCCACGGCAGATGTCTCGACACTTCAAGAAGAAAAAAAGACGTGTAGCTGATCTAGCGGCTCGCCGAATTGGGACGCACCTCCTCCGAAAAGTCGACTGTCTTCGCTCCCTCAAGACTAATCGCCGGCGCGCTGCCCAGCAGCAGCGTCGAGTTGCTATGGCGTGCGTTCAATTTCTGTATCGTGTAGGAGAGGAAAGCGGCTAAGCGGCGTGGGGCCGGCACGAGGGGATCGGGACACCAATGGTAGGCTAAGGCAGCCAACACATCCACAAAGAGCCCAAAGGAGAGGTAGCCGGAGGTGGGCACCTTGCGCTGCCGTCCTAGTGAAGGGACTAGCTTGCGTATCTGCGCGGTGGAGACGAAGAAACGTGGCCGGGTGGAGTCTGCCGCAAGCGGGGCTGCCGTGCCACGTTCGTTGCCGTCGCTCAGGTATCGGCAGTCGTCCAGGAGGGAGAGAAACGTCGTGACGGACATCTGCGCAGAGAAGCGACCGCCGTCCTGCAGCGCCATCGCCCGCTCCTGTGCACTTCGCGATGACTCCTGCTGTTTCATGTAGAAGAGGAAGATGCGGAAGAGATCCTCGCTGAAGTAGCGCAGCACGTTCTGCGACTCGGCGGTGCACAGGTCGCGCTCCACCGTGGTCATACGCTCTGCACTCGGCAGCTGCAGACGCTGGAGGAGGCGACGGGTGCCCTCGACAAGGCCGTACTCGCCGCTCTCCGCTGCCACCGCAATACGCACGAGCAGCTCCACAAATTGGATTGGTGCCGCGGTGCGGATGTCCATCTCTTGATACGCGACCTCGCGCAGCTTCTGCACGCTCATCTCACTCTGGTTCAGTGCGGCAGCTCTCAACGCGGCATCGAGCTGGGGCGACACCACGTGATCGTACTGCGTCGCAATCCACTGCCTCGACACATCAAAGGGGCTGACGAGGACGCCACTTAACTCCACAAAACGCCAGAAAGCCACCTCCGACAGCGCCTTCGCATTCTCGCCCGCAAAGAAGAAGAAGAGCCGGGAGACGATGTCGACGTGGTCTCGCAGAACGGCCGGCAGCGACTGCGTCACGGTGAAGTCCCACATCGACGCTTCCGTCTTGAGCTGCGGCTCGCCGCGCAGGTCGCTCAACGCGTTCGTCGCCAGCTGCCAAAACACGCGCCGGCTCGACTCCTCGACAAGGGGGATGGGTGCCCCGCGCAGACGCTCGCTTCCGAGGCGTGCCTCCTCCTCCGCGACGACGATGCAGCCATCCGCCGCTTCCGCCTCGGCGGCAAAGGCGGACTCCAACTCCGCTTGGGTGCGCTGCAGCCGTCGCACGTAGTCCGCGATGTGCGCCGTCACCGCCGCGAAGTCCAGCAGCTTTTCGACATCCCCATCCTCCGCCTCTTCGCGGAGCTCCGTCTCGATTTCGCCCGCCACGTGCAGCGACATCGCCGGCTTCTCTGCACACATCGTCACAGCAGTTGTTAGTGATGTTTCACGGAGCTGGTCGAGCTCCGCGGCGGACTGCTGCGCCGACTGCCTCCACAGCTGAACGAGGTAGCGCAGGCGCAGCTCGCACAGCGAGCACACCAGCAAATCCTCCCGCTCGTTTATGAAGTCTGAGGGAAGCAGGACGTAGCGCAGCTTGCACTGCACGGCGTAGTCACGGATGCGCCGGAGTCGCGCCTCGACCCCCATTGACGACACCGCCAGCGCACCGGAGACCACGTCGGGGAAGACGTGCTGCAGGAGGTAGAGGTAACGCTCTCCGTCTGCGAAGTCGGCGCTGAACGCGCGCAGGGGCCGAAGCGGTGTGTCGCGATTTCGCACACCAGCCACGATGTCGTTCACCCACCGCCGCAGCAGCTTCAACGGGACATCAGGGGAGCCCTCAACAACGGCTTTCGCCCCTACGCCTTCTGCCGAGTAAGAGGGGGAGAGGCAGTTCTCGTCTGTTGCGGCGGCGGCGGCGGCGGCAGTGCTGCTGTTCTCGTGCGTCGCACCTTTCCTCGACCTCACCATCACACGAGACAGCTCATCGTAGGTGCTGAGCAGCTTCAGCAGCCGCGTCACGCTGTCCGTGAGCTGCCGATTGAACTGCCTTTCCCGCTGCGCCCGCTCTTCCCTCAGTAACGCCACCTCCTGTGTCAAGCCTGCGTTGATCTTCGACACACGCGCCAGCTCGTCGGTGGCGTCCTTCGCACTTTGCACGAGCCGGTCGGCACGGTAACACTGCAGTTGAAACTGATTCTTCGCATTCTCCAGCTGGAATGCCGCGTCGTGCAGCCGCTCCGTCAGGTAGGTGTTGCGTGAGCGCTCGACCAGCAGACGCCACTCATAGAAGACAGCCTGCTTCCGCAGCTGCGCCGTCTCCTCTGCTTCCCGCTTCGCCCTGTTATCGCTGATAAGTTGAATTAGGCGGCTTTGACGTATGTGGCTACGCCAGCTGCGGAACACCGACGAAAGCTGCATCCGCCGTTGCCGCTCAAGGAGTCGCAGTGCAACGCCTCTGCGCTCGTCGTTGGCCTTCACGGCAGCCTTAAGGGAGTGACGAAGCTCCGTCGCTGACTGCTTCCCTGACTGCGCCGCGTCGATGTACATGGCATGCGTGAAGTACGGGTTGTCGTCGATGACGTCCTTCTCTCGCACCTGAAGCTGCACCGCCGGTGACGCCGTGCAGACCTGCCCTGGTTCGTAGTTGCAGTAAATGGCAGGAAGAAGAGCGTCCATAACGGTCGTCAGTGTCACACTGCGCGACTCCCGTGCCAGTATGTGCAGTCCCCACGTCGCTATGGCGGCGAGGGTGGCCGTCGTGCTGTCCGTCGCGTGCTGCGCCTCCTTCAGCATCGCCTCGACAAAGACACCGGTGGAGTAATACTGACTTCGCTGGGCATGAAGGCGCATGACGAGCTGCGCGTAGCGATGGCGACGAATCCGCTGATCTGTCTCGTTGTCATCCTCTTCAGCCCGCTCTTGCTCTTGTACTCGGTGCAGCGTACTCGCTACCTCGCGCCGCTCACCCGATGTCTCTGCTATCTGGACTCGGCAGTGTGGACCTGGTGAAGGGGGGGCGGCAGCGAAGGAGGCGACGGTCGAGGCCTTTGCATCCGCCGAGGGAAGGCTGCGTAGGAGAGAGAACTTCAACCCTCTCGACGAAGACGTCACCGCGCCATGCTGCATGGTAGCTGGCTGACTGGCAGATTACGATAAAGAGAGTGAAGGTAGGGAGAGTGGGAGCTCACGCTAAGCGTACGGCTCGTCAAGCAGCGAGGGAAAGAGAAAAAGTGGGAGGGGAGAAGGCCGGTGGGAGAGGAGGGAGCTGTTTTTGTTGTTGTTTCTCCCCTTCCTTCTGTTTGTCACTGCTGGCTGCACCTGCACCGCAGCAACTCAAAGCTGCGCTGCATCGTGTGGTAGTGCGCCGTACAGGCCACAAACAAAGACGAAGAGGAAGAGCAGAGAAAAGGACAGGTACGCGTGAGGTGAATGCACAACGCTGATAAACAGGCAGTGCTTCTCGGGTGTGGTAGAAGCCTCTGTGCAGATCGGTGGTGTCCAAGAAATACTTCGCCAAAAGAGCAGCTACGCACACGGCCATCACGCTTCGTCTGAGAGCGGTCGCCGCCATGGCAGGCAAACACACTGACCGCTGACCATCCCTGTTGGCACTGCGTGTATTCGTGGTGCTGAGCGTGTATGCACTTGCAACGCCGCCCAAACGACGTTACCAGCAGCAGCACTCGCGACCTGCGTTGCATCATCTGCGTGCTTCTTTTTCTTTACTTGTCTTGCTTACTTTGTGTTTATATGTGCGTGTGCGTCTGTGTGAACATCATCGTTAGATTTAAATCTAGCGATTGCAGTTAACAACAGCAGCGCAGGATAGCAAATGTAGTATGTGAGTGCGTGCGGAGGTGCGCACACACACACACACGCTGCTCGAAAGGCGGTAGCATTTTTACATCGAGGGAAGACGCACAGCTGCCCGAGAAGTCCACGGAAAAGTGGAGTTGGGGTGCTGCCACATCTCACAAGAACAGAAAAAAAAAGAGCGCCTTTCGAAAAATCGCACTCGTCTCCGCCGGCAGACGAACGATGCCATCCACACAGGTAATTATACACCTGCAGCAGCACTTGCAGCATGCGATGCAGCCTGGACGAGCAAAGATAAGGAAAGCGCGCGGGCCCGCTGAACTCCACACCCGTCACGAGTTTTGTTTGCTGCGCTGGTACGCTTCAAAGCTGAGATCCAGCGTCAGTCGAATGTTGGTGTTTTGCGCCCGCATCTCCTGCAGACGCTGGCACGTCTGGTCGATTTGCTCACGAATGGCATTGTGACTGGCGACGGCGGCAGCAGCAACTCGCGGGGAGGCCGTCGTGGTTACGTCCTCCGCCTCCGTCTCCCCTATTCGCGGCAGCGCAGACAGGGGTGGCGGCGGCGGCCTCAGTAACACGACGGGCGACTGCACCGACGAAGCGGCTGAGGGCAGCGTTGGAGAAGCTGGAGGTGGGTCAGCGCTGCTCGGCTGTGAGAGCGGTGTAACGAGGACAGGTGATGACGTACTGGTCTGCCTCTCCGATGTCTGAAGAGGAGGCTGCCGACGACAATTCAACGGCGGCGGCTTCTTCCCGCACGGCATCACAGGCACGGTGGCGGCGAGTTGCTCCTCCCCACACTCGGCCAGGCTGGTTTCGGAGCTGCCGTAGGCGGAGCGCTGTCCCACCCGCTGCGCGCCGCTAAAGATCTCAAAGTCGTCTGCGATATCTCGCCGTGTGAAGCAGCCCAGTTTGATGGTTGTGTGCCGCAGCTGGTCGAGGCCAGTGGAAACACTCGAAACCGCCTGCAGCTCCGTCACAGGCGTCAACGGCGGCGTAACGTGTTTGGCAGGCCGTCGCTTCCCTGCAGCCGCGCCGGTGCTGTGACCGTTGTTGCTGCCCAGCCCGGCAAGAGGCGGCCGTGGTGGTCGGCGCACCCCTGCTGCTTCCGCTGCCTTCCCGTTGTGCTGCTGCACCGCCGCTGCCACGCCCTCGTCGCCGGCACCTGCCCTGTCGCGCAGGAGCTGCAGCGCCTTGTCCTTCATGTACGTCAAGCGGAGGAAGGCGTCTTTGGCGCGTGCGTTGGGGTTCTTATCCGGGTGGACGCACACGGCAAGGCGCTGAAACGACTTTTGAACATCTTCGGTGGAGCTACGCAGCAGCACCTCGGGCGGCACCGAGGGGTCGAGGAGGGCATCGCAGATGTCATCGTAGCGAAACGGCAGCGGTACACTTTGAGGGTTGCACAGCACGCGACAGATGCGCGCCATGCGGCTGTACTTCACCGGGTTTAACTTCTCCAGAGAGTTGTACAGCGACGATGCGTTTGCCACATCACCGTTGCTAAGGTAGTTGCCCGCGAGACGGTCCATGTGCACCACATAGCATAGCCGGATGCACCGCCGTCTTTTGTGTGTGGTGTGTGTGTGGTGCTTTGTCTCCTCTTCTTCGACGTCGTTAACGAGATGGGGGAAGAGGTGGCCGCTAGAAAATGCTGAGGTATTTTGCCAGAAGGAAGGCAGCGCAGCGTTGTATGGCGCGCCTACACTATGGAAGCGGCAGTGGGATCCAGAGACAAACACCATGGGGAGAGAGGGAGAGGGAGAGGGAGTTAGTGCAGAGAAGCAGCTACGTAGGTTTTCTTTTTATTGATGACGTGACGGAGAGGAAGAGAGAACGGGAAAGGGGTCTGCTGCGCGGTCCACATACGCATACATCTGTGAGGGGGGGAGTAAACCTACCTACTGTTCCAGCTTCCCTCCCCCAGTCAGCATAGGATCGCAAGCAGAACAGCAAAAAAAAATCAAAAAAGCAGAGAGGAAGGAGGAGACTGCGCGCATCTCTCCATCGTGCCATTGTTCCCTCTTCCCCACACACACACTCACCTTCCTTCTGCAGGACCTCTGACGAAGCAGCAGAGCAAAACCACCATCTCCCTCTCCTCACGAAGTGCACATGAGAGCTTCGAAATGCGTAGAGCTAGATAGCGCTCAGACGCGCTCGTGCCTTGCGGGTTCTTTTTCGCTTGTTTTTTGTTTTTGTCTTCTTTTTTTTTTGCTCCTTGGGTGAATTAGCCACTGCAGTTACCACACCAGAAGCTCTGGGGTGACTTAAAACCAGCTTCCTGCGCGGTCAAATTGCTTGCGGAGGTCGGCGGCGTCCTGCGAGTCCTTGCCGTACCGCGTGCCATCCTTCTTCAGCACACCGACAACAATAAACGGGTAGGTGTTTGCCGTCTTGACGCCATCACCGAGACGCACCTCGAACACCGGGTACTCCAGCTGCTTTTCCCAATCAAACTCCTTGCCCATTCGCTCACGGAACTCGCAGCGGTAGGTGATCTGCAGCCAGTCGTCTTGTGACATCTGGCCCATGTAGCACGTCACAAGGTCGAAAGAGTCCACCTCGATTTCGTAGGTGCTCTGCGAACCCTGTTGCTTCAGCGACTTCCAGCTCTTTTTGGTGAATTCGTCATTCATGCGACTTTTGATCTCGCGCGAGATGCGATCTGCCTCGCCGTGGGTGGTGATGCGCTGCAGCGTCTTGAAGCACTCCTGCGTCTTCTCGTGAGAGAGCGTTTTAAACTGAATAAAAAGTTGCTTTAGCTGGGCAGGGTCGAAATCAGGGCGACGATCCATCAGCTTGCGCATCGTCACGAATCGCCTAAATGCCTTTTTCATCCCTGCCACGGAGGTGTAGCGAATGGGGGTGATGTCAGGGTCCATGATGCAGTCCATTGACGCAAAGCGCATTTGTTTCATCCACTGCTCCTTGTCGAAGTCGTAGTCCGTGCGCTTCTGCGAGGCGGTCTGGCTGTCGATTTCCCAGCGCGTCTGCACGCTGCGGTTCATGTTCATATGACGCTGTTGCGTGCAGATGAGGGATGGTGCGAGGGTCGCCTTGAGCGACGCGTGCCGCACCGGAGTCGAAACCTGCCGTAGCATTTCTCTCCGGAGAAAAAGCAGGTGTGGTCGTGTATCTTATGTGTGTGTGAAGAGACGAGTGAAGAAATACAGAGATAAATATACTTGTGTGACAGAAATCTGCGATGCCGCGTTAGCCTCGTGAGGAGGAAAGAAGAGGGAAAGGGAGGGACGCAGCACGCCGCACTGCCTACCCTTTTCTTTCTCGCCCTCCGTTCACTTTCGCTGCCAAAGGGCCACAGAAGGCGCACAACTGCTTTCGCTGTACTCCGTGAGTGCGTACTGCGGGGATCAGCGCTATGCAAAACTCCTCACAGCATGAAGTACCCTCCCCAGCGAAATACACCACAAACAAACACACACACACACAACGTAAAACAGAAAGAGAGGGAAGACAGAACAAGCGATGGGGTGAGTCGGTGTGACAAGACCCGTCTCTCTCTCTCTCTCTTCCTGGAGGCGGGGAAACAGTTGTACGGGAGAAGAGGGGGCATACACATACACAGAAGCACATAAACACTTTCACACGGGAAAGGCTCACCGCCGCCGCGCAGTGCGTAAAAAGTGTAACGTTTTTCAGCACGTCTCCCAAACAACGCTGAAGCCGCTCCACCCGCGGCAAGGTGAAACCTGCGTAATGCATCTCCAAGAGCGGCGCGACTCTTTTCACAGGGGAGGGAAACACCTCTGGCTGCTGATTTGTTTTATTGTTATTAATATACATATATGTACTTGTTTTCTTAAAGGCACAACATGGATTCGCTCATAAATGAAAAGAGAAGGATCAAGGAATCAGCGTATCAGAGTCGAGCGGGAGACGCCGCTGCATCAGAAGCAGCGGGGTGCGGTGTGAAACACGGACAAAGCAAAGCAAGAAGAATGCGTGAGTGTGTCGTCAAGGAGGTCCAACGTCCAACACAAAAAGAACAGAGAGGGGAAAGAAAAGCACCATAAATCCACAGCGGGGAGAAAAAAAAAAACGCAGGAGACACGCCGTGCATGATCCAGCTACGCAGACATCAACGAGCGGAGACGCGCCGACGCCGTGAAGATCAACGGCAGCAGCAGCAGCAGCAGCAGCAAATGGCACACAGAGCGGCGCTGCCGAGCACGCACCGGTTGCCGTGAAGAGAAACACAAAAAAACTCGAGTGTAACGAATAGCTCACAGCGCGAACGAAAAAGAGAGAGAAAGAGAGGGAACGCAAACGTTGGCACTGCCAGAGTCAGCAGGTGACCTCTCAAGGAAAGGGCGAGGGGAGGGGGATATAGGTACAGCCGAAGAAAATAAAAGAACGAGCAGGCAAGGAGGGGAGCTAATCGCTGCTTTCTTTCTTTGGGAACAGAACTTGAAGCAGGTTGGTGAAGAAGCTGCTCCGTCCGCGGTTGCGTGCGGACATGCCCTTCATGAACTCACGGTGCAGAAGACCCATGCGAATCAGCCGCAGGTTGTGGGCGAGGTATCCGGCAAAAACCATACTAAGGAGCGCTGTCACCGCCAGGCTGAAGGAGGAGATGATGTACCGCAGCATACTCTTACTAGGCACGACGGCTACCAGGAAGTAGATGAGAAAGAGGGAGACGACGACGTTGTACGCGGTGATCGCAGCGAGGAAGAGAAGAAAGTAGCGTCGATTTAGCTCTCCAATGCAGCAGCCCAGCATGCGGCAGTGATGGTCAAGCTGGGCCACGCAGTTGTTGCACCGCCGGCAGTGCCCTGCCAGCGACGGTCGGTAGATGTGACACGTCACACAGAAGGGCAGCGTCGTGCAGTACTCACTCACCGGGCTGCTGGAGATGGACGGCGGCACATCACTCTTGGGGAGGATGCCGGGGTTGGAGAGTGATGTGAGCAGCAGAGCGACCGCACAGAGGAGCCCCAGTAGGAGGACGATGATGTCGGGCAGCTGCGTCATCGCCCAGCTGTGAAGCAAGTTTGGGCTGGTGAAGCGGATAGAGCCCCACAGTAGCACAAACACCACTGTCTCCGCCGTAAGGGCAAGCAGCGCTAAAATCCAATGCGACGCCTGCGGAGACCAAAACAGGCGTCCCTTAAAGAAAGGTCGCAGATTGCCGTACGGCGGCACCTCTGCCGATCTGCTGCCACCGGTCACCGTCGCCTCATCATCGTCAGATGAGACGAGCTCAAAGTCACTCATGCAGCCACACACAAGGAAAAAGGGGGCTAAGAAACAAACTGTAATTAAACCTGCTTTTGCCGGCTTTCCATGTGTACGTCTTCACACGAAGGCTGCACGCAGCACGTATTTTCCTGTTTGTGCGGCCAGTGTGTGTGTGTTGGGGGGGGGATTAGAAAAAGACAGAATTGTCACTTGGGGGCAAAAAAAAGAAGCAGTTACGCAGAAGAAGACCTGCAGAGTAGATGTTAACGGGACAAAGCTGCTAGGGGGGGGGAGATGAGAAACGAGGAAAAGGGAGGCACAAGACCACCAGCACGCACACTGAGCAGGAACCCTCCATTCCACTGCAATGCAGAGTCGGGAACACTTCTCGCAGCTCACCGGGCTTACCCACAGTCGACGGAGACGCACCCACATAGCTCGCGTGTATTTACCCCTTGTGCGTGTCATCGACATCCTTCAGCTTTATCTTTTTTACTTTGACAGCCAACAGTAATGTACAGAAAGAGCACGATGAGTAGCGCGAGACAGCACCGAAGCTAAGAGCAACAACAATAACCGTGATAAGAAAAAAAAAACGTGAGACGGCGTAGGAAAGCTGCCGACTACGCTGTCGTTGCGCTCATCGCACACCACTTCAGAACGTCTCCAAGGCCCACCCCGTTCCACGAATCCGCCGCCAGAACGCACAGCGCATCCCGGTGGGACGCGTCGGCAAAGAAGTCCTTCACCTCCGCCACCGTCATCGCATCCACGCTTGCGCACTTCTGCAGCACGACAAGGGCACCCCAGCCCGCACAAACAGCCTCACTGCCTTGTGTCAAGTAGCGGAACATGGTGGACGCCAGCGGGAGCTGGTGTGGCGCAGTGGCATCTACGACGTACAGCAGGAGGAACCTTGTCGTGACACCAACGCTGTCCTTTGCCTTGCGGGACGCGATGAAACTCGCCCACGTGTTCACCATCGACCCCCCCAACTCGCGCATCTCCATCGTCGCGTTCTCCCGTTCACTCGCAGTGACGGTGAGCGTGGACACCTCCTGTCCCATCGTTGGGGTGCTTTTGGTAGGCGCACAGCGAAGCTGGCCCTTGCTAAGGTACTCCAGTTGCCTTACGAGGTCCGTCTTTCCACTGCTTTCCGTCCCCAGGACGTAGACGAGTACTTGCGGCATACTCGTTTCGCGCGTGTGTGTGAGTGAGTGTGTGTGTGTGCGTTGAGTGGGGGGGGGGGGAAGGACTGTCGAGGTTTGGTAGGAGAAGATTTTCTTCTCTGACTCGTCTTCTTTTTTTTTCCCTCTTATGGTAAGGAAGGCGTTCGCCCACAGCGGGCAGTTCAAAAAAAAAAAACGCCTGACAGCAACGCGCCGGGTTTGCTGGCAAGTGGCAGCGTGTATGACGAGGAGCACAGCAAGGAGCGAGAGAGTGACTGCACAGTGCAGAAAATACGTGAAAGTATGACGCAAGCCTGTATAGGAAATACACGACAGCTGTGGTGAAGGTACACTCGGCGTCTCACTTCCTTTCTTCCTCATCAACACCTCTCCCCTTATCTTCGTCCATGCACGTCTTCCCCTTAACAGCACCGACCTCGATCCATGCGGGGACCGCCACCGCATCACCGCTGACGGTGAGACCACGTCTCATCAGCTCATTCAGCGTGACGTCCGCAACGACGCTCACATGTAAACAGAAACAAAACAAAAACGCTGCGGGCTCCGCTCACTCCTTTTTTTCTTCTTTTTCTCTTGTCGTCTGTGTGGATTCGCCACACGTTAAAGATAGTCGCTCAGCAGAGGGTAGGGGAAGTAACGGAAGTAAACAACAACAGCAAGGGAATCCTCATTTACATAATGGTGCAGGCGGCGTCTCTCGCAGCCCACCCACACCGGCAACCCACGCACCGCGAACACGTGCATTCCAGCCGGCCCCACCATCCTCACCGCGGACGGACGACAACGGATTCCGTCCCCTCGTTTGTATTTCTACCTTGGAGTGTGATGTGCGAGCTGACGGTGATGTTTGCGCAGTTGGTCCACACCGTCCGCCTCGTCTTTGAGGCGCGCCGCCGCCGCCCGAAGCGATGCGATGCGTGGCGACAGATCTTTCGGCAATGACTTTTTCCTCGGTGGGGGTGGGCGTACGGGTGTGCGCAGGGCGGCTGCAGGGGCGTTGCGTGTCGGCGCAGAGGAGCGTTTTACCTTGGCCACCGCAGGAGGGGGAGGAGTGGGTGACAGCACCTTCTGTGTCCCAGTGGGGGTGAGGTCAGACAGCTTCGGTTTTGGCGGCGGCGGCGGCGGCTCTTTGATCACGGTGTCAGTGGACCCGGTGGGTTCATCGCAGGTGATGAGATTGCCTTGCTCGTCCAAAGAGAAGTACTGCGAGCGCCGTGGTGGCTGTGGGGGTGTTAGTGGTGCTGGCTGGTAATCGCTCCCACCGACAGCGGTGGCCTGCGTGCCGGCGCGGAAGTACTCAAACCTCGCCACATCATCGTCGCCCGGGTGCAGAGCTTGCAGCTGCACCTCCAAGCACGTCAGAAGTTCGTTTTGCAGCACCTCCGCGGAGGAGGCAGCAGGCGACGCCAACGCAGCAGCACTGACGTGCGCCTGCTCCCCCTTTGCCACAGCTGTCACTTGACGCCGCTTGTACGCCCTCACCCGTTCCGCCGCAGCGTACTGCGCCTTGCTAATTTCGCTGGAGCCGGCGCCGTAGACGCGGTCCACGTACGCCTGCGCATCGCGGAGCAGCAGCGGCACCTCGTCGGAGGTTAGACCTGGCGTCTCCATGGCTTCAAGAAGCAAACTTGGAGTGCCCTGCAGAACCACTGAACTGCTCCGTGATATGACGGCATCCACGACGCCCATTTTCACCAGCGCTTCGCAGAAGTAGTGCGCCTGTCCTGACGGCAGTTGCCTGGTGCCGCACTCAGCACTGCGGTGCAGACGCACGTCGCCTGAAACCACAAGCAGGCCGAATCTCGGAATTCGCCCGGCAGGTATTACGACTTCGCCCGGGGTGTACACCCGCAGGTGGAGCACCTGCGCGACGGCGACCACCGCACTCTCCGACAAATTAGCAAAACAGGCGCAGCTGCGGAGGGCGGTGACAACGGGGAGTCTGCCGGTGCCCCGCACTCGCAGCAGCTGCGCCGCTGCCAATGCGCACCGCAGCCTCGACGCTGCATCGCACACGGACAAGAAGGTAGAGACAGACAATCCCCACATCTCACAGTAGGTCGCAGCAGTCGCACGCGATTTTTGATCGAAGTACTGCGGCATGTGGCACTGCACAGCGGCATCCACGCCGATGGTAGCGCACGGGGTTGAAAGCACTCGCGAGTCGACGGCGTTGCTGTCCTCGATGCTCACCTGCCCGCTGCTCACAAAGAAAACCCACTCCGCCGCAAAGACGTTGTCGCAGATAACCTCCCCCTTCAAAAAAATGCGCGGCTTCAGCTGCAGACGAATGGTCTTGAGCACAGCTGGCGAGAGCGCGGCCAGTACTGGGTTGGCGGCCATGATCGCAGGCGTGGATGGCGCACCGGAGAGGTGGACCATGGCACGCTGCATGTGTAGGCGGGCGGCGTCGATGGTGGCGACGCGCGCAACGCTGGGCAGCATCTGCATCACGTGCAGACACGCTGCCAGCGAGAGACGCACCACCACCACGTCGCTCTGGCAGCGCAGCGCACGTAGTCGCTCGCCACCGAGAAGAAGCCGCTCCAGGTCGACGAGCTGCCCGGCGTGGTAGAACGCCAGCGAGTCCGCCAGGTGCTCCTGCGCTGGTGTGGGGGGCGGCAGCGACTTCTTCGCATTTCCCTCCATGAAGTGCGAAGGAAGGATGAGCGGGCCGGTCTTGGGCACGTTGTGTGGGAGGTGGACAAGTTCACCCGCGCAGCGTCGAAGCTCCACCTTGTTGGGCACCTGGGACAGCTTGCCGGAGAGGAGCCAGAAGACATCCGCGGCCCTGCGTGGCTCTGCTGCGAAGGCAATCGCCGTGCCCTGTGCGTGCGCCTCCACCACGCCACTCGCCGTCCAGCTCTGCAGTGCTGCTGTTGGCCACCGGGAAAAGAGGGGCTGCGCTTTGAGCACCTCCGGGTCGGGCAGGTGAATTTGTTGCTTTGCCGCTGCCTTGCGCTGGTGAGCCCGGTGAACACGCAAGGCTACCAGAGGGGCGAGTAGGCGCTGCAGCACATGGAGGCTTCTCACGCGCAACACATCGCTCTTCATTACTCATATGCGGATTTCGAGCGCAAAAACGTGCAGGGCCGAGACGCACACTAACGTCACCTGGGGGAGGGCGGAGGGAAGATATGCGGCGACTGAGCACAAGGGCGTTCTTTTCGGTATGCTGCAAAGTGTTGGAGAGGAAACAAAGGCTTCAGAAGAGTAGTGGGTAGGGGGGGGAGCGTAAGCAAAGATGTAGCACAATGTGGAGGTCAGGCGTTCCCAACGTACCAAAGAGTGGCGTGGCCGTGATTCATGGATGCGGAGAGGGATGTGGAGCATGGTGTACGTGTGGAGGGACGACAATCAGCAAAGAGCTCTTGAAAGAGAGGGAAACTCGCTTTTTTTGTACTTTGTTCGCATAACTGACTTCCTCTCCTTTCGCTCGTGTACACAGACACAGGCGCACACTCACAATTACAAATATCACGATTCTTGATGTTGCTGCACGATACTTGAAGTGGGGAGAAGCAGCACGAGTGCAGGTCAGCGTGCCGCTCGTATCTGGCGTTTCTCTTTTCTTTGGTGTCACTCAAGCGTCCTACGCTGCCTCCTTCACCGCCACCGCTGCGCATTGGTGTCCTCACACGATGCTGTTTAGATTCAACCTTCGTTGTTGTTGTTATTGTTTGAGACGCGATGTGCCGTGCGACGAAAGTGATGAACGCGTTTCTTTTCGACAAGGCGATAGGTACTCAAACCCGCATAATGAGTCAAGATAAGCTACGACAGGTGGTCTCTGATACGTCACGCACGCTGGGGCTCCGGAGCGAAAGAAAAAGAGCCCCTGCGCACCAACCATGCGAGCCCGCCGTGAAGACACGCACACACGCGCAGCCGGGGAAGGAAAAAAAAAACTTTTGTTCTTTAGGCAAAGGAGTGAAACGTCCAGAAAAACGAGCAGCTCGGCTGCATTGCCCCTGCCCAGCGACGAGATACAAGGAAGGGAAGCAACGGGGAGTGGTGAGCAGACCACTGGACCACGTTCAGCGTCGTCTCCTCTTGAGAGGCGGCACTGCACTAGAAGCCGCGATGGAAGAGGTGACAACAAAGAGAAAGCGAACAGGTGCTTATCGGAAAGGATGAGGGAGGGGAGGGGGGACACCGACATCGGTAACTGCGAAAAGGAGACAAAAAGGGAGAAAAAAACAGCACCTCGCAAAACTCATAAAAACGCATACACACCCATACCCACAAACGCACACACGAATACACAAACAAAATAGAATAATTAGTAGTAGCTAAATCTAAACGAGCACACACAAAAAAAAGGCACGAAAAAATGTAAGTAGGGGTGAACAAATACACACACACACACACAAATATATATATATATATGCCGAGAAAGAGAGCGAGAAGGACGTAGAGCGCCCACCGCTCTAAACCGTTTCACGTACGCTTTCTTGATAGCGGTACACGTTGATGAGGGCCGGGTATCCACCGGCAAGCTGGGTGGTCTTCAACTTGCGCCAGAAGTCATGCCGCTCTTGATCCTTCTCGCTCTCTGCGCAATCTTCGATCTCGTCCGCCGTGGCGGAGCGACTTGTACGCTCATGCAGGATGCACCGGAAGAGCGCAATCTTTCGTGTCTGCGAGCGCAACACGAACTTGTTCTCTGTGGCGGAGATGAGGCGGTACACTGTAACCGGTTTCTTTTGATTCCGTCGGTATGCTCGCGCAATGGCCTGGGCATCCACCTGGGGATTCCACCACGAGTCGAACAACACAACATGGTTGGCCGCCGTGAAGTCCAGTCCGTAGGCAGCAATCTTGGTCGACAGCACCAGTACGCCAAGGTTCTCATTCGTGTTGAATTCCTGCATGGCACGGCGGCGGCGCTCCTGCGAGTCGCGGCCGCGGACGGTGAAGGTGCTCACACGCAGCGCCGTCAACGTGCGATGAATCAAATCCTGTGACCCGACGTACAGGGAGAAAATGATGAGCTTTTCCCGCCTCGCGTGCACGCGCAGGACGATGTCGATCAACACTCGCATCTTCCCGCTGACGTTAACGAAGCTGTCGAGATGCTCGTTATCTACCATCTGCACATACTGCTCCATCCGCAACGTGTCGATATCCTCCAGGTTTGTGGCACGCGAGGCGCCGACGTCGGCATCGCGTGCGCGCGCCGCAGCCCCACTGGCAATGGACTGGTAGCTGCCAGAGATGAACGCCAAGTAGCATGCCGGGTGGGTGGAGAGGTGATGCGGGCGGTGCTCTGTCGCCCGCAGAGACGCCATCGACTCCTCAGAGAGACCGATCTTTGCCTCATACTCCTTCTGCACGTCGGAGGAACCGCAAACGAGCAGGTAGTCGTGCAGCGGTGGCAGATCATTCTCCATTTCACGAAACACGAAGCCGTGCATCCAATCTTGAATGTACTCTAGGGCCATGACGGCGCTGTAGAAGGCACTGTCGTCGCCCTCGATGAAGCGGTTGACGTCGTTGGCCAGCTCCTGGAAGCGGCGGGGCGGCAGCACCTTGCTCACGCCGCGGTTCACCCAGCTTACAAGACGGTACAACTCGCTGGCATCGTTCTGCAAGGGGGTGCCAGAAAGCACGATGCGCAGTGTGCACTGCAAGCGGTCCAGCGACTCTGTCAGCTTGTTCCCTTTCGCAGCGACGCGATGGCCCTCGTCGACAATGATGAGGGACGGCTTAAAACGCTTGAAGCGGCGCAGAAAAGTCGGTAGGTATTCGCTGTTGAGCACAAACACGTGTCCTGTTCGCGGGTCCTCCTTGTTGAGCTGCTGCTCATAGTTCAGCAGCTCCCGCTCAAAGTCGAAGTTGTTGAGGCCGTCGGAAGCGACGAAATGGGCGAAGTGAAGACCAAACTCCCCCCACTTCTGCATCTCGTCCACCCAGTGACTGATGATCGCCTTGGGTGTGAGAATCAGTATGTCCCTCTGAGGGTGGATATGCAGGTGTGAAAAGCACACAGTGAGAGCAACGAGGGTCTTGCCAAGTCCCATCGTCATCGCCACTACGCACCCGCTTTTCTTCACCATTCTCTCCACAATAAAGCCAAGAGCCGAGAGTTGAACAGGGGCAAGCTGACTCGCTAGCCGCGTCGGCACAAACAGTGCGGGCAGGCTGCTGTCGCCAATGTTTATGTTCACGGTGGCCTGGCGGATGGCGGTGTTGTGGAGCTGCTGCAAGATGAGGCGGTTGAGGTGCTTGCGCCGCTCCATTTCGCACACCGACGACATGAGCCCGGTGCGCAGGTAGCACACCACGCTGGTGCGCTTCCAGTGGGTGGTGGGGTTCTCCACCTCGGTGTTGCCGTGCTCCAGCGCGGTGTCGAAGAGGAGGACATCACCCACTTGCATCTTGAAAGCCTTGTGTAGCTTCTTGATGGCCAAGTGGCAGCCCTCAAACTCACCGTTGATGACGGAGAGCACGCCGAGGCCGCTGCGGAAGTCACCCTTGTCAGTGTGCACCGCGGTGCGAAAGTTGCGGTTTACCGTGACGGTGCTGAACACCGTCCCACACAGCTGGTACTGCGTCGGGATGGCCACACTCTGCAAGTGGTGATGCATCGGTGCCATCTGGCTATACAGCTGGTCGAGATGCTTGAGAAACGGCTCGCAGCTCGCAAAGACGCTCCAGTTCTTGCGGCTAAACTCGGTTTCGCGGCACTTGTGCTGTGTTGGGTTGGTGAGGTAGTCGTAGTAGCCCACGATGCCGGTGTCAGGCGGGACACCACCGTTGGTGGCAGCGCGTAAGTTCTTCTTCGTCGCCGCCGGCTCCAATACCGCGGCGGCCGCCGCACACACGTCCCTCGGGATACTGCCTGGGAGGTACACGGCCACCACCCGCTGACCATCGCCTTCGCGGTCGTAGAAGATGGACGTCTTGGTCACCAGCTCAAAGTCGGTTTTAGTGAGGTACTCCGCCTGAAAGTCATGCACTGCGTCCACCGTCTCCTCACCTGTGAGGTCGTCCGGCAGCTCTTCCTCGCCCTCTGCGCTGTCGTCCTCGATGGCATTCCGCTGGAAAAGAAGGTCGGGTTCCAGCGGCGTGTTAAACACCGAATCTACCGGCGACGCTACGGTTTCCCGCAGCATTGCCGGCGGCGTTACGGGTTTGCTCGCCATAACACGCTCGACATCTTCCTGCGCATGCAAGCGAAGCTGTGGATAGTCGTTCAGGCCGTCGGCCAGCGACGCCGGGTCTGTCGTGCCACGAGTGATGCACCGCAGGTAGAAGCAGATCTCCTTCACTGGGGATATGTGAAGAAACGGGCAGCGCTCCTGCAACGAGGGCAGCTCACTGTCCGACACCTGCACGTAGTAGAAGCAGAATTGCATGATGCGACTGATGTACTCTGCAGGGTGGAACACCGGCTTCTCATTCCAGATACTGCGGTAGAAGAGTGGGTAGTGGCGCAGGTACAGCTTGCCGCGAACGTCCGCCCTTTGGTCATCGTCGCTGGAACAGTAGTGCTCGCACAGCTGCAAGAGTTCATCGTCGTCGAGCGGGATGGTAGGGAGAATGGTGTACCCGCCTCTTGGGATTCCCGCTATGCGCAGCTGGCGTCGCTGGGTTTCCTTTGTAATGGACTCGAGATCACCCACGCTGGATGAGGGGAACACAATGGCAATCTCGCCTGTTGTCTGCACCGTGTCGAGGATTGCCGTCAACTCCGGCGTGGGCCCACCTCGCATGAGTTCGCTCAGCATCTTCCGTGTTGTTGCGCTGCGACGGCGTTTCCAAAAGGGGGTGGAAGCACTGAGAAGCAAGAAAGAAGGAGGTTTTTTTTTTGACGGTGTCCCTTCGCACCTAATTCGGACGACGGTTTTAACGATCGCGAATGTTGAGCAGCAGAAACACAAAGGAAACACCGGCGAAAAGCAGTACGGAGAGGCAATAGACAGGAGAAAAGGGGGCAATAGTGTCGTTCAATTCAAATGGTTGAATGACGGAGTCCAAATTCTAGAGAAAAGCTCCTTTTTGCGCGGAATTACGAGGGCACCATTGCTACGTAGCTTACCTCTTCTCTCTGTGTCTTAGTTAATGCGTGCAGCGAACGAGGCAATAAACCTTCAGCTCCTGCGCAGCTAGCCGCCGCTGGCCGCCATAGTCATCACAGTGGAGGACATTTGGGTCAATTCCCCGTTCTCCTCTGCTTCTCTGCACCATAGCATCATTGACTTTGTTTTTTCTTCGACACTGTGAACTGTCAAAGCAACAGCCCGCCATGATGCCTTCATTCATACTCACCACTTAAGAGATGTGAGAAAAGGAGCTCCTTTCCAGTTTTTATCTTTGCAAGTTCACTACGCAGCAGCTGCCCTGAGATGGGGAAAGGGTGGGGAACTACGAGCGAGACGAGATGCTGCCGGTCAGCCCTTCCCTTTCGAGGGAGGAGGTAAAAGTTGTCTCATCTCCCATCTTGACGAGAAATGATGTGTTGAAATCAATCTGCATTTCTCCGTTTGGCGCGCGAAACACGTCCTTGTGCATGTCGTTGAACGTCTGTTGGACATCCCCGCCCTTCTTCACTCCAACGGTGTCATCGAATAGAGACGAAGACTGGCCCCACTGCGGCTGCGAAGACGCCGGCGGCGACACAGATTCCTTCGCTCGTTCAATGCTGCGTTCCGGCTGCGGGACACTTTGCAAAATCGCCTTGCGCATGCTGTCATCCGGCGCCTCGACTTGAAAACCTGCCTCTGCGCCTTCCGCCGCCTTCTCATTCCTCTTCCTTCGTCGCCTCTCACCATGCTCCGAGTCCGGTGCCGGGTTGGAGTTGGTAAGGTAGCGCACGCAGCGCTTGCAGTAGTGCCACAGCATCGGACCAAACTGAATAAGGACCACAAGGGTCATGATGTTCGCAAAGATAAAGCTCATTGCCTTTACCATGTGCTTCTGCCATTGTTCTGCAGACTTGCGCTTCCATTGGTTGAAGGTGGACTCTTTAGCGCCGCCGGTGGCACCTTGACCAGCCGAGCTGGCCCCATGTGTTGCCTTCTCGCCTGCCTTTTCAAATGTCGAGTTAACACGTTGTTTAGCGCTTTGGAAAGTTGGATGTGCCGCAACCCTCTGGCTTGCATTTTTCACTGCCTTCTGAAACTGCGGGTGACGAGCCAGGTAGGCCATCAGCTGCCGCTGCAGCGGCCCCCACGGACCCATCTTTTTTCTTCCTTTTTTGAGGAAGGAGAGAAAGAGTTGCCTCCTTTCCGTTTTATGATATATTCAAGCGCTGTTTTTTTTTCTTTTTTTTTCTAGTGCCACTGCATGTGTGTGTGTGTGTGTGTGAGGGATACCAATTGTGCAGATGCATAAACAACCGTGGAAAACAGAAAGTAATGAATGCAGCAAAACGAAACGGTTGTGACGCAAGGGAAGCAGAAAGGTAAACTGAGCCGAGAAGAATGAAGTACCGCTCGCCGCAAGAGTGCCGGCGTGAGGGGAAGTAAAGTGCCTTTCGCAAAACAGCTCGTCTCAAAAGAAGTGGGCCCGCCGACAACACAGACATTTTCTCCTTGCTTCTCCCTTCTCACCAATTCACGTTGAAGATTACGAAGAGCAGCATAAGGCACCGCACATTTCATTACTGTCCATGTGATGCGGAACGTAGCCGTATTGCGATGTACACGGGACAAAATAGGGATTTTTTTTTTATTGCTATTTCAGCTTGTGGGGACGGAAAGAAAACGAAATTACGCGCCAATGCCAATCTCAGATAGGCTGCGCGCCACAGCAGTTGGAGCAGTAGCACAGTTAAAAAAAAAAAAAGGCCATCAGTCGCTTCCCACACATATCAATGTGCCATGATGTGGATGTAGTCATTTAGCAAGGTGCGGAAATTGCCGACTGCGTCGTTGATGAGGCTTTTATAGTGTTCGGCAGCTTCTTCGTCTGTTCGATTGATCAGCAACACAGACCGCAGCCACTCGATGTCGTCGAGAGTTTGAAGTTCTGGGATGCCCGTGGAAAGCATCAACATAAAGAGCATAATGAGGGCGTTGCTGTGCCGGCGGAGCGCGTTGTAGGCTTGACAGGCGAGATCGACAAAGTACTTGTATATGGGACTATTTGCACCACCCATCACGTACAAGTACATTGGAGTGAAAATGAAAGGGGCGGTTTCTCTCTTGATGCCGAACTTCGTCTTGAAATTGCCGAGAAAGTGGCCAAAGTCGATGTGAAACAGCGTACCATCTTGGCGGAGCATGATGTTGTCGTTGTGGCGGTCGCCAATGCCCAAAACGTAGGTGGCGACAGTGTAGCCTGCGACGCTGAAGACAAAGTTCCACAGGCATCGTTCGACCTCGTTGCGCTCGCAGTTAAACTGCCGCAGCCAATTGATGAGAGGATCATCGCTGAACGCCGCCTGGGCGCCACCTTCGTGCCGCGTAATGTTGGCGATGGTGTCGCTGTTGAGCACCACCTCAATCATCCCGACACCCTCTCCTGTGGAAATGCAGCCGTAGGGAATGAGATGTAGGTCCAAGCCAGCCGCCTTCCACAGTGAATCCATCAGCTCCAGCAGTTGCAACGTGAGTAAATCCTGGCGCAGGTCATCGCCGGACTTGAATATAACAAAGAACTCGTCGTCCTGGTCCAGATAGTTACGAAACACAAGCCAGAAGGGAAACTTCTTGGAATCCATTACCTTGCACTGGTTTATCTCCACTGCGCAGCACTCCATGGATGGGTTAAGGGCAAGAGTGAAACGATGCGGAAATTGAATCTGTGAAAGAGCTTCACGCAGACATTTCACACGGTCCTTTTTCTGTGCTCGCTGCACCTTTAGCGCACACTGGAGAAGCTCTTGGCACACGTACACCTGGCGTAGGTAGTTCCACCGATGCGGGGAGCGCTTGATCAGCTCCTCTATCAAGAGACCGTGCCGTTCACAGATGCTCAGATTCTTCACCTCTGCGGTGAGGTACCAAAAAACGTAGTGGCCAATAATGTGGTTGGACCTGAGAGAGCGACGCAGCAAAAAACGGGCCAAGGCGGAGTAGTGGTACGGCTCGTATTTAAGTACTTGAACAAGCTGCAGAATGCAGCCCCGCAGCTCGTAGTCCGACATGTTGCCAACCGACTCAATGGCCTGTTCGCGAACTACCAGATCAGCGTACCGGGCGTCGAGCAGCTCCAGCGCGTCGAACGCTGGCAGTGGACACCACCGATGGAGAAGGCAATGTGCTTCGTATACGTCGAATGGCTTCAGCCAATCCACGGCGCTGAACACCTTGGCCATCGCCTTCGGGCGATTCAGTAGTATTTCACGGTACTTCCATAGAATTGTTCGATCATCGGCTGTCAGATGAACGAGGGGGTCGTACTCAAGTACTCGTTTCAATTGCCGAAGCTGTTCGATCTCGTTGTTAGCCAGGTGCCCACTCAGACGACTCTCTCGCTCTGCTAGACTCTGTCGTGCGTCTTCCTCCTTGCTTCTCGGGGGTCGACCGCTGGGGAAGACTACTGGCTTGCTAAACGTTGGAAACTCCACCTGGAAAGTGCACGCATCAGCATCGGGATTGTTCGAATTAAAGCCGATTGGGTTGGCACGGGTTTTCCCGTCCCATAAAAAAATGTGTCCTGTTCCCATGCGCATTTTGGCTGCGTAATCGAAGAGTTGGGTGGCTGCGGTGCCCAAGAAAAACACGGTATGGCCTTGTTCCTCCGTCTTCTTTGACGTCTCCTCCGCAGCAGCAATAATCTCTTCCGCAGATGCTTCGCGCACCGCACCTATCTTGTCCACCGATGTTGCGAGGAGCGTGAAGCAGAGCTTCAGTTCTCTCGGTACATTCGACAGATCAACGCTGAATGCCACTCGGCCACCATCCTTCCAGAGTACTTTGGGAGGAAGACCGTCGACCGACTTCGATTCATCGCGCAGCTGCCACTCAGTGATCTGGGGCTCACAGCAACGCCACGTGCCGAAGTAGGCTTCCACCAGGATGGCCAGATAGAGCTTGGATGAGTCACGCACGTTCTCTTCTTTCATACGGCTCGGTGAAATAGTCAGCTTTTCAAAGCCCCCAACAACCCGCAAGGAGAGCTTTTGAGAAGTATTCCATAGACTGATCTCTGGTGCGCCAGGCTTGCACAGCTCCGAATGCCGTCGATTCGGAAGGGCGTGTGAGGGATAGCTGGGACGAAACAGAGGTGCGATGAGAAGCATCTCATCCTTTGGCTCGACAATGATATCTATTTCTTTTTGCTTGCTCACACAATCGCGGATGTAGCGAAAGTTGATCAGGTGCTGCGACCCATAGATGTACTCGTTCCGCCCTTTCACGCGGAACACGAACACCATGTCAGCACCATCTTTCTTGGATTCCATTTTCGTGAAGGCGAGTAGGCGGCTCATTGTCAGCTGAATTGCGTCGTCCGCAACGGTGTCGAACGTGAATTCACGCATCGTCGAGCATGTGCAACCGGCCAGATCAACATACCACAGCCGCATACGAATGCACCCGTACTCAGCAGCAGCCTTGTTGGAGCTCAGCTGAATGAGAAGGTCCAGCTGAGCCTTCTGTAAAGGAGGGACACAAAACATCTGTGGAAGGCTGCGCATGGCAAACTGCTCTGGAATCGTAGGGTTGACAGCTTGAAACAGCTTCCACTCTTCCATATATGCTCTGTCGATAAGACGGCGAAACTCGCGCACTTCCTCGCAGTTGCTGTCCCACGTATGCGATGGCCCAGCAATGTACTCCATCGCTGCATCAATATCGCGCGGCGAAGCGGCGTTTTCCTCGCTGTTGAAAACCAATGACCGAAGATAATCGCTGAGGGCAGCAACGTTGTGGTAGTTCCGCTGGTTGAAACGGTCGATTTCTCTACTGACGACTGCCTTCGAGAGCTCTTCTTGTTCAAGTTCTTCTTCGATGTTAACCTGAAAGTTATCCCATTTTTTCGCGGCCCGAGGAGGCGTCCGTGTGATCATACCTGCAAGATACCTAATGATCCCAAGAAAAAAAAAGTATGTGTGTAGGTGTCTGTGCACGCGCATATGTAACGCAGCAGAGAAAAAGAGCAGAAAGCTCCAAACAGCGTTTGTCCGAATACAAGCTTTTGAAAAGGAGCTAGAGAAGGAGAGAAAACAAAAAGAAAGCATAAAGAAGAGAGACTGCAACTAGGGGTGGGAAAAAAAAAACAGCGAAAGTCAAAGTGTCGTAGGCACCTCTCATGTGCGGCATATGCTTGTTCAGCTTTTTCTGCTGAGCACCTTTACACCAATGCAAAAAAAAAAAAGGAAAAGGCCTTCGCTTCCTAAAATACAATGCGGCTGGGGAAACGTCACTCCTTCTTGTGGCAGGATTGTAGGTGCACACTAGGTCTGTTTCATGCAACAGTCAGCGCAGCGTCAACACAATTCTCTCGACGTTACGTAATAGCATCACACTAAGCATGATTTGCTTTGCTTTCAGCCAAACAATGAGGAAGCTAACAGTTTGGAGCATTTTACGTTAATCGAAGAGGGAAAGATGTTGCAACGTACTTTAGAAACACATTAGATCGCTAGCACCAGGAATTACAGTTAGTGAATAATCTGTGCTTGAACACTGCAGATAATGAAAGCAAGAGCAACCACAAAAGCCAACACAACAAAATGAGAGGCATTTGCTTTTCTCACAAACGACGACGCTTAATGCCAATGATATCGTTCACTCTAGCTAATAAAGCGTCGATATTTTTTTCAAGAGATACATCAAAGGCGGAGAGACCAGCCTCCAAGGAAGCTGACACCGCGGCTTCGATAGAGGTCGGGTGGATCTGGATGTTTGCTGCACCGAGGGCTTTAATACAATTGGCAATTCGCGCTATAATCTGTCGCGCTTCCGCATCGCCTTCTTTTTCCTCGGTCGCTTCGTTGACAGCTTTCTTCCTCGAAACCCAAATGTTCCCATTCATACCAATAATCATATGTGCATGCAGTTCGGCAAGCTCCACAAACTGGTGTTTCGCTCGCTTCACAAGTGACGGGCGAACAGTTACAAGAATACCTAGGCCAGACAAGCGTCCGTACTTTTCAGCAGCGCGGGTGTGCAACGAAACAACACCATCCGGAGATATCCGTTGCACTTCAGCTGCCACCAGGTCTTCTTGATCAAAGAGCTGACGCATCCCTAGCTCGTCACCGCGACCACGCCGACGAAGCATGCCACCCGGCTCCGTAACGTTTGACAAGAGCATAATAGCAGTTTGGGTTGAATTGACGTCCACTTGCCACTTGTTGCCAGTCACCTCTAGAACTCGCCCTACGACAACGTCGCCAATTTCAGGTTGATAACGCGGCAGTAGGCCTTTCACAGACACAACACGGTCGGTCACCTCAATGTGCCCGTTGATCGCTGCTACAATCTCACCCGCTCCCTCATGAACCAATGCGACATCGCTGGGGTTGTTTCCAGCAAAAGTATTAAATCCACGCAAGTAAACTTCCTCGGCGCCTGTACTGAGCTTCTGATTTGAGTCTCCACCGCAAATGGAGTCGCCGACAATTACTATACCAGATGACATCGGACAGCGCCTTCTCCGCGACTTCGAAAAAAAAAATGGCCCTAACGGGTTTAAGGATAGATAAAAAACTGATGATAATAAATGGTGGAAAGCTGTTTCGTTGGTCAGAGCAAATGGAGGACACATTGATTAAAACGAAGAGGATGGCGTAGGGAACAGACAAGAAAAAAAAGAGGACGAGGAAGTGTGGCAATCAGATTAGAGAAAAACACTGCAGTGTCGTTACACAGACGTCTCGCCAATGAGAAAGAAATCCACCTTTGTGAGTTGGTTAAAGCTTGTAAAGTAGCTGAACGATGAGTGTCAGTCAATTCGGAAGCTGCTCATAGAGATTGTGTGACTGAATGTTAAAACGTTTGAACAATTTCTTTGTTCCAACTAATGGCTGCTACCGGACACCGTTTGTTTGTTTATTCGTGCTAAAACCAATGGACTGGAGAGATGCCCAACTACTTAAGCACAAGCATGGCGCAAAGCGCGTAGAAAAGCAAAGAGGGGAACACCAACACATACTTCAAAGAGATTTCGCGCTTGCAGCTTTCACTCCCCGTGCTGAGTAGAAATACCATCACTTGAGCCCAGAAGTTCTCCATAAACCGCCTTAGAGTGCTAGAGCAATCACAGTGCGGATTCACTGGCATTTTGGAACGCGCAAGTCGCATCTTGGAAAAGCCAACGCGACAACATAGCCCGCAAGATACGTCTGCAAACACGAGCGCGAGACAGAATTAAAGACGGACGGCCGAACAGAAAAAGCCAGTTTTTATTCGACTGAAGCGGCAGCAAAGCAGGTGAGAGACAAGGGGGGAGGGGGAAAACTCCGAAAGATCTCAACTATGTGAAAAACGAAGGTCGACAAAGAGCCACTGAGGACAAAAAAAAAAGGACGATCTTCAAAGGGGGCACCTCTTGTCGAGACGCTCCTGCACACCTAGTATTACAGGCGTTCTAGTCTGCACCGTTATAAACAGGTTTGCTGCAAACAGTTTTGCATATAAAGGTAACGGAAGCCTTTGTCGCCTACTGAGTTCATCAGTGACGGGGAAATCACTCGCGTCCGGTCACACCGTTATCAACACATTCTGCATCCACGCATAAAAAGCGATAAAAAGCACAAACCGAGCTCAAGTACTCACTGCTATAGTGCACCTGCACCAGTCAACCTCGCTGCAGTTCACACAGCAATCACAACAAAAACTGCGGCAGAACACTCTTTCAGTGAAAAGCAGAGCTTTGAGAGAACCCCAGCACCGCGTCAGAAAAGAAATGAGACAGCTGAATCGACCACTGCTTTAGGTGTGCATCTTCCAACTGCATTTATTCTCTACCACAGTCGTGCATCAGCGTGGCACTTGAAGTCAACACTGAGCGTTGGCTTACCTGTGATCGGTGCTTCCTGCGATTATTAAAAAAAAACGCCTGGTCTGCTAAGCTGCTCATCAAAGGCCGTCTTTTCTGAAGCAACACGTTTCTCCTGTCTCACCTCTCTCCCTCGCTGAAACTTGAATTTCAAGCCACTCAACTCAGTACTGCCGAGCTTTTTCTCTGCCATTCATAGTCACCACTTTCCTCGGATTCAAAAAGGCTGGCTGTGCTTTCTCCCTGTTTTGGATAGAACCCCAGATCAAAAGAGCACGCTCGAAGCTCACAGCCTCGTAGCTCACCAGCTCAGCCCCCTTATTTCCTTGTATAAAAAAAAAGCTCTCCGTCCTTTCGACCGCAGCAAATGCGGTACACTACGCTTGTGGTGGCCTTGATGGCACTGGCCCTCTGCACCGTGCCCATCACCCACGCCTATACAACGACCGAGTCGATTCAGACTGACAGCGCCGGCGCGTTTGTGATGGTGATGGAGACGCTGTCGTCTGCAGATGCCTGCACGGCGCTCGACCCAGGCTCGCATCTCGCCATGGCCACCAACGCCGCCATTCAGCAGAAGATTGTCGAGACGGCGCAGAACGGGGCTCTCACGTCGAACATCCCGATGGGTGGCGGTACGATGCAGGCGACGTGCACCTCGCAGGTGTGCACGTGGAGGTGGCACCGCGGGTTCTACTACTACGTCTGGCCCGTTTTCTACCGTGGTGTGTACTACACCGGACCGCACAGCAGTGCCGCGGCAGCCCCAATCGACAAGACGCAGCCGGTGATCAACTCCTACACAAACTGGGATACGAACTTCCCGGTGTCGTGGTCGAACCTCAGCTATTGGGGGAAGCGTGTGGTGGCGATACAGCCCACCACCGGCAAGTGGAAGAACGTGGAGATGGCGTACAAGTTTACGAAGCTGATCTGCGAGCACTACGTGTACCAGAACTCCGACGGTGTGAACCGCATCACGCCGACCTTCCCGGGCGGTGCGCCAATCACCATTGTGAGCAGCTCCGGTCACGTGTACTCCTACTGCGGGCAGAAGGTGGGCAAGGACTCGTGGGGGCGGTGGATCATGCCGAAGTGCAAGCACGGTTTCCCCTGGTGGGCCGGCCTCATCATCGCGGTGAGCTGCTACGTCGTTGTGGTGGCACTCATCATCATCATCTGGTGCTGCTGTTGCGTGCATCGCGAAAAGAAGGAGGAAAGGCGCCGCCGCGAGATCATCAGGACGGAGGAGGATAATGTGTCTCACATTCCCACGCAAACGGAGCTTGGTTTGAGCAGAAGCTCATCACTTCGCTATCAATCTTTTGATAGTGACTCCGGGAGCACATACAGCGACTCCGAGACGTCTGGCAGCCGGGGCAGCGCCACGCTGAAGAGCGGCAGCAGCAGCGGCAGCTCGAAGACCGATTCACGCAGCAGCTCGCGAAGCAACTCCTTCAGCTCTATTTCACGAGAATAGGTTTAGCTGGCTTTCATAGTCTCTTTTCTCTTCCTTTTCGATGGATATGTGTCACTTTTTTTTTTTTTTGCAGTATACAGAGCATCTTTTCTATTGATTTCTATACGGTTATGTGGCACTTCCGACTGCGTTAGATCGGCTCTTTTTTTTTTCTTTTTTTCGTTTATGTGCTTTCTGTTCCTTAGATTATAATACATCAGGCTACCATGTTTACCGTTCTGTCTCAATGCCCGATTCTGCGCTTGGCTTTCTTCGTTCGACAACTGCGTACTCTGGAAAGCACCGGCACAATCCTCTTCTGTGAGCAGCGAAATGAAAACGGGAAGAGGTACATGAACTCGTAAACATCTATTCATTTTATTTCAGGATTGTTTCTATGTTGTGAGTTTTCCTTCGACGATGCCTTTCCTTTCTCACACGTAGGAGCTTCTTTTTATTTTTCTTTTCTTGGCCGCCTCAAGTTTCGTAAAGAAACATGAATTCTCGGTGTTCTTTGCTTTTTTTATTGTTCCTCCGTTTCTCGGTTTCCCCTGATGCCAAACCAAGGCGTGTAACAAGCACGCCTGAGCATCAGCGGGAGGTACCGCAACAGGTCCCGCTAGCTTTTTCGAACGCAGAGCCATTAGAGAAGAACGAGAGCGCCACTTTGCTGTAGCGAGAACAGCAATGATGATGAGGAAATAACACAGCTGGCACTCTCACTTCTCCATTCGCTCGTAAAGCGCCTTCCTCTACCGTAAGCTGGTGCCTGAAGCTTGATTTTTCTACCTCCCCTATATTATACTCGAACCTTTTTTTTTTTTTTGAAAGAGCGCACTACTACTTTTGTTTTCGATGTTCTTCTCATCCTCGACGTTTTGTGAAGTGAAACATCAACATTGGATAGACAGTTTCTTTCCACACCTCATTTACCCGCTTTGACGCCCGGCATCCCTCTGTTGCTAAATCGCTTATCTTTATGGTGCTTTAATATCACTTACGTGCGTTTCATTTACCCCCTTGCCTGCAGGCTCGCATTTCCCTCTCTTCTACCTCCATGCTCTCCTCCTTGCAGGTTCATTGTATTGTTTGCTTCACTACGGAGCCTATCTGTGCTGTCCTCATTCACAAACGCTTTCATTCACAGTAGTTAAGAAATGCTTGCACCACATCCCCGGCTTTTTCATGAAAGGCGCACGCTTTTGATGCATGGAAAGCATGTGTCCAATTGGATTGAGAGTGAGAATGAATGAGCTGGATAACATTCGTCGCGGCTGTTTCTTACCAAATAACAAGGGCATCCTACACTCTTTCATCACATAAAAAAAACTGCTTCTTCCCCTCATTCCACACCGGTATCTCGAGCCACACACCTCTCTCATGCTAGGGACAAGAAGTACAGGAGTACCAGCCAACTTCACCACTGGGTTGGTGCGAAGGGTTCAAACGCCTTCACTGCGTTCTTTTTCAAAGAAGTGTCGATACTGCTTCCCTTGCGGAGATTTGACCGGGACATAGCTGTTTCAGATAATCATTGTACAGGAAGGTTACGACACCATCCTCTGCGTATGATGCCACACAGAGTTTCGATAAAAACGACTGTGGGTGACCTTTCTTCCTGCGGCGTGAAAAAAGAACTTCAGGATCATCGAAAGGCGAAACAGCACGTCATCCTGGTAACAGGACTTTCTGCACATCTGCAACAGATTAAGAAAAGGGAACACGTGTGAGCTGAAAACTCTTGCGTCTCTCTTTCTAGCCAAGCTGAGTCTGTAGAGAGGTGAACAGCAAAACACGGCCAATCATTCACTCTGGCTTGCCTTTTTTTTTTTTTTTGCGTGGTCTGGTGCAGAGGACTACACCCATTGCCAGAAACTGAGTACATATGTGTAACGGTCTAATCCGTCATCTCACGTTCCTTCTGTTTCTATCAATGTTCAGGCAAAAAAAAAAAGCAACGTGTCTGTCTTAATGTGGGTCATTGTGGTTTATTTGGACTGCGCTAAGCAGATGACCTCTTTATTCAGTTGAGGACACTTGTTTTGACTGCTCAACCACGTTCATGCACACACACACACACACACACACACATAAACAGAGGCGCTTACTGACATCACGAGTGGAGCTCTACGTCTCGTTTCAACCTTATTTCATAGATGCCTTTGAAGACCATGTGGCGGACTTCAATGCAGCACTCTCTGACAGCCCAGGAAGCAACGCTTGTATGGTGCCGTCACGCCTGCATTCTGATAGTGCGTCGCAGGTGATGAGCTTCATGCCGATAAATCCATTCAGTATGCTAACGATTAGCGCGGTAAGTCCGCGGATAAGATTGGATGCAAAGACGCCTAAGTCATCTTTGAATAGAATACAGGTGGATAAGATGCAACTGGTTTGTTGTTTTCAAACTAGGAAGCCTCTGTGGCAGTCTCGCAAGCTTATCCTTTCGACGTGGTGATTGGACCGGTGCGAACTGCCGCTGGTCGTTTGCCTGGACAACGTGTACAGCCACCCACCTGGTCTTTTGATCGCCAATAGAAGAGCCCGCGTAAAGCGTTGCGTGTTTTAATGGCGCCGTCGGCACCGTGCAGGAGCATCAAAGGTGTTGCTGGTCAACTAAGCAGCGCATATCCATGTGACGGAAGTTGCGGCACCTCTTTCTGCACGCTGCCTGGTTTTCCACAGCTGAAGAAGCTGCTCATTAAATCCGTAACAGCTGTGGAGGAATCCCGTACCGCAATCCGTGTGTACCGTGCGCTACGCACTGCTGCGCGAACCCAAATCAGCGAGCTCGAGCTGTACCACTGTTGGAGGTTGCGTGTGTTCTCGACTCTGACTGGCGCAAAACAGCTTTCCGTCCTAAAAGCTAAGATGTGCGGCCTTTCGCAGCTGAGCGGTTTGATAAACTGCGCTGCACTCACTGACCTCGACGTTTTACAAAACTGGCAACTCCGCAGCCTCTCCGCCGTCCCCGGTGCGGTGCAACTGGAGAGGCTGACGGCCCGAAATTGTGTTTTGCACAACGTAGACGGCCTCGACAACTTCTCACTGCTCGCTTTCATCGATGTTTTAAACTATCCATGCTTACAGAGCCTTTGGGGTCTAGCTGGTGCACCAAGTCTTCAAACGGTGATCGCACATAGCTGAGGACGAGGTGCATACCTTAGTCTTGTCAACGCAAACGTGTCGGGCAACACCGCGTTGCAAAGCCTTACTGGCCTCACGGAAGTGCAACGAGTACAAAAAGTACTTATCAGTAGCTACGCACTACAGTCGAACGGAACGTTGGATCGGTCAGTTGAAGTCGTCAAAGAATAGTCACAGGGCTTTTGGCGACTGTCCCTATATTACAGTGAAGGGATGTGACAAAGATTTCTTTCACATTGTCTTCCTTGTTGCCACGAAGAGGCACCAAGGATTCCAAGAGCACTTGTTGTTTACATCTGGATGGCGCGACAAGCATTTTAGCCTGCGTTTTTTTTTTTTTTTTGCTGTCTGCTTACCCACCTAAACGTGGCTACCGAGCTCAATAGCGGGGCTTTTGCTAATACAACTTCTTTTTTATTTTTTTCTGCTTCGGCCTTTGAGGGTCAAACGCTCACTCGATCGAGACCCATTTTACTTGCCTTTGTTCTCAGTTCATAGTGATCCTTTTTTTTTTTTCGAAATTACCTGGGTTGTCTTTGCTGGAAGTGAAGAAAGAAACTCCGTGTTATTCGACACATTTCAACTCTTGCATTTTTGTCTTTTTCTGTGTGTGTGCTTTTACACCACCTCCTTTCAGGGTGTCTCTTCTCTTTTTCTGCGCTCTTGTCTTCAAACAGAGCAGTTGCAAAAGGTGGCCACGCCATATTCAACGTGTTTCTCTTTTTTGCACTGCTGTTACCTTTGAGTTTCTGCAGACGTTCTTGCTACCCGGCGCTTCTGCTTTTATTCCTGCTCCTGTAAGGGCTGCTTGTGTGTGTGTGTGTGTTGCCTTTTTTCCTACGGAAACCACGTTTGTGCCAATTCTGTCCTCTATTCTTTTACACCGCCCCACCGCTTGCAATGCAGCTGTTTTCCTCACAAGAACTCGTTCCATTATCATACCCATGAACACTGAAAGAAGAGTGAAAATCTGATGGACTTGAGTGGTCTGACCAGGTCACTGCGCTAGACGAAAGTAGAAGTTGAGAGTTGTAAGTTGGGCAATCTCGGCGACCTTCCTCAATGCGTGGCGCGCACCGAATTAAACACTTTGGCAACCGTGACGTAGCCGACCTGTCCCACGTCCGAAGCGTGGGCTCTCTCACGGCATTCGTTGGTGCGGCATGCCTGGAAACGTTCATCGTACAGGACTGTGACCTGATCAACGCGGATAATTTGCGGACGTGCCTTGCAGCGGCGACCTACAAAGTGTTTCTGGGTTGCCCGGCGCGAAACTTCTGGAGGTGGTAACGTGCGATTGCGGCGTGGACCGCATTGAGGCACTCGAAACACCCCCACGGCTCGTGAAGATGGATCTTTGAACCCGTGGAAGAGTGGAATGCCTCGGCGTCCCCGCTGGTGCACCAAGCTTAGAAAGCGTGACGCTGACCGCTTGTGGCTTGCGGTTTCCGGGAGCGAAAGGTAGCTGTCTGCGGCTGCCGCATTTCTCCCTCCGAAGGGACAGAGCCCTACTCGCTCTCTAGTACCCGTAGTGCTCCACTCCTCACAACGCTCCACGCGACGAACTGCAACGTACAGGATGTGGGTGAGCTGAGAAGCTGCAGTAAGCCTACGTTTGTTAACGTCTTTCACAACCGCTTCCTTGAATGTCCACCCGATCTTGCCCAAGCTGCGTAGTTAGAGGAGCTTTCTGCAAGCGCGTGTAATTCAAGCCAAGTGAACAACTTCGGCATCTGTGCTCAACTAATCAGCATTGATGTATCGGGCAATAGGCGACTAAGTAGCCTCTCACCTGGCGTTATGCAGGTGCCCTGGGCCCTGCCGCGTGAAGGACCCTGAACTTCTGGACAGCTCCGTGGAGGAGTTTGACAACTTCAGCAGTGATGTCAGAGACGAGTAACGCCAGCACGCAATCGTACGAGGTGGGCGTTGGGCACGTTCAGGCAGCATGCAGCGACAGCGGAGTTTTCTTATTGCCATCAGCTCTCTCCCTCACGCACCTCACAAAGATGCGCCGGGCCGCGGAAGTCGCAGTGACAGGGCTGGGCGACACGCTGCCGCCTTGCTTGTGCATTGCCCGCTACCACAACGACCGTTGCTATGCCAGTTGAATGAGGCGCTTCTGGGACACACACGTGATGGAATCGGCGCACCACGAGTAGTGACTGGTGGTGCCCTTCAGCCTTTTTTTTTCCGAAAATTGGAATGGTCGCTGTGAAGGGCTTTGGACACAACCAAGTAGAAAACGTTGGCTCGCAAGGGCTCTGGGATGTTATCGTCTTCATTCGTACGTCGCCCGGCCGCCGTACCGTACCGTTCTTGCCGATCTTTTGACATTGGTCTCCGTAGGTCTGACTCTCAAGACAGAACCATGCAGGGGAGTCTTTTCTTTTCTTTTTGCATTGTCTTCATGTGTTCACTCGCTCCATTCAACGCACGCCTCCACCTCCTTTATGAAGTTGCTGTAACGAATTTAGGCGAAACGCCTGCTCGCTGTGGTCAACAGAAAACAAACAGAAAACGCGGAACACAGTGTCCTCGCTGTTTCGAGGTGATGCCATTTGAGTGCCATCCTGCGGCCAGCGCACAACCGCCCTTACCCCAGGACGTGTCTGGTGTACGTGCAGTGCAGTAATATAAACAATTTACTTCTGCGGATGGTGCAGCTCTGCCCTGACCAACATTTTTTAAAGGGTGTGGCTCTCCGCTCATGTCCAACGGCATGGGGTCCAGCGTTAAGCTCTACATTGCACACCCTGTGTACCCCCGCACAACGGGACTTGTGCGATGACTGTGCCGTGTCGCATGCACACACCACCGTTTTCCTCTTTGTCCCACTCGACATTTGCTTCCTGAACATCATTCTGTTTCTATTTGCTGCAAAAAAAAAAACCTACGTTCTTCCCGCCTCCCGGCCACTGCAGGTTGCCGATCCATGCGGTAGCGGTCGCATGCGGTGCGACCCACGCCAATCGTGCGTAGCTCTCGCTACCTCCGCGAATCGGCGCAATGGGGTGCATGACCTCGGGGCTCATCAACACCCCCTCTCGGCAAAGGTCACATCTGCCAATTTCGTCCAAGCGAGTCGCGAGAGCGAAATAGGCGGGCGGTAGCATTTGGGGCCGTGGAGCTGAAAGAAGGAGCACGTCGAGTTGCGTACCACACCCCACAGCTCTTTGCGGGGACGTCCTAAGGCGCAGAAGGCAGCGGGGCCTCCGGAGCGTAGCCGCGTCCGTAGCGTCACTCGCTCAGAGCGCGTGGCTAAAGAACAAAAGCAACGCTATCAGCTTTGGGGTGCCGACTAGGGCCGCCAGTTTCGGGACATTTGACTGGCATAGAATCGTTAAAGGTGGCAGGAGTGGTAGGCTGGCCGCGTGAAGGGCCAGCACGCTCATCACGTAAAACGGAATGCCCTTCCCCTCCACCGCCTTCACGACATGAGCTAACAAACCTCATTTTCTGCTGTGTGCCCTGTAGCCATACGGTCACAACAACGTCCGGATCGTGGTCGTCTCAATGAGGAACGTCCACGTCTTTCCCGCAATTCTGCGTCGCTGGACGATCGGTGATAGAAATTCTGCTGTCTCGGCCGTGAAGTCGCCCACTACGACCACAAGAAGCCCCGGTTGAATTGCGCTGGGGACCAGGGAAGTCTTGGTGCGTTGACCCGGAGCCCACAATGGTCTTCTCAGCTGGAGAAACATGGACAGATAGCTTCTTCACCCACCGTGAGATGCCGTTCCATCGGCCCGCAGTATTTCAAGCGAGCAGCATCGCGATGCGTGAGTGTGCGCAGCTCGTGTCCGTTCGCCGCCTCAATACGCATTTCTTTCAAGATCGGTGGAGACCGGCATCGCAAGGCATTGCCGCCCGCCCCCGTTGCGTGTGGGCCCACAGACGCAAAACCCCGCTGGGCAGCCCCTTCTTTTTCATAAGGCCCGCCACGCTGCCTTGCGTACGCCATTTTCGTCGAGGAACAGACATTCTTGTCGTTGGTGAGGAAAGCCGCGGTCCTGTCCGACATGGAAAGCGCTCGAAACGCTGTGTACTGGGAGAAGCGGTTCCACAGGCTAGCGTACTGCTTCCACGTGCGCTTTGTCCACAGGCCACTGCGTAGCACCTTGGTGAGGTCAGCCACGCTGGCTCTCCGCGACTTCGGGAATGGTATGTGCGACGTACGAGGCGCCGTGTACTCTGGTGCGAGCACGTGAACCATGAAACAAGATTTGGTTCTTGCGTCAATCAACGCGAGCGGCGAGAGCTGGGTTCTCCAGAGGCAGGGCAATGAGCACATCTGGAGCTGTCGTCGCACCGAGTGTCGCGAGCGCTTCGCCGCCCTGGTTTTTACAGGGTGATGAACGCCGCCTTTTCGAAGGAATGTGGCGTGGACGTTGACCGCCCCATGGGCTCACGCAGGTCCGGTGAACAGACCTGCCGCGGGATACATACTGTGAACTTGAGGTGACATGAGAGAGCTGTCTGTTCGACTAAGATGTTATCCAGACCCCTATAGCTCTCTGCCACCGCCTCGCGTAATTCAGGCGGCGCCGCGACGACCGATGTGGAGGGGTTTTTTTTTGCCCGAAATTCGGTCGATGCTGCCGAATACGTATGCGATGACGGTCCTGACGTCACTAATCCGTTTACCTTCGACTTGCGACTGCCGCGGTGCATTGGGTCCTTCTGACCTGGCACCGTCCTTTCCCAACCCCAGCGTCTGCCGTTTTCCTGGTTTCTGCCGTGTCAGCCGCGGTTTTTTTCTTTAGTCTCGCGTCGCCCGCCCAACTCATCCGCATACGCCACGCGAAACTGGTCCTCGCAATATCGCACGAGGCTAAGTGTGTGCGACGTAAAAGCGTCACACGCCTTCATGGCTAAGCCCCGCTGACGGAGGCGGATCTAGCGAGCCGAGACGTCGGTCATCGACGCCGCCAACCGCCGCTTGAAAGGACATTAATACTCGCTGGGCTGACCATCTTCGCCCAGCATCGGGGATCGAGTGTAGCAAAGTGCAACGTACTCCGTTAGCTTACTGCGTCGTTGGCAGTGGAGCTCGAAGTGCTCTGAGTCTGGTGCAGGCGGCATGGGGACCGTACTTGACAGGGTTAAGTAAAGGAGTATCGACGGGCCCCCGCTTTTGCTCAGCTTATCCCGCCACGTCATCAGGTCCTCCACTGAGAACCGTACCCTAGCCATCATGTCGGCGAAACGAACAGGACCGTGTTTCTTCTTCCTGTGCGTACGCGACGACGCCACTCCCTGACTCTAACTTATCGTCCGCAGTTTCTTCTGCCGTCTGTGTAACGGACAGGCCTGTCGGTGTCTTGGTGGCTGCTACAGGGTTAATTAGGGATTCAATTCCAGCCTCACGTCCCCTACAGCGACACCGGGAAGCGGGTGCAGGCGTGGCCGGAACCGCTAGCGTTTCTGCCGCGGATGGATGTGCTGTGGCGGCCAGCATCGCTGCGACAATAGATATGACAGGCGGTGAGTGTGCGTGCTGCGTGGATTGTGTCATGCAAAGGTTCATCAACTCAAGCATTTCCCTCGCGCTCTGGCGCGCGTGCCTTTAGGTTTTCTCCATTGCGAAGAGGGATCTGTTGAGTGATTCGTTTGTCCTCCCCTGGCTTGCAAACAAACGACACTGCTGTTCGTGAACCTCGGACATCGCCGTAACCGCCGCAGCGAATCTTTGTTCCCAGGATGTCATGAGTGTGGCGACTTGCTCCGATAAAGAATGCAACCCATTGTTCACCCGTGCGCTCCCCGCTTCAAACATGCGGTGTAGAGCGTTGTCGCGGTCGCTGGCTCGGCCCTCCTCTTCCAACAAACTAGCTAGCACGTTCTCGATGTTTCGATGTGTGATTTCCGCAGTAGCGCGTATCGCGGCGGCAACGCCTTGAACCGTGGAGACCGATCTATGGAGAACGGCTACCGCTGTTTGTGCAGCGGATATCTGCCGTGCCTGAATGTTAGTGGCGTTTTGAACGGCATCGACCGCTGTCCCAAGGTTGGATGTGGCGGCTGCCATTGCGTCGTAAAGGTACTAAACCTCGCGTTTCACGTTGTTAACAGCGACAGCTGTGTCTGCATGTGTTGCTTCCAGCTGACCCTACGTTTGCTGCCACATCGCTGCGTTTACTGCAATTTCCTGGCCCAACGCCGAGATCAGCTTGTCCAATTACTGCAAGAAAAGACGCGCCACGTTAGCGTGGGTAGAGAGAGGAGTTTGTCTGAGAACCTGTACCCGGGCTCATCCGGGGGTGGGGTTCTCGAAGATAACAGCGTTTTGGGCGTTGCGCTCGACAGGGAAAGGGACGTCGGCCGCAACCGTCACCCACCGCACAGACCCGTCGCCGAAGACGGTAAACTAATTGTTCTCGTTAGCGCCACAGTCCCATGTAATAGACATAAGACATGGGGCTGCGCGCTATCGCAGGCTGCTGGGCTAGGCGACGGCGTCCCCTCGAACAATTATGCTCATCTTCAAAGTGATGTGTGTAAGAATAGAAATCCGTGCCTGCCTGAGAACAATCCTGTTCATAGCTGCAAGAGGAAGTCGGAGGGGTACGAAAGGGTGTGATGGAGGTGTAAACTCGGACACTGTTCTTGGCGCCGTGAGAGTCTGACAAGTATGTTGCATACAATGCTGGCGAGGCGTTCCGCGTATCCTTGGTGTCTTCCTCATGGCTGTTCCACCTTCCCTTACCTCACTTCCGTAACCTTGCTGACGACTTTGGGTCACTTGCTTTACGTTTTGGTCGGTTTTCCAACTCGCGAGGTGCTAGGTCCTCCTTGTCTTCATCGACTCTCAGCGGGTGGAGACAGTGATTAAGGTGAAAGGAGGTTGAGCGACCCCTTCTTTTTTCTCTCTTTGCTTAACCAAGCGGAAGCAAGCCCTGAGCCAGCCATAGGAGACAGGAGAGAAGGAAAAGAGGAACAGTGGACGCAGACGTCTCCGGTCCTTCAGTGTTATGAACGCATTTATTTTGCAGTATATGGGGGAGTTTCTTCGCACGGTGGTAAGTGTCTCTTCTTTTTTTTTTGACGAAACACACAAGGTTGAAAAAAAGGCATGACTGTAGAAGCGGTAAAAAAAAAACAGCAGGGCAACATGAGTCACGCTCCTCATTAGCGGCAGGTCGCAATTTCACAATAGATAAAGCTCAGCTGCGTTTTGTTGCTGTTGGCCGTCGACGATTTCGTGGCTGACTCACCCTTAACCCCCCAGCTGTGTCATGAATCGTCCCTTTTTGCCATTTCCACACACACACACACAGACACGTCGAACGTGTCTCCTTTACTCCTCCCTCCCTCCTCTCATTTTGCTGGTCTTTTTTTTTTTATGTTGCCTGTTCTGTTTTTTGTGCGCTTCTTGTTTATTTCTCCGTTACCTTCTTGCCCAAAAAGATGTTGGCAATGATGAAAGTTCCGCATTTTTGGTTGACAAGTCCGTGTCGAAGACGCGTTGTCGATAGTCTTCCGCTGCTACATCGGCTACAGCTCACTGCCGGAAGTGGTAGGGAGATCGTTTCGCCTACAGGATGCGCCGGGGCTGTACTATGGAGCGATGCACGTGCGGCAATGGGGACTTAACCCCTTCGTGCCGCGGCCATGGTGGGGAGCAGACAGCGGAAGACCTTCTGTGGAAACGTCCAGCTCAAAGAGTGCCTCGGGGAGCACGGAATTTCTTCTCCCCTGATGGTGCACCGCGCTTCGGACACATCCGTCACGACGGTTAGACAACTCAGAGATAACATGGCACTGGCTGCTGTCACTCCGATGCTGTTCACTGAAAAAGACAATCCGCACACACGATCCGTTGTGATGTGCAAAATAAGTTCCTTCAAGTACAGATGACTCTCGCGGCATGCACGTCACACACACCAACACAGTTACGTTGTCTTTTCAGGAATGCACAGGGTGGGGCTCTCTTCGGCGTTGTAGTGTGTTGCCGATGAGACGACACACAGCCGATGTGCTGCAGTCTCAGCTGCGCGGATACTCCTGCCACGGTGCATTGCACCCAGCCACCACAAGGAAGTACCCACCCGCAGTCGTGATCGCTTCCACGACATTTTTCTCCCTTTTTTTTCCTAGCCCATTCCTTGTGGTACTCACGCGTGTGTGCAGACCAGAGTGTGGACACGAGGAGTGTAGAACCGGAGCGACTCCGACACACACAGCAACGGTGGCGCGGTCTTGATATGAGGCAGTCTGCGTATGTTCCTCTCTCTGTCTCTTTTACCCTCTTGTGCAGCGGTAGGTAGACATCCCTCATTCACGAATGCGTCAGCAGCTGCCTGTCATGTGAAGGAATGTAGAAAGAGAAAAGGAGAGAGTTGTTCAGGAGGAGCTGTGCACGGTACGATGCGGTCTATGAGACTATCTTATTCCATCATCGGCTGCTGCAAAGCAAGCAACAACAGATGGAGTCTGAGAACGATGAAAAGAACGAGGAATGCAAAGTAGCACAGGAAAGCGCCGGGTCTGCGTTGTGCTCGCTTTTTCCTTTCAGTAGATACCAGTAAAACACTGCGGTGCACTGCCAAAGGGAGGAGAATGCAGCGGGGGCCTGCCTGATCACTGGCGCCACTGCACGAGATGGCGCTGCTGTATCGTCACTCTACCGATGCGTAACAAGAACAGAGAGAAAAAGTGGCTGGAAAACCAAGTAGGTGTGTGGGTGAGGGAGAGCACAACTGCAGAAGGAACAAGAGATGAACAACACCAATGGACTGAGGGAACCGTATAGAGAGGCGACACAGAATCGAGCTAAAGGCGAACACGCGCGGAGAGGGAAAGAGGGAGAGAAACACCAGAAAGAGATACAGAAACCCTTCCCTACCAGCCTCAAAAGAACAACAAATGAAGGGTGCATTGCAGTGGGTACGTGCTGCTTGTGTGTAGAGAGGTGGAGCGGCTATGAGAAGCTTCAACATGAGACCAGCCACAACACTTTTACGAGTCCATTAAAGCAGCACCTCAGAGCAGAGGGCACATTACCTGCCGCGATTTGTGGCGTCTTCTTCACAGAGGCACGATGTACCTACGGCTTCGACCTCCACAAAGGCAAGAGCTTTGCAGATCGCGTTTGGCCCGTTTTTCAACACACCCACAGACCCAGTCAATGAGGACGGTTCGTCGCACACGATGGTGAAAACCTGACCACAGGGCGTACAACGCAGAGGAAGGCTGTGCTCACCATCGCGTCACGCCTGACCAGGAACGTTTCTGCGCCGCCGCCAGTGGGTGGAGCGGCAGGTGTTGGTGGGTGAGTGTCTGCATGGGATTAGTGGAAGACTCGTTACCACACGGCCGCAGCGACTACTCGACCGCGCGTGCCCACAAACGCGAACTTCGGAGTAGCTCGAGTCCGTTTATGGGCCGCGAATCGACCGGCGCCTCGTCGTTTCTGCCAACGGCTGTGGAGCGAACGCGCCCTCACCCCACCACTCCGACAAGATAAGACGGTGCTGACGACGCACCCATCCGGAAGGCTTCCGCTACGACGAGATGGCGGCGGCGCCGACGAGCGTCACGTGGTCAGCGTGGACGCGATGGTGAGGACACAGCACGCACAGCGTCGCACACACACGCCCTGAAGGCAGGTTACCACACGCCGCGACTGCGCGACGGACCGACCACAAGACTGCGGATTTCTGATGGGGTCGGTTGCGGCACAGCAGGCCCATTCCCGATCCGGCGCGGCTCCTGTCACTTGTCGGCGTCGGCTGTGCGGCAGTTATGGTGGTGGCGGCGTCGAAGCCGCGCGCACCAAAGCAAAGAACAAGGTGTGCGCGCCGACGCACTCGCTCTTATGCGCGCTGGTAAGTGTTTGTCTGGCTGCAGTCGTTGCCGCTCGGCTCCTGGGGCGAGCAGTCTCTACACGGAGCAGCGCGAAAGCCACACCGGCATAAGGTGAACTAGGGTTGTGCCGGAACCGCCTCCTTGCCGCGACGCGCGCCCGCGAGCATGTGCGACGATGTTGTGCTCACACGCCGGTCTCTCGCCGAAGCGCCGTTTGGCATTGCAAGCGGGAAGCGGCGCCAGCTTCCGGAGCCGCGGCCCTACAGCCAGGCAAGCGAAGCAGAACCCTTGAAAGAGGCGCGGGCACGGCGTGGCGCGGCGCCGCCGGCCCGCGCCCCCCGCTTTGTGGACACACACAAAAACCCGTGAAGGCGGAACACCGAGCACCCGCGCCACCCCGCACACCCACGCGGCACAGCCACCACAGGCGTTGCGGCGGGCCGCCCGCCAATCCCCGGGCGCCGCCTTGGGGCCCGGGGGCCCTGGCGAGGAACAGGCGAGTTTCCGTTACACCACCCCACGCGCGTGTGCCGGTGGAAGAACTCTCGCTGTGTTAAACGGAACCCCCTTTGGCAACACGAACTGAGCCCTCCCGTGCCCGTGGGGACGCGCAAAAAAAAAGGGGGCGGCGACGCCGAGGCCCCCCGCCAAGCCGCCAAGATCACCGAGCGACCCACCGCACCACCCCACAACCCTGCGCAGCATTCGGCCCTGGGGTGACCCCCAGGCGGCGCGACGCCTTTGGGCACAGCACCGCCGCCACACGAAGAGCCAGCGCCGGACGCGCCCCCCCCGTCACGCCTACGCCCGCATAGGCGGTACCGAGGTGTCCGTTTAACCAGAGCTTGCCGGTGGCCCTACTCCTGGCGATGCCGTGGGGGTTTGCGGCTTCCGCGCGCGACATCGAGCCATTGCGAGCGAAGGGCCAGACGGCGTTACCAACGCAGGCCGCAGCCACCACGGAGGCGGGACGGCTGAGAGAGGACCTGTGCGCGCGGGTGCCGCTGATGGTGCGGAAGAAACGAGCGCGAAGAAGCACGGCCCGCACCCGATGCCGTCGGCGCTAACGAAGAGCCCTTCAGCTACACCACGGGAGAAGTTGATCTAGCAACAACCGTCGGAGGAGCCACCCGTCCTACATACGGACAAGCAGATCGCGCACAAGCTGGACTGATAGCTAAAGGGGAGCACAACCGCCCCCGGTGCGCAAATCCGAGCTTTGGCGCGTGGCCGGTGCAGGGGCCCACGCGTGCAACCTTCCGCTGACGTCCGGCCACACGCACCCCAGGCCACCCTATTGCGTTATTTTCATTTTGAGGCTGCAGCAGCCGACGGTGGAGGCCGAAACCGCACAAGCCAGAGCCGGCCGCGCGCCATTGCCCTTTTCCCAACCCCCCCCAAAGAGCCGGCAATGCCCTTATTCCCGTACCGCCCGCAGGAGCCGCCGCGCCGCAACCCCAACACCGCAGCAGAAGAGATACCGGCCCCTCCACGCGGACGCGGATACAAGAGGCAACGGAGAACGAGCCAAAGCGTTGCCACCGGGCAGGCGATGGCGTGGACGACCGGCCAGATCAGCACGCCCGCAACCACCCCTGCGCTCACCGACAGCATCCTCGCCGTGGGACATTTTAAAGAGGAGGTAGGGTCCGAGCCATCGGCGCATCACGCCGTGGAACACCATCGCAAAAAAAACCCCTAAATTGCCAAACCGCGACGAGCTGGAGACAATGTCGGGCACGGACTTTTTGAGGCTTGGAGGTCACATGGCGGTATTTCCCGGAGAAAAGCGCCCACCGAACGGGAGGGAGCACTCAGTGCGCAACCCCGTGGCGATGCTAGAGTAGCCGCGGCTGCCGAAGCACAAGGCGAGCAACCCAAGCGAGACCCGGCACCCCCAATCCCCACCATTCCCCTCGAGCACCACACCGCGCCGATGAGCCAAGCCCTTGCATTCAAGCTGCTGAATGTGTGTCACCGCATCTGCTCGTTGGCTTTCGGGGGTTTCAGGTGATACGCACTGGCGCCGGACCTTGATGGCGATGCGTTGACGCCGGGTGCTCCGGGAAAAAGTCGGCGAGTCGGAAGAGAGCCGCCCACACACAGGCCATCTCCGAAAAGAAACACACATTGATGGATGAGTCGATGTGTAGCGCCGCGCGCTTCACGGACGCGTCTTTCGCAGAGCGGGGTGCTGTGAAGCAGCTTTGCGGCTTACCGACAAAGCTGTGGACACAAAAGTGGCCTTTCAGCTCCTCAGGGGGCGTGCTTCTGCCAGGAGTCCCCCTCTACAACCCATGGGAAATGAAAAAAAAAGGAAAGAAACGGTACACCAGGTTCCAAAGCAGAAATCTTTACACAAAACCGAAGGAGTATCAAATACACGCACACATCCATTGTTCGCCAGAAATTGTAAAACCTGACGTGGCAGGCATAAAGAGGGTGTGAGATATGTAGTCCCGTTGCGTTACTCCACTCTCCAAAAATCGCTGCGGCGGTGAAATGTAGCCGACGACGCCGCGCTTTGTCAACGAAGTAAAAAATGTTCTAAGAGAGGACGGCCCCGCCAGCACCCATTCCTCCGCTCGCAAAACCACCGCGGTGTCCATTTCAGCTGTGGGAACGTGGCCTGCATGAGTAGGGAAATAGGAGGGAGAAAAGGAAAAGACGCTACTTGCCGCCGCACCCTTAAAAGGCAAGATCATTTCTGACGCACCACACCTTGGTAACCCCAATGGCCCATTTTGGTACACAACCGTGGGCAACACCACCGCGGGAAGGGCCGCCCCAGCCCGACCAGCACCGGGGTAGAGAGAAGACGATAATCAACCTCTGGCGCCTTGCGCCAAATAAACCACCCCCAGAAAAAACAAAAGACCGACAATCATAGTTTTTATCAGTTGGGTGACATTTGGAAAAGGATGCTAATTATAATAAACAGCGGGCAAAACAAAACGAACAGGTATATAAAAAACTTCTTTTCTTTGGGACTGGCCGGTGGGAAAGCAGCAGAAAAGAAGAGCGGTGCAGTGGACCAATCCACTTGTGTTGCGCACTGGGTGATATAAGAAAAGGGAAAAGGAAGAGCCAAGTCCAGTGAAGTCATTATCGTAAGTAGATGTCACCTCCATGAAACTACGGAAAATAAAGACTTTTTGGGCGTCCTCCCCGCCAAGACTCGCGCCACCCCGCGCCCCCCCCCCCCGGCGCGTTATCGTTCCTAGAGGTTCTAGCTGGGCTTTGAAACCCATCAAGGGAGCAGAAACGCTGAATTTAAAGCAAAGAAGCGATAGACACAAGCAATTGCACCAGAGAAACCAAATAAGAAGCGAAAAAAAGGAGTAGGCCGTTTCTCTAATTCAACGCTTCTTTCCCTCGTGTTCATTTCCCGTGACTTATTTAAATAGTTTTAAAATGCACCAGCAGGGGGTGGCACCAATGAGTATTTCAAAGAAAGTAGAGGCTATTCAACGACGCAACCGAGCCTCGCTCCTTCAGCAGGGAGCTCAACCGTAACAAATGCAAAGCAGTTCAACTCAGAAAACTCAGATTCACAAGCCCCGTTGGAACTTCTCAACGGGAGAAAGGAGCTTTAAAAAAGGGCAAACCTCAAAAGCAGGAAAACGTCAACTCCATCTGTTCGCATCGACTAGGATGAGAAACCTAAAGGGTGCCCTATGTAATCCACGCGGGTTTTGGGTGTGGATACAAAACGGAGTGAAATAACTCACGCGAAGAGAGGACAGTCAATTATAAGAAAAAGGCAAAAGGTGGGTTTCGCCGTTTGATGCGTAGGCGCGTGCGCTTTCTGAAGATCAAGGCGCAGGCAGCGTCCGGAAACGGCAATGCACCTGCTGTTTTCAGTCATCTTTTTTCGTCACTCTGGCTCACTCCCTTCGTTTCCCGTCGGCCTTAGTTTATGAACCAGAAAAACAGATCGAGGGCTTTGCCCACGCGGTCTTTTACGGAGCTTTTGGGAGCGTAGCAGGCGTAAAGGGCCCCATCGCCCACAAAGTGGCAGCCGGACACGCAAACCCCATAACCTTTCCGGAGCACAGAAAGACACATAAGACTGTGCCGCCGACAAAGTGGTGCACTCACCTTTAGTCATTCGGAACCTTAAAAAGAGCACTAATCTTCGCCAAGCATGATCCACAGCAACGGCAACTCACCCCGCATCCAAAGCCCTCGAAACGTAAAACGAAGCGTCGGCAATACAGGGAACGCCAGCGGTGTTCGAAAAGAAACTCCCAACACAGCTTTCACTGCGCATGCCAGCGCGCCACTTGTCACTTTCCCTCATGCGCGTCTGGTAGGGTAGCCTCGAAAAGCTACACCCTTTCCCGCGCGTCAGCCGCTACTTTTGGTGAGATTGCATCGAGGGTTTCTCGTCACAGCTACCCGCCGCTACACCACACGGTCCCCAACACTCTTATTTCCGTGAAAAAAGCTGAGTCAAAGGTGCTGCCCATGTGAGAAGCAGTTGTTTTTTCACTTGCCGCCACCGTCCTCAACGGTTCTGCGGCCCTCGCCGGCGCCAGTCAGAATTCCAGCACCCCAATATCTTCACGTCATACGGTTCCCCTCTTCTTAGGCAGCGGTGTCGAACCGCAGCTTAGAATAAAACGTCAAATGGGCCTTTGCGCAATGTAGCGCCAAAGCTCGTCACACGCCTCTGCGCATCTTTACTTCAGCACCGGTGCTTGGCCACAATGCCATTTGCATTCAGAGACCCGCTTGCCGTGAAGACTTACTGTCTGAGAAGAAAATAGCTGGTTGAAGGCAAACGAAAGTGAATAAAGTAAGGGGAAATTACTCAAAACGACAACATAGCATAAGAGAAGTCAGGTGAACTCTATTGGTAGCGCGGTTGCGGATTACAAACCCGTTTTCGTTTAGCATCTGTTTTGCCCCACCGCCGCTTCCTCCAAAGCGCCAAATCGGCTCCTCCACAAGCGATTGGTCTTCATCCCTGTGTTTCCTAAAAGCGTAGGCGAACACCCACGCCCACAACGAAACAGGTCTTGTGGCACACGAAGAGTTAGGTAGTAACGGTGTGCGCGTGCCGATCGCAACTTAAAGCTCTCCCTACGAGAGCTCAAAAACGACACGATGATGAAGAGGGAAAAGCTGGCAGACAATTATGAAAGCCCGAAGGAAACGGCGACACAAGCGGAAATCGCTACACCGCCTGAAACGACTCCCTTTACCACCCACTATTTCGCTCAAGGCCTGCCCGCGCACCTGTTACGTCCCACACCCCGACGCCAAACCAATGAAACTGACGCGCCGCCTTTGACGCCAACTCCTCGGCAGAGACGCGTGTGACAGGCAGGAGAAAGAAAGCCAAAGGAGAAAAACAAAAGATCAAGATCTAAATTAGGGATCCTCCGGAGGCATTCACGTGGGTAGGCGTGCGTTTGCAGCGGGGAGGTAAAGGGGAATCCCTTGACAGGAGGCACCCCTGGCACCCTGATGGGTAGAACTTGCTTTCCCCACCCCCCATACTCATCAGGTGGTGAATTGCTGACTGCGGTGCGTAGGATGGCAATAGAAAATCGATCAGCTCCTCACAGTATGCAGCTGCGTCCTTCTACCCGTAAAGTCATCCCAGCGGTCCATTCACGAGAGAGGTCTTATATTTGCCACCGCAATGATTCAAGGTTTTTTCAACACCACGTTGGTCTTCCAAGAAGCGAAACAGGAGTCGCGGCTCTAGTGTGGAGGTAGTTTTCTTCAGAGGGTTGAAGCCCACTGTCGTGCGTAATCGGCACCTTCTGTTACAGAAACAGCTGTGGATGCGTGCCGAAGCGCTGCCCAGCCACACACCTGCATGTTGTGCCAGCGCCGCGGACCTAGTGCCAAGGCCTCATCGAAATAGTCGAATCTTCCCTTTCACAGTAAATAGGGGACTGGGATTGCGGTCTGTCCCTCGGTCAAACCAAAGAAAACGGAACCCATTTTCACGGGATCTTTGTGCAGCACAGGTTTCGCACCGTATCATCGTGGAGGCGTTTTGCCGCGTTCGGTGCGGGGTAGTATTTCCGCCAAACGACCCCCGCCAGCACCCACTTAGACGACGTCACTTGGCAGCCCTCGAAAAAAGTACGGCGGCGCACGGTCATTAAGGTCGCCACCAAAAAAACAAGGAGGGCGTAGTTCCCAGAAACGCGTCCTGAGAAGGCAGCCGTGATGACCTCTACCTACTCCCCCGTCGTTTTTCTTAGCAGTGCCACCGGCTCAAAAAACGACTGTGAAGGACGTCGGCGTTCTTTCGGCTAAGAGTCTGCGGTGCCGAATCGCTTAATGTGCCGAACAAAAAGATGCCCCCGAAGTACTCGAATGGGTCGCTCAAGTCATTTTTGGCACCAAGGAGCTCTTGGATCTGGTATGCAGGTGGGTTTGCCAGTTTCAGGACGCAGGTCGGGAACAGGAGCTTGGGTGGTGGGGGGTGGAAAAAAACAACTGGCGTAGCCCGCCTTGCGCGGGGTGGGGGGTGGGGGGGGCCGCGGCTAGGGCGGTGTGGGGGCCGGTCAAGGGCCGGTGTCCTTGTGGTTACAGGCGACGGCTTTTTGGGGGTGTGGGGGTATCCGAAGTAGTGCCGCTCACGTCTCGTAACGGTAGCGCGGGTAATCGGCTTTAAAAAAGTGGTGGCCAGAAGAACGCATTCTTTACCTTTCCAAAACCCACAGGAAGGGGCGTGGGGCGTTCATCCAGGACAGTTACATGGTGTTGGCTCGTGCGGCGCGACGGCCACGTGGGAGTAAATGGGGCTGGTGGGATATTACTCTTTTTGCAAAAGCTCTTAGTCTGCCTGGTGCTGTGCCTGCGGCTCGCGTTGCCAGCGGGGATCCGGTTCTCCACCTCTTAATGTGCGTGTGCCCTTGGAACCACGACCGTTGAACAACTCTCGCTGTGTCCCTGTCCCGGAAACTCGCCTGTCCTCGCCCAGCGGCCCGGGGCCCAAGGCGGCGCCCGGGATGGCGGGCGCTCCGCCGCAAACGCCTGTGGTGCTGTGCGCGTGTGTGCGGGGTGGGGGGGTGCTCGGGGTTTCGCCTTCGGTGGTTTTGTGTGTGTCACCACAAAGCGGGGGGGCCGGGCCGGCGGCCGCAGCGCCACGCCGCGTGCCCCGCCGTCTCTTTCAAGGGTTCTGCTTCGCTTGCCTGCTGTAGGGCCGCGGCTCCGGAAGAGCTGGCGCCCGCTTCCGCTGCATGCCAAACGGCGCTCGGCGAGAGACCGCGTGTGACCACACCATCGCTCGCACGATCGCGCGCGGTCGCGGCAAGGAGGCGGTGCCCGGCACACCTCGTTCACCTTATGGGTGTCTTCGCGCTGCCGCGGGTGACTGCTCGCCCCAGCCGAGACGGCCACGACTGCCAGACACACCCGCGCATCGGCGGTGCGTCGCGCACTCCCTTGTCTTTGTCTTTGGTGCCGCGGCCTTCGACGCCGCCACCACCATAACTGCCGCAACAGCGACGCCGACAGTGACAGGAGCACGCGCGGGATCGGGAATGGCTGCGTGCCGCGAAACCGACCCATCAGGGAAATTTCCGCAGCTTCTCGGCCCGCGCAGATCGCGGCGCGTGTGCCAACCTCTTCAGGGTGGGTGTCGGTGTGTGCCGGGCTTGTCTGTTCTGGTTTCGTCACCCTCCGGAGGCACGCCACTCTTTTGGTGCCTCCCTCGGACGGCGGCGCGCGATCTCGTCGTAGACGAGCCGCTTTCGTCGTGATGTCGGGGTGGCTCGTCAGCACCGTCCCTTATCTCATTGTCGAGGAAGTGGCGCTGGGGTGAGTGGCGCGCGGCTTCGCTCGTTGTGGGTGCAACAGCCGTTGCAGAAACGCGGGAGGTCCGCGGCGGTTATGATCGATTTGCGCGAGCCCATGAAACGGACTGGAGAAACGACGTTTGTGGGGAGAACGCGGTCGTAGTTGCTGCAAGCGTCGCGGTTCCACTTGCTGCAGCCGGTGACCTCGTTGACGTTGTCGCGTGTTTGAGGATTGAAGTTCACCTTTCTTCTCCGTGACAAGCTGCGTTGTTGTCTCATCGTCAGTCTGTACTTGCGTCTTTCATAAGTGTCTGTCCCCTCTTCTTTTTTTTTTTTCGTCCAGTGGGAGTCAGCTGTTGATCCCTTGTTGCTGAGATCGCCTCTTCTCTCTTTTGTGGGGCTTTGCGACTATTTGTGTGGTTTTCACAGAGCTGTTTGTCAGGTGTTCCTCTTCCTCTTTTTTTTGTCGCTAGTGTTCCCTTGGGTGGCTCTCTCCCACTTTTTTTTATCTTTTTTCATCTCTGTGAGTTCTGATGCCTTGGTGCAGGCCAACACGCTGCGCGCCCCGTGCACACACCTTTCGTTGTCGTTGGTCTCAGGAAATGGATGCGATAGTGCTGGCAATGCTGGCCAGGACGGCCAGCATCGTCACTGGGTAGAGCCTTCTTGTTTTCTCGTTGAGCGGCACATGTCTTTTTTTTTTGCTTCTCCGTGCTTTCTCTTCCGTATGAAAGCCGTGCAGTTGTCGCGAAGGCAATGCGTCATGCAACAGCAGCACGACAATGAAGCGTGCCTTCCGCTGAGGCGTTTTTTTTTTTGCGTCTCTGTCCGACCTGTGGATCCTGCCTCTTGTTACGGGAGATGTGCATCCACGTGCCCAGTGAACAGGGTGAGTACAGTGGCAGATGTTTCTGCTGTGAGGCACGCTGGGGTCAACGACACAGCCGCCGGACGCTCTTGGCCCATACGTAGCTCGCCTCCCACCCAAGCGTGCCAACTTACTCAAATTGTCCTTCTCTCTTCTTTGGGCAAGGCAAGTGGAGAGTTGAAAAAAGAATAATGAAGAAAGAAGCGCCGAGCACTTCCGCGTTCTTCAAAGAACGACTTGGTCCCATGCGCTATTCTCTGAGCAGATTAACTTCACGGCCTTCCATCCATGCCGAGTCTTCACGTGGAGCGTCGCTTGTGTGTGTCGCCCCTTCACCTCTAAGCACGAGAAATCTCGAGAACGACGACGCAATGAGGGATGGAAAGACCCGTGTAGCTTGAAGGAGCATCGAATCCCAAAGAAAAATTTGATGACACACGGTGGTGTGTGGTGTGCCACGGCCACGAGCGCCTACAGAGGGAAAAAACGAAAAGAGGGGTTGACACGACAGCTGCGGACCAGACGGAAGCACCCACGGCGCTTGGGGGCACATGACAGCGAAAGTGAAGCAAGTAGAAGTACGAGTTGACAGCACGAAAAAAAAAAAGTACACAAGACGGCACAACGACAGGGAGACGGGAAACGGTCGATGCATCCAGAGCAGAAAACCAACCAACAAAAAGACAACAATGTATGATGAAAACACAAACTGGAAAAGAGTAAAGGAGAGGAAAGCGCGCGCGCACACGAGAGAGTGAGAGAGTAGTGCTTGCTGCTTGGAGAAAGGGACCGCGAGTTGCGCCTGGGTGATCACTAATAAGCTCTGTGGAGACCAAAAAACATGAGCGTGGTCAAATCGAGAAGAGAGGAGAGAGAAGGAAACACAGACAAAAAAAGACACCGCTGCCCGCTCAGCAGCGTGGACAAAACTACACAAGTATGAGAGGAAGAAACGTGGTGGCGCCGTCCACGGGCACCGTTGTAAAAAAACAGTCGAAAAGACGCGCTTTACGACACGACGCTGCTGGAAAGAAGAAAAGGAAAGAACGGGCAGTTCTGACAACTAACGAGGCAAACACCAACGTATCCCAGTTACCTTCGCGTGGCTTTGGTGTTTCCTGGAACGGCGGCGTCAAGACTAACAAACAACTTTCACGGAGAAGTCCAGCCGTCGGGTGTCGACTTTCACCACACGCACACAAGTTCACCGCTTCCAACTTCACACACGCCGCCAGCTCGCTGATGGCTTTCGAGAAGGCCGTTAGACCGCAGGTCAGTTTCTCTCAGTCGCGGACAACAACCCAAGCCGTTTATGCTGCGCAGTTGACACAAACCAGCAGCAGGCTTCGTTAGGCTTGGCGCACCTGCCACTCCGCGAAGGTCCTCCAAATCAAAGATGTAAAACATGTCAACATTTCTGAGCAGCGGACACAGAGCTCAGCCATCCATGTTGCGCAACCCGCATGACCTGACGTCAAGCATCTCCAGACCCGGTGCGCCACCAATGCTGTGTAGGTCTTGTAGGTGTGTGTTCCCAGGTACGCTGAGCTGTCGAAGCCGCTGACAGCCGGCCACGTCGTCCACCGAGCGCAGCTCGCATTGGCTGGTGTTGATGGTCGCCGGCGACGGTGCACCGGAAAGATCGCGGAGGTGCCTCAGTTGCTCCGTTGAGATGAACGTCGACCTCCACAAGTGCCAGACACCGGCTGAGTCCGTCGAGGCTGCGCAACGTGCGTTTAACAGCCACAAGCCTCTCCACCTCGTTGCCTGAAAACATCGACTTCGGTCGACAGCACACAGCCGCCAAGTCTATCAGCGTTGTGCAGACCGCAGTGGCACGCGACTACTCTTGATAAGTCGCTGCGAGACCTGAACAGTCTTGTTGGTGCGCCACGACTGTTGCCCGCTACATCGAGGGGAGTCAGCATCGGACATTCGTCCACATCTTCCACACTCATTAACGTGCAGCCTCGTGCTGTGTGTGTCTTCAGCCGTGGCGACCCGGCGAGCGTGACGGGGCTGCGCAGCTCGCCAGACCCCTTAGCGACTGTACTCCGCAGCGTACAGCTGTCAGCTTTCGTCGATGCGGTGCACCTGCTAACGCTGATAGTTTTGTCCGCTCCGCGAAGCAGAAACATCAGCAGCTACCAACAGAAGTAAGCCAAGGGTGCATTGCCGCCTCGTATCTCTGGCACAGAACCGCGCCAAGCTGTGAAGTGAAATGGGTGCGTTGAGAATAGTTACGCCGCGGCTTTCATTGCGCGGTGATGCCATGCCGCCATCGTCGCGAAGGTCGCAGTCGAGTTCACCCATCGCCGGTGGCGAGACACAGACGCACAGTACCTCCACGCGACGCCTTACATCATATGCGAGGAGCGTCAGCAACTCACTGCAGGTGTTGTTCACCGCAAGCAACCGCGGCAGTCCGCATCGAACATCCCACCACGACGAGCGTGAGGAGTAGGATGAGGTGGCGGGTGTTGCGGAGGTCTCAAGAAGAAGCACCAGTCACCGCCCGTGGACTCGCACACCGCAGAGACAAGAAGCAGCATCCGTCGTCTCGGCCATCAGGTCTGCGTCGAGCCGCATCTGTGGACTGACGGCACTGAAGGTGCGGGAGAGGGAGTGGGTGGGACAGTGCGAAACTCATCACCTGTGCAACACCGTCAGCGGACAGACCCATGAGGGGATGCGCGGCAGCTTTCGTCTGGAATCAGCCATGCTCGCGTGAAAGCCTTCCAGGGGTGTCGAGAAGGTTTTACCGAGACAAATGAGCACCCCCTCGGTGCAGCGGTGAGCATCGAAGCAGATGTCTGTCTTTGCGAGTTTTTTTTTGTGCGTGTCTTCGTTGCTGCTGAAAGTCGTCAGCCGCCGTGTGCTGAACAGCGCTTGCAACGACACTAGCAACGATCAAAGGGGCGTTGCATACTGGGGAAGCAGGTAGTACATACGCACACATAGTCGGTGAAGAGGAGCAAAAAAGGAAAGGCGAAGAGTAAGAGGTGGACTCTGCAAAAAATAGGCAGGTGGGTTCGTGGTGCCCACTTCAGGGGAAGACAGTACTTCTTTTTCCATTCTCTTCTTTGCGTTCTGCTGGAAGCAACACCATTCACTACGACAGAAATCCGCTGCACATACTGGTGCTCGTGAGTATTGACAGCGAAATATGGATGCCCTCCGTAGCAACGTCGGAGCTCTCTCTAGCAAAAATGCGTCCACGCCTAAGTCCTTGAGAGGGAGCCACCACAGTCAAAGGTAGCCCACGGCATTCCGATGCTTCTATTCTCTCGTTCTGCACATCCTGCGCAGCACGCAGAAGTTTCAAGAAACAAACAAAAATAAATAAAGTACGTTAGGGCCTATTCTTGCTTTGAAGTTGGTGTTTTTTGTGTCATGCGTAGGTAGTGGGTGGTGGGTGATTCGGCGCTGCCCGTCTGCCCCCCTTCGGAGACGGCGTCCAGCCTTGAGGCCACAATCCAGTTAGACTTGGCACCACGCATTCACCACGCGAGATGGACTTGCGTCCGCTGCCACCGTCGAAGGTGGTGCAAGAGAGAAGTCAGCGTTTACGCTGTGTTGGCCACCTCAATGGTGGCGGTCCGCCCGCTCTTGAAGTACACCGTGCCCTTCTCGCCAACGTGCAGGTGTGTCAGTGCGCTCGTCACCTCTGCGTCGAGGTCGGTGCACGGCGCACCATCCACTACAATGGTGTGCACCGCCGCATCTGCCTTGACGTTGTCACCGAGGCTGGGGGTGTGTAGTTGGATGTACATGCCGTAGTCGTTAACGACGCTGCGGAGTATGGGGAAGCGGTAGAGGCCGCAGTACTCTGACCAGGAGCCGCAGTACAGGTAGGGGTGGCCGAGGCCGAGATGATGGGCCAGAGCGATATTGATGCACGCACTCACACCGCTGCCGCAGGAGAAGATGCAGTTCGACAAGTCCGTCTCACCCGCGCCGACGCTGCTGCGCAGCACGCTAAGGATGTTCTCACGAATCTCCGCGTCATCGCGCAGCACCGGGTAGCCGTCGGGCTGTGTCAGGTGCATGCCATAGGGAAGGCTGATGGCCCCTTCAATGTGGCCCGGTACCGGATCCGCCGCGTAGGGCCGCACCGTCGAGTGGAAGCGCTGCGGCGCCCGCGCATCGGTGATGACGGCGTTGGGTGGAATTTCGTTGACGGTGCAGTGATGTGCGTAGGCTGTCTGGAAGGGCCATGCCGTGGCAGGGGTGGGGACAGCAGCCGGCTCACCGGACTCCATCGCCAGCCCGGCTGCCACGCAAGCCTGAGCGCCGCCGTCCACGACGTACGCTTCGACGCCAAGCGAGTTCAGCATCCACCACAGTCGACACGCCCCCATCGCCCCACACTCGTCGTCGTAACACAGCACTGGCTTGTCATCCGTGATACCGTTTGCCTTGCACCACGCAACAAATTTCTCGCATGGCGGCAGGGGGTGGCGGGCAGTGCTGCTCTTAGTGATCTCTGACAAGTCCTCGTCCACGTCGGTGCGGGTGGCGCCTTTCACATGTGCCTTCGCATATTCGACTTTGCCGTGGTCCTTGATGGTGAGCTTGTAGCGGCAGTCGAAGATGCGGTAGTCGGCGAGGTGGTCCTTCACCTCGCAGGCTTTCACAAACACCTTCCCTGGGTGTTTGGCTGCAGCAGGCATAGCGAGTTTGCTTGTAAGAGAGAGTGTTGTGTGTGTGTTGGGGCTCGGTCTTCCGCGCGTACGTAAGCGCAGCCAGTGGGCTGAAGAAGAGGCGAGCACTGCAAAAAAAAGGAAAATGCCGATAAAGGTCTGTGCCGCGCTTCACTACGAGTGTGTGTGTGTGTGTGTGCTGAAGCGTGTTGTGAGAGCAATATGCGTGCAAAGCGCTATTGGAGAGTGAAAACGATGCCCGTCACCGCAGAATCAAACTCGTGTTGTACCAGTGGTGGTGACGGCGGTGAGCAGACGTTCGAATTGGGGGGGGGGGGTGGCGAAGAAAGGGGGGCGGGGGAAGAGGTGGGCGATGGTCCATGTTGGTTTCCTGTGCGGCGGGTGCGTCACCCACTACATCCCCTGTACATCGAGACGCCAACTGAAATCCTGGGTAGAATGCAAGTTTGGCAGCAGGACGCTGTGTGTGGGGTGTAACAGGGGGAAAAACAAGGTTAGAGTCTCCGTCGCGAGTAGGATGTAGGGATCGCGGTCTTTGTTCGTAACGCATCGCAATAGAACTCTTTTCTTTTTCTGTGTGAGTAGGGAGGGGGGGGGGGGAGGCCAACGCAGAAGATCGCGCGTTACCCCACAAAAAACAACACATGGCGAACGACACGCGATGAGCTGCGAAAAACGGGTGTGGATGTGCTTTAGAGTTGGCGATACGTCATTCTACTCCTCATCGGCAGCATTACTCACGAAATGGCTAACAAAGAACTTGGATGTGGTAGACCCAAGGATCCCTGTCTCCACCATGAGGAACTTTATCAGCGGTGTTGCTCGCCGAGCGGGTATATAACGAAGAGGATGTTGTAACTCCCTCCTCCCAGGCATCCAACAGATCATGTATTTACACCAACTCAGACGCCATCGCTTCCGCCGCCATCGTCTGCTAACGTTCCGAAGATGGCACCGATGTCTTGCCGATCAGAATGCGCAAGGTGCTCGACAACCAGTAGCAAAAAGCAGTTAACCTTCACCAAACTGTCCTGGGCTTCTGCCTAGATGGCCAATCACGGAGGCGTACTCCGCCCCCTCTCCCCACAAAGCCAACAACTCACCAGACTCTAGAAACAAGACTGCACTCATAACCAACAAAAGACGCGTCTGTGACGAGCGCTGCCGTTGGTTATGGGTGCAGTCTTGTTTTTGAAGTCGTACACACACCGGTGTCTGAGGTGTGCCTCGCCCTTTATCAGTACGTCCATTAACGTCAGCCCCTTACACAAAGCCGAGTCCGACCGGCACGCCTTGTCGTCCAGGTGTGTAACACCTCGAAGACGACGGAGTGATCTCAGTGGCAGTGCTTTCAAGAGCAGGTAAGAAAAAAAAAACCCACAACAATGTGATTCGCAAAATAGCAGCTGCGAGTCGCCCGGTCGCGGTCGACGCGGTTCACGTGTCAGGTACATGAGAGTCACTGCTTGCGGGTATCGTTATGATGTGCGGAAGAACGAATTGCTGCCTCGCTGGCTACCGTCTTCAAATCTAGACTTGGGGAGGGCAGGGACACCAACACATTCACCCTCCGCTCCCCCCTGCGGAATATCATTTCCTTTTTTGATGATTCCAGAGAGCTGGAACGCGACGTCGACGTCGGACGCTGAGTCTGGAGAGGGAACCGACTCGCGATGTAGCCATTCATCCCACAGCTGAAGCAAAACGTGCTCTTTTTTTTGCAGCACCCTTTCTTAACCGCAGCCACGGTTCGGATGAGCTGCATTACCTCATCCATCCCACCATCGGCGTCGCGTCTTGTCGAAGCCACTTTGACGTACGTCAGGTAAGGATATGCGGAGCTCTTCAACGCCACCACAAAGCGCAACACGTGATCGTTGCCTGTGGGCGACGGAAAGTCGTGAAGTTCAGGCATCGCCTGGGCGCCGTGTAGCCGCTTCATCAGCAAGGTGGAGCGTCCCTGCACCCCCACGTTTGGCGCGTCAAGGCAGCCGCCGGAGAAAATCCTCCCAAGTTCGATTTCCACCTCGAAGTGCGACAACCCCGCCGAGTACTGACGCCACGTTTGCACAACCATCACGCTAAACGTCTCACGTCACTCCGCCAGAGATTCGACCTTGTGTCGTGACACGCCTCACTTTTTGTCCTCCGGTGGTATCGTCCAGGGTGGCCAGCTCCACCTCCATGTCATTAATAGACGACGACAACAACGGGCAACGAACGTCGGAGAGATCTGCGGCGAGTTTCGCTTCCAGACTCGTCAGGTGCTGCTCGAGCATCGCTGTTTTGCTCGAGGAGTGAAGGAGCAAAAGTTGATTGTTTGTGTTCCAGGGCACTACATTTCTCGGCAGTCTTTTGAACCTCTTCCGGCAGCTTCATCACACCCGCTGCGAGGTCACGCCGCCACTGCTGTTCTGGTTCCTCGTCACTTAAGCTGTGGGAGTCGTTTTCTGTAGTCGTGCTGAAAAGACGTCCCTTCGACTTCATCTGCTCAGAGTACGTCTTCTGGGAGTCTTGAACTTCCTTTAATGGTTTTCCAGGCGTGACTCGGTCTCAGCAGGGTGCTCCTCTAGACACATGATCCCTTGTCCCCATCTCACACCGTCTGACAACCTCTGCGCCTGCGCCACCTCACGAGCTCGTCGCACTTCCTCCTGCAGACCAACGACGCTCTTTCCTAGCCGTGACACCTCATCACGCATCGCAAGTACCTGGGCGGAATCCCGAGCGACCACCTGCTGTAAACGCGCCATCTGCTCTGCCTGCCAAGTAAGACGCTGTTCGTACTGCGCGGTCTTTTCGCGCTCTTCGTATCGTCCGCTGCTGCTTCATTTCAAACCTGGTAATCAACGCTTGGAGTTGTGAAACCAGATTTGCGTTCGTTGCCGCACTGAACGCTGCTGGCGTCGTCGTAGCTTTCGCAGCCGTCGCCTGTCTCTCCTGGGTCGAAATTGCGTGCCACTACGGGGCGTGCTGCATCGCATGCTGAACCTGCGTCTGAGTCGCGTTCATGGCTTGTGTCGCTACGAGCCCCGTCGTCATATCGTCCGCAGATAGGATCGACGTCACTTTCTGCCATTTCAAAGCGTTCCCGCGGCTCTGCTGGTGTCCAGCACTCTCTTTTAGGTCGAACATCATTTTTTTTTTGTATTCGCGGATCATCGGACGGCCAGCTGATAACGTTTCCATCGTGCTCGTTCCACAGCATAATATAACTGCGTTTTCAGCTGCTGCAAAACCAGCCGCCTCCCACGCATTTAAACGCGGAAAGCACACCGGCTCCGCACCCCGTCCTTCCTTTTTGACCGGGAAGCGCACGTTGCTGGGAGTGTTTTACAAACTGAGGTGGAGGCGGAGAAGCTGCTCCATCAATTCCCAGCTACCTCGCGGAAAACGAGCCATCTCGCTTCTACCGAGCTGGCGACTATTACATGTAGATGTTCTTTTTTATTATTATTCACGGCGTCCTTGTTATATCCCAAACGCCGATAACGTTACAACACCCGCCCCCTTTTCAAGGCTCCTAGGCGAACGTGAGTGCACCACGGTCGAATCCTTGTCCACCACTTCGAACCGTCCGCCGGCGGGGTGACTAGAGCACTATTTAGAGAGAAGAGCACACAACTTCGAGTGGGAACTCGTATTCTGTGAAAAGTACAAGATCAGACCAAGGACAGTGGTAGTTATGGAATTCGCGTTGTTCTTGACGACGCGGCGTACGCCTCTCATCCGCAGAAGAAAAAAAACGTTTTCTCTTTTCATCGTTTCGTTCTATCCGAAGTTCTGCCCCCTCCCCTTTCCCTCCCAGCCCAACGGGAACTGTTAGAGCGGGTAACGAACCCGTTTGATGAGGAGCGAGACCAGCGCAAGGCGGGCTCGGGTCCGGCACACGCGGACTTCACGTATGTGGTCTCAGGAAAAGTGCTTTCCGGCGATGATGGTGTCTTCATACAACCTCTCCTCTCTTTTCATTTGACGTGCGACACAAGTAGACTAAGTGCCTCTACGTCGCTGCTCTCCTCTTGCTTTTTTAATTCCAGTTTACTACATGTAGATATCACCATGTCCGACAAGGACGGCTTTCATCTGACACGTGCACTCGAAGACCTCAAGAAAGCCCAAAGCGGCTGACCTTCTGCAGGACAAAGGAGTCCACACCGATCCCTGAACGCCCTTTCTTACAAGAGTTGCCAAGTAAGAAGGCCGGCAGCGCGGAGCAGGCGTTCCTGGGCTTCATCCTGCTTCAGCAGGAGGATTTGAGGAAGGCGCAGACAGATAGAGCGCTTCAACTGGTGGCAAAACTCGGGCTGCAGGGTGCTTGTGCTGGGGGCTAGGGTTCACTGCCGCACAGGAGGTGGGGGAGCGTTGGTTTATTACACGCTGACAGCACAACACAACGACGCTGATAGCCACACGAAAATGGACTGCTCCACACTGGCGACCACGTTCACGACCATAAGCGGCGCGCTCCTCAACCTGCCGCTGTACACAAACGAGGACCCAGGGCATCGGTCTGGCGCAAGACCCCGGATGGAGAGCAGCGAGGGAGGCTAGCCCGGGAACGAGAGGCACACGCACCACTTCATTTGACGGTCGAGGATTACCAGGACGCATGCAACGAAACTGCGCAACACAAGAACCAGTTACGTACCTCTTCCTCACGTTGGTGTGGCAGTGTGCGGCACGCCCCAAAGAGACCAGCGAGCTTCGGAGCACAGAAAGTGTCGTTGAAAACGCTGAAGGAGAACGCGTTTCCAGTAGCTTTCTCCACCCGCAAGGGGAAGAAAACCCGCTTTCGAGGCTCCTACAGGACACCGACAGCGCTGGAACAGCAAGTCGGAGATCTGTTTCGACGGCTGCTGAGCAGCAGGCGCGCGGGCAAAAAGGTGCTCCCTGTCTCGACTCCCCGAATGAAGGTGCGGGAGGCGATCCGAGAAATCAACCCGACCTACGGACTCGCGTCAATATGGAAAGGGGCGGTAAGGCACTTGGCCGACAATGGGATGCCCACCGAGCAACCCATGCGAATCATGGACCGTACCTCAGTAGCGACTCTCCATCTCTCCTTGGGCTATGACCTCCATTTCCTAAAGGACAAAATAACGCAGGAAAGCGCCGCCCGAACCCTCTACGGGCAGACTTGCTCGGGATGACGTGGCCATCCGCGAAGAAGCTCGGCGTTGACGAGCGCGAGCTCTACAAGGAGATGTGCGCCACGGAAGGCAAGACGCACGCGGAGCTGCCTTCTGAGAACTAGTGACCGCTACATCCGAAGGAAGTCACACTCCTGGATGCAGAAGCGGCGTTTTCCAAGGATACGCAGCGAGACGAGACGAAGCGTTTTACTGCACGTGCCTTCCTTTTCATGTTGCCAAAACCTCTCCCTGGACTGCGCACGTCGCGAATGGTCAGAGCTACGGAACTGTCCTCGTATGATCTCGACAGAGCAATTGCGCTGGGGAAATACTGAGCCGTCCCCGGAAGAAGTGGCGACGGACTGTGAGTATGAGTGTGTAAGTGTGTGTGTGTGCGTGTTGGACATAGAAGTGCACATCCTTGCCGTTGCCGAAAATGAAGGGTTGTAGACGCTGCATGGGCAAAACACACCTGAGCGCTTTGATACTGAAGGGTGTTTTACCCTCTCTGCATCACCCATCACGGCTTGAGACTCGTCAATCTCTGAAGAACGAGCGGTTCTGTCTGCAAATCAACTACGCTGGGTTCACGATGTAATTCCATCACGGCACTGAATGCAGATTTTTCTTTTGTGTTTCGATCAGGACATCAGTTTTATCGTCTGAAAACCCTTCCCGCTGGTGCCCGGTGGGGCGTGGCGATGGCGTGGGCAATCCCCGACGCCCCCGACAAGGGGCAAGGAAGGCACTGCTTGGAGATTCACAGCTAGGTACTCCGCTCGCACAGGGCTGCATCGAATCGCTGTTTACTTGCAGAAGCCGTTAGATAAGGGGCTTCAAGAACTAGCAGCAATAGTCATTATCACGGATCATAGTCCCGTTGTATTCTGCAGAGTGCAGGGACAACGGTTACGGAGGCATCCGTCAACGGTTCGAGCTCGGGACGCTCTGCCCACTGATAGACACGATGTTGCATGAGCATGACATCGCAGTGGTGTTCTTTTACATCAAGGGCTAGTTAAATCCGGCATACTCGCTTTTGCGCCACTTCGGGGAATACGCTGAGGATGTAGAGTCGATTGTAGAAAGAGGGAAATTGTCTCATGCCAGTGGAAAGAGGGTACGATGGGGATGTGTCGTCCATAGTTGTGTACGGAAGCGAATCATTGAGGTTACACAAAGACGCGGTGCGTCGGTAACGATCGTGTCTTGCAAAAAAAGGCCGCAGCTCGCAACAGCTCTCCTCTCCTCTCCTCTCCTCTCTCCACCATCTGTCGGGTAAGTCCCCTCCCCCAAGAAAAAAGGAGGGCCGATTTTGCTCTGCCCTCGTGCAACGAGTGGGAAGCGGGCGACTCGTGATACGTGTAGTCCAAAGAGGGTTGGAGCACGACACATTGCGGCATCACCCCTCTCTTTCCTCACTTTATGTCGCCGCAACGCGCCGCAGGAGAAAGTTGTCTTTTTTTCTTTTGCTTATTCCATTGCAATCTTGTCTCCGAGGCAGCCTATCACACACGTACAGAAGAAGGAGATACAAAAACACGACATTATCACGCAGACACACACGCACACATACACCCTCTCACCCCCCCCCCACACACCTTTACGTGGATGAGAGGGGAGGCGCCTACATCGACATAAGGCAGCAGTAAACACGCAACAGAAGCCACAAAAAGAAGGTGGAGAAGAGCTAAAGCCTACCTACCTACGCTAACTAGTCTACGCTAACACTACACTCCCCCCTCTCTCTTACTCATTCTCCCACACACACACGCACGGATCAGCTACGATAAAGTAGAGAGTTTGTCCTCCCACCCATCCATTCGTGTCTCCTCCGTCCTTCGGCAATGACTCGCACCTGTAGTAGTGCATTTGCAGACGGAAAGAAAAAAGAAGATAAAAAAGCAGCCGATATGTGACGCACTTGACGTGGTTGTGAGTGCTGCCCGCTCAGTTCCAGTTGCGGACAATCTTGCCATCCCAGTTGAGGCGGTCGCCCTTCTGCATCGTGTAGTAGCGGTGCGTCTTCCAGCGGCGCCACGGCGAGCCGGCCTGGCCCCAGTGCGGGTTGGCCTCCCAGTACTTCTCAATGCGCTCCTCCATGAGGGGCTGGAAGTGGCGGATAAGGCCTTGCACAGGCCACGCAGCGGCGGTGCCGAGGGCACAAATTGAGCGGCCTTCCATCTGCTTCGAGACGTCCCACATGGTGTAGATTTCCTCCTTCTTGGCGTTGCCGTTGACGAAGCGCTTCATCATCTTGTCCAGCCACGGGCTGCCCTCGCGGCACGGGGTGCACTGCCCGCACGACTCGTGCATGTAGAACTGCGACAGCCGCTCAATCGCGTTGATCACGTCGGTCGACTTGTCCATCACAATGACGGCAGCCGTCCCCAATCCACTCTGCGCCTCCTTCAGCGCATCGTAGTCCATCAGCACATCATCGCAGATGTGCTTCGGGATGAGAGGGCAGGACGAGCCACCGGGGATCACGCACAGCAGGTTGTCCCAGCCGCCGCGGATGCCACCGGCGTGGCGCTCAATCAGCTCGCGCAGCGGCATGCTCATTTCCTCCTCCACAGTGCAGGGGCGGTTTACATGGCCAGAAATTGAGTACAGCTTCGTGCCGGCGTTGCCTTTGCGGCCGAACTGCGCGAACCACTGCGGGCTGCGGCGCAGAATCGTCGGGGCGACAGAGACGGTCTCGCAGTTGGTGACGGTGGTAGGGCAGCTGTAAAGGCCGATGTTGGCAGGGAAGGGCGGCTTTAAGCGCGGCTTGCCCTGGCCACCCTCTATGCTCGAAATCATGGCCGTCTCTTCACCGCAGATGTACGCACCGGCGCCGCGGTAGGTGTAAAGGTCAAAGTCCCAGCCGCTGCCGCACGCGTTCTTGCCCAGGTAGCCTTTCTGATAAGCCTCGTGGATCGCCTGCTCCACCGCGCGCCACTCGTTGTAGAACTCGCCACGGATGTAGATGTAGCCGTAGCGGGCACGCATCGCAAAGCCTGCCACAAGCGAGCCTTCCACCAGCTTGTGCGGCTCATGGCGCATGATCTCACGATCCTTGCACGTCCCGGGTTCTGACTCATCGCAGTTCACGACGATGTAGCTAGGGCGGTTGTCCGGCTTCTTCTTGGGCATGAAGGACCACTTCAGGCCGGAGGGAAAGCCGGCACCACCGCGGCCACGCAGCCCGCTAGCTTTGATTTCGTTGATCACCCAGTCATGTCCTTTTAGCAGGAGGTCTTTGGTGCGGTACCAGTCGCCGCGCCGCTCTGCTGCCGCGATGTCGGTGCCGAAGTCGTCGTACAGGTTCGTGAAGATGCGGTCCTGATCCTTCAGGTTGCCGTGCACGCGTTCCAGCAGGATCGCCGACGAGCGAAGAAACCCGCTGCGCATGGTGGACGGGAGGAGTACAAAGAAGAGATAAAGTAAAGAGAGAGAGAGAAAAAAAAGAGCTGATGTAAGCGGTAAGATCGGTTATCACTAAAACAGAGGCAAATGAGCGAGATGGAATGACCGCGACGATGCCCCTGCGCTGACAACTGTGGAGGTGGATCTACGTGGCAGTATACCCTCACCAGCAAACAAACAAACAAGCAAAAAAAAGAAAAAAAAATAAGAGGGAACGTGAACGTCGCTCCGCAAAGTCGGCTACCGGCTTTGGTGGGCAGCGGTTTCTCGGCAAAAGAGGGAAGAGAAAACAGCAGCAACAGTGGCACACCTTTTGTTCCCGTGCGTCACCGCTGTCACTCCTAAGTACTACTTAGATTTGGAAGAAAACTAGAGACTCTCTCTGTGTGTGAATAGATACGGGATTGCCGTGCGCGTGTGTGGGTGTGGGAGGCGATGAGTTTTGTGGAGTTTTGTGGAGTCTGATGGGTTGCCTTGGACCACTACGCACACGCCCACACACTCGTAGAAACACTGCTGAGGCGTCGCTCGGAAGGCTGAGGAGGGGGAGGACAAAGGACAAAAAGTCAAAAACGAAGAAAGAGTAGGGAGAACGAGAGGTACGATCATAGTGACAGAAGACACGAGAGGAGATGAGGTGCTCGCAAAGGCACCCATTTAAACGAGAGGCAGAGAGAGAGATCGCTGGGACGTCTGTCAGCTTACCTCGTGCTGCACATCTTGGCCTGACGCCGACGAGAAAGAGAAATGCCAGTGACGACGTCACGTCCTTCACGGAGGCCGAGCGCATCTTGCTTTGACAGCAGCTCTTCGATACAAAAAAAAAACAGAAACGAAGGTTACACTCTGGTCCGCTTATTTTCTTTTTTTTTCAGATCGGCGTGTGCAGTGGTGTTTTTTTGTGAGTGAGTGCGTGTGTGTGGATCAACGCAACCCACTTGGGTTGGATGTGTAAAGCAATTCCCTATCAGCACGTCGCCGAGAAGGGGAAGGGGGAGCTGCGGGGGAGAGAGGAGGGAGAGACGAAGAAAGAAACAAAAAATACACAACTGCACACAATCAGAAAGGGCGTGTTTCCGTTCGAGAGACGCTGATGTACAGCGCTTATGAGCTGCGTCAGAGGCGGGGCAACGCACCGGCTGCACGTGATAAAATGAGGTAAAGACTGGCGGAAACTGGCAACAACAAGAAAGCGAAGGAGGAATAACAACAATAATAATAATAGTAATAATAGAAGCGTTCACTTGCACGCTGGCAGAGATCCCCTTCTCTTCCCCCCCACCCATCTTCACGTCTTTTTCTTCTGATGGGCGAGTTCAGTGCGGGTGAGCTCGTTGGACTGGCAAAGGTGAAATGTCTCGGTGAGGTTCACACACTCGGGGTCCCAGAAGCCGCGCTCGGCGATGCACTGCTGTGCTTTGGCCCGCATATCAACACACTTCTCAATCTCCTTCTGCTCGTCGCACTTCTTCTTAAAGGACTCCGGAACGTCCTCCCACTCCATCTGGCGCCCCATGCCCACCGAGTAGGTCTGGCCTCCACCCTTGATGACAACCATCGTGGAAAGCAGAAGTGGAAAGAAAGGGATGGGGATGGGGGATGGGGAATAAAAAAGGCGGCGCCGAGGTGCCGAGCACGAGAACGCGAACGCAGACGCTGTTGTGGTTTCCTCCCTGCCGTGGTGGGGGACACCGATCACTTGATGTGGTTGGACGGCTCTTGCTGCGTGTTTCTCCGTCGCAGGACGAGAGAAAGGGAGTAGAACAAAACAACGTGGCGTGACGCGGCAAGTCGAGAAGAGAAGTAAGAAAGGAGAGACAGCGACTGGAGGAGGGCACAAAACGCATGGAGAGGCGGTCGCGAGCACCACAAAACAAACACCTAATGAACAAAGCGCTCTTCATTCGGCCGCAATGGGGTGTCGGGAAGCGAGTCGCATGGTCCTCACTCCCTCCCCACCCACCCTCGTTTTCCACCTTGTCATGCAGAGCTTCTGCGTGGTTGTAATCCAACGAAACGCGTCCTTGCCTAACAGCTGTGACGTTGTGTTCCTCCAAATCGTTACCCTGCTTTGCGCGCGTGTCTTACACGACACGGGAAATAGCAATGCCTGCTTTTGGTAAAGTCACCGTCTCCATAAACGTACACATATACACGCACGCAGACCTTGACTTCGACACTGAGCGGGTGATTGTTTCTTTTGGTTGTGGGTATTGTCAATAGCATGTCGCTGACAACGCAAGATGTCCGCACACAAGTTGGATTGGTTCATGGGGCAGGCAGTGAATACATGTCTCTTGCCCACACGCGCAGCGATCGAGGCCCATCGGTCATGTTGAGTCGCGCCGTGCACATCTGGTTGCGTTTTCACGTGTATATGCATATGTGTGTGTGCCGCAGCTGAAGAATGAAAACGAGGCGTTGGAAGAGGACTGGGAAAGCAAAGATAAAAAAAAGAAGACGAAAGCGGTCCACCACAGCGGGGGATTACGCACGAAGAAGAAAGAGACAGTCAGTGAGGTGAAGCGCACCACTCCTTGCCCGACGGTGACGACATGGTCCCACAAAAGGACGAGAAAGACGGAGGCAGCCGTCCCCGACTGCACCGTGAAACAAAGCCACTCAACGGAGGGTGCACATAAAACAATGCAGCAAAAATAAAACTCTCAGAAACACTTGAAAGTGAGAGAAGCACACCAACAACAACAAAAAAGAGGAGGAGGAGAATACAAGCTAACGCACTCGTGCTGCCTCACTTAGTGATGCTCCACACGAGAGGCTCCTCACGGCAGAAGGGGCACTTGCCCAGCTGCTGCGCATCAGCGACGCAGAGGATGTTGCCGCAGCACCACAGCTCCACAAAGCAGCCCGGCGCAGGTGGCTCAAGACAGACGCCGCAGACCTCCTCGTCGTCCCCGCCCATGTCAGCGTTCGGAGGGATAAGGACCTGGCACGTCTCCTCGTTCTCGGGCTCCCCGTCGGCGTTGCCGACCGGAGCGCTCAGCACCGCTGCCCCAACAAGGGCGTCGTTCGGCTCCGCAAGACCGTTGGCCGCATCCGTCTCCACGTGCGTCATGGCTGCAACTTACTTTACTTTTCTGACGTTTCACTTCTTTTTCCTTCCTCGTGACGGCGATAGCGGTCGTGGGAGAGCTCTATTGTCGGATGCGAGCGCAGGTACAGAGAGAGAGGGAGGGAGTTTGATGAGAGGCGGTGAACTCACAGGACAAAAAGGCGTGATGGCGAAGAAGGCAGAAGGTGGAGGAGGCAAAGAAGAGCGAAGAAATGTTCCCTCTGCATGCAAAGACGGTGACGGTGACGGAGAGAGGGAGGGAGGCAAAGGAGAAGAGTGATGAGGAGAGAACCTTGAGAGGACAACAACAGCAAAGCACGTAGCGGGGCGGAGAAAGAGAGAGAGTCTACCCAGCAAGGCTTTCTGGAACGAACATCTGCACGACGGAACACCTGCCGTACAATCTCAAAGACTGAAGCCGGAGAGGAAAGAGAGAAGGGGGAAAACAACAGCAGAAAAGAATGCACAGAGAGCATTTCATGATTATCTGTTTTAGTGACGTCTTGGAAGTGCATCATACTTTTCTTTTTTCTTTCTCGAATGAAGGCAAACTGCCAATATCCACATCGGGCACGCAAGTCACGCCTATCACAGCTTTGGCGCGTGCGTTTGTATTGGATAGGGGATTTCACTCATCTGTGCTTCTTTAAATTAGTTGTCGTGGAACTCACCCCTCGTCTCATCCATAGGCGGTCGAAGGTCAACACACAAACAGACAGACACAGGTGTGGTTCATTTCCGATGACAAAACACCAACAAATAAGGAGGTTTCTTCTGAGGTTTTCGCTGCACCAGGACTAGGAGCACTCAGGCGTCTCCTATGGTGGTGGTGGTGTGTGTGCATGTGACCTGCGCGCTGCATTGGCGAGGTGCGAGGCCGCCTGCTTCGCCGCCCGCACCTCGATGTTGCGCTGCCGGTTCGCCACAATCTCTTCCTGGCCATCCAGACGGTTTTGCTTGCGGCCTCGACGATTGCCTCTGCCACTACCGCAGTTCTCTTCGCTCGCTGGGGTGGACGATTTGAACTGCTGCGTAGCCTGACGTTTGCGCTCACGCTTGGCGCGGTAGTGGGCGTAGTCCGCGTTGTCCGGCAACACCGTAGCGTCCATGAGCGTGCGAAGGTCCTCTGATGCCTTCTTTGCCGCGCACGAATCCCGCGACGGCGGTGGGGACGGCACCGGTGCGACTTTGCGCATCACAATGAGGCGGCGCACGACCTTCAGCGAAATGCGCTGCGGGATGTTGTGTAGAATGCGCAGGGACGGGTGTGTGGGTAGCTCATCGTCTGTGTAGTGGTCGGTGGTGGGGTGCCAGAAGGTGAGGTGGCCGCCGATGGCCAGGTGGGCTGCCGCGAAGAGGACTAGGTCCAGCACCACTTCGTTCGTCGCGTAGGTGGAGAGCGTCACGGCGGCCTCGCTGGTGCTGCTGATGCTGGTGGTGGTTGACGCCTCCACTTTTTTGCGCGGCTCCCGCAGCCCGTACGGCGGGTCTGAAATGACGCTGTCGAAGATGGCGCCGGCATCGGCGGTGGCAGCGGTGCGGCTGTGCTGCCGCCACGCGTGCTGCCACGCTGAGAAGTTCATGCGGGCACGGTCCGGCGGGGGCAGGCCGTACAGCTTGAAGTTCGTCCACATGTTAGGCAGCAGGCGCTCCTCCTCCGTCAGCGCGCTTAGCTGCTCCGCGGAGTAATGGGCAAGTGCCAGCCGTCGCTGCTGCTGCATCTGTGGACTTGTCTTCCCCTTGTCGGTGCCGGCGCGCATGGCTCGTCCGTCGGCGTCGGCGCCGAATGTCATGGCCCCGCAGTGCGCCGCCGCCACCAGCAGGCTGCCGGTGCCACAGAACGGGTCGCACACGAAGTGCCCAGCGGAGACACGCGACATGTTTGCCATCACCATCGATTCTTCGGGTGGCATCGACGTGGTGCCGATGTACGGCCGCCTCCTAAGGTCGTAGGTGGCCAGCAGCGCACTGCGATTCGACTCGACGCAGAGGCAGCAGTGGAACACGCGCAGCAGCGGTCCGTTCGACACCCACCCCTGTGCTCCAGCTGGGGCGTTCTCGAGGGCGTGCTGAAGGAAGAGGTAGTAGCTGCGCTCTGGTCTGCGCCAGTCTACCTTGCCTTGCAGCAGGACTCGCCGCAGTACCGCCTCCATCACTGCCCGCTTCGCTTCGCTGGTGTACTTCTTGCCGATCGTCTCGACTTGATAGCAGTAGCTGGAGGAGGAGGAGCAGAGGTGTGACGCCTCCGACTCTCCCACAAAGGCGCGGTACGACGGGGCGGTGCACGTTGTCGCAGGCGTGGTGCTCATACGGTCATCCAGGCACAAGTACAGATCCTCCAGCGTCGGTGCCGACTCGAAGAGTAGGTAGATGCCGCGCAGCAACATGCAGCGGGCGGCGAGCTTTTTCAGTTGCTCGAGCGACGCGGCAGACTCGAACACGCTGAACCAGACAGCGTCGCCGCCCTGCGACACCCACGAGATCTCGTCGTCGAGAATTGTGATGGCGACGTCGAGCGTGGCGGCCACCGCCTGAAATTCTGGTAGCCGGAAGCTCTCCAGACTCGCGGAGGACGTGAAGGCGGCGAGGTATTTCATGACTTCGGCCTCCAGTGCAGTTACAGGGGCCCTCCTGGGCTTAAGTTGAACAGCTTGAAAGAAGCAAGACTCGCCCCCTGAGGAGTGAAGACAACGAATGGACACAAAAACAAGAGCAAGCGATGTGTCTCACACGAGACTCCACAGCACACACACACACACACACACACACACACAACAAACACAGACACAGCAGGCGTCGAACGACAAGGAAGCGATGCAAGAGAGAAGGAAAAGAAAGAGGGAAGAGACGAGGTAGACTAGGAGCGTTTGCCAGATAAGGATGCATATCTCATGCTGTTCCTATTACTCCTGCGCGGATGAAAGTGAAAAGTACACGGAGTTCGACCCAGTTCACATGCACATACACACATTACTTAACTCCGTATGTGTATTTAAAGACACACGGAGACGTTGATGGGCTCGAAAGGAGACGAAAAAGCACCTCTGTGTGCATTGTTCACAGCCACGCTGGTGCCCACAGCTGGTGTTGCAACGCTGACGTCATCGGAAGAGTTGTGGAAGCTACAGAACGCCTCGCCTCCTCCCTCTTCAGCCCCGGCACCAAAAGAAATGGCACACAGCCATTGCGGGCACAGACGCCATATGCAACACGTGGACCTGCAAAGCGTGCGACGTCGCCGGTGTCGCAGCGTGTGCTCCAGCCAGCAGCACCCGTCTCTCGTGCCAGCACGACTCCTCTTCTTGCTTTCAGTGTTCTTCTTGTATATAGATGACATCAAGTATCCAACACAACGGAGTCGCTAGTGTACATCACCTCAGGAAAATACTGATAATACATAAAGGGGTGGGGTCGGGGGTGGGGAACACGCTTTGTACATCGAAGTTGGCGGAGACCACCACGAAAACGACTGAGCCACAACACGGTCACGTGGAGAAAGACGGGGAAAAAAGAAACACCACTTCTGTGTAGACGGCAGCGCAGTGAAGCGGTCTTCGTGCTTGACGTTACACATTGAGTGCAGGAGGCGAGCCTCATTGCATCCTACTTCGTCATAGACTGAAGTTGCAACAACGTTGCCGCGGGTCAGCAGGGTCGTCTCTTGCTTTTCTTTCCGTTTCGCATCAAGACAAGGCAGCGCAGACAACCTAGCAAACGCCGAAAAAGAGGCTTAATGCAACGGGTGGTAGAGGGCGGCAAGTCGTGGGTCATCGGCGAGGCGCTGCGCCAGCTGAGTGTACTTCTCACTTGCGTGGTCGATGTGCTGTGACAGCCGCTGGTCTAGCACCTTCATCTTCCACGTTGCCTCTTTGCAGTATAGAGCGAACTCCTCCGTGTCTTTATCGCCCTCCACCGCAGAGGCGTCTACCGTCTTCTTGTACAGCTGCTGGCGCTTGCTGAACTCCTCCTTCTCTCGGTCCATGCGACTCTGCATGATGTGCCCGCGCTGGATCAGACGCTCCTTCAGCTCATGCAGCGCCTCATCACGCACCTGCTTCGCCTGCTCGATGGTGAGGCGAATCGTCAGGTAGTTGCCGTCGAAGTCGGAGGGCATTTCGAGCTTCGAGATGTACGGCGCGAGGTAGTCCTTCCGCGATTCCTCCCGCCGTACCGCCTCGGCCAGTTTGCGGGCCCGCTCCGCCTCCGTCTCCTTTGGTCGGTTGCGCAGCGTGTCGTACGAGCTGAGCAAGGAGCGCACATTGCTGTGGTCCTGTTCAACAGCCTTGAGGATGTCCATGCACTCATCCATCCGCGCCCGCTGCTCCATCAGACTCGTCGCCTCCACCGCGTTCAGCCATTTCCGCTCGTTATACAACTCCAAGTCGCTCGGCGGTGCCTCTCCGGGGAGTGTCACAACTTTCACCGGTGGCTCCACCGGCTTGTGGGCGGCGGAGGCGGCAATGTACTCCTCCACCGACGAGCTCGGTTTCGCAAACATGTGGTAAGGACGAAGGATGCTGCCAGGGGAGAAGTGAAAGAAGACCCACATCTCGCCAGCAGGGGGATTGCCGCCCTTCACCTCCGGCGGCGGGCGGAGAAAAGTGATCTTTGCCACATCCTTGTCTGCGGCGAGGCTCTCGTTACGCAAAAACTTCTGGCTGATACGCACCGGGTCGAGGCGCGGATAATCGCGCGTCGTTGATCCGTTGCCCGGCCCACGCACAATCAGGCTGTGAATGTTTGTCTCGCGCATGGTGGAGGGACGGTCGTAGCTGAAGCTGCGGTACCACAGAGAATCTCTGCGGCCTTTGTAAAATTCCTTCACCTTGCGCAGCGTGTTGGAGTCGTGGAGCAATTCCGTGCGGCAGTAGAGCCCGTCGCTGCGTGCCCGCCAATAGAATTTCATGGTGCGTTGTTTGCCGGGCTCGTAGATCAGTTCCCGCAGCCCTTCCACTGCCGTGTCGCGAGTCCGTCCTTTGTCATACCACTCCACAATCTTGCGAGGGCTGCCGGACGCGTCAAAGGAAGACGCAGGGGAGCTTCGAGACAATATCGACGACGACTCAGTTTTGGGGCGTGGTGGTGTCGCAGGAGACGGATAAACGCTGCGGCGACGCAGTTTGTCAGCACGGTGGGCGTAAAAAATGTGCACCTCCTCTAGCCCCGCGCACTCCACATCCGGCACAAGAATTTCCTTAACCCGCAGATCATTCTGGGAATAGGGTGCGTAGCGTCGAATAACTGCGTTGGCGTACCGGACTTCTTTAAAACCCTCTGGAAAGCGAGTCTCGTACTGCTGCCGATTCAAGATAAGTTCACTCGACCACAAATTTGGAATGCGTGCACGTTTGGGGTTGGCAGTATCACCAGGCTCAGCTGTACCTGCCGTCATAGCTGCCATTGTGGCGTTCAGCTCACTTGCGTACGGGCGTCTCGCAGTGGTATAGGTGTTCGTCATGCTGTCCACCTCCTCCTCGTCCGCCCCACTTAGCGAAAACAGACTCTCCCACTGACTCCCATCCGACAAGTTTAGTGCAAGCGAGCTCACCAACGCGTTTGGCTTCATGTTAACGTAGTACTCCTCATGATTGAAAAGTGTCTCAACAGATGTGTAAGCACTGTCCATCGTGGAAAGAGGGATGAGTTTCCCAGTGGAAGGCTCCACGAAAGTTGCCCCGGTGACAGACCTCCGCCCGCCGGGCAGTACAAGAACCCACGAGTGTACTGGCTTGATTGCACTGCTTTGCGTGTTGGTGGATTTCGCTTTTTGGGCGCGTGGAGCTGCTCCACCCATATCACTCGCCGCGGAAAACTCCGTCACAGGGTCGGGGTCACGGGTAGATCGCAGCACTGGATTTTCGGGAATGAGCGCCATATATGGATTGTTTTTGGGTATGGTGTCCTCTACCTCATCGTCAGAATTGATCTCCTTCGAAAGGCTGCCGTCCCAGTACGTGGCACTTTGGTCGCAAAGGCACACCGCCGGGGTTGCAGTTCCAATTACAACGTAGGCGTTGAAACCGGAACCAATGAGGAAAGAGGCTAGTACAAGACTCACCTCAACGCAGTTACCTGTCTGCCAGCTAAGTGTGGTTGCAGGAGACACTACCTGTAAAGGTAGCTCTTCCACCGTATCGTCGTCTTCGTCTTCGTAGAGAAGTGGGCTGTACAATGACTCGTAGTTGATGTAGTCCGCCACAAACTCGCAGCACCCTTGCAAGTCGAAGAGTTCGTCGAAAGTAAGCGACGTTGGGCGGATAAACGAGCAAATCATCTTTTGCTTTTGGCATTCATTGTTGGCGTACAGAAATAGGGGTTTACGATCGGGGAAAAAACTGCTGTAGAAAGTTTCGTACTCCTTTGACAACTTTAGCAGCTTGTCTTCGGTGGCTGTGTTATTGTAATAGGAAGCCGGAATACCAGGAGTGCGGAGAAAAGCTTGGATTTTCTCCGCCCTCGAGAGGTGAAGGCCGGTCGCCGTCATTTGTGTGCTGATATTTGAAAAAGGAAAAGAAGAGCAGGTGGAAACAACAAAGAAAACACAGAGCAAAGGAAAGTAATCCAGAAACGTAGTTGCAAGGATTGAGAACGGAGCAGAATAAAATGCAACGAATAATTTCGTTCGGGAAGGTCATCTTGACACTGAGATGCACTCATAACCTAGCAGACTAAATGGTGTCCGACCTTCTTTTATTGGAAGAGCAGGCTATACCCTAAACTCTTCGACTGCCCAAGGGAGTCTCTGCGAGGCATTAATCAAGGGGCACTGTAAAGCAAACTAATAAGAGGGACCCCGGCACAGATGGGGGTAGAAACCTGAATGGCCTACGAGTATCAGCGTTCCTCGCAGCCAGTCATGCGAAGAGCCGTAGAAACCTAAATCACCGTTTTCTTTTTGTTGTTGAAGTGCTTGTTTGCTGAACGGCAACAGCTCAGAGTGAATAACAGCATGCCTAACGTGACGAGTGAACTAAAAAAAAAAAAAAAATCTAACAAATTACGGAAATGAGTAGACAGACTACGTGCTAAAGAAAAAAGGGAAACCGTGTGATGCTTTTCCATTACGGGCGGATAGCGACTCAGCGTAAGGAAAAAAAAAGCCAAGCCAGTGATGGATAAAAAGCCGCGAAACGTCTCATTTAAAGTTCTTTCGGCCTAGCGATAAGAACTGTCTCGTAATTCTTGCGGCAGTACATGTCCCAGTAAAAAATGCCCCATGCCGCAGACGCAATACACAGGAGAGCACAGTACAAAGGCGAGACAGTGAGGAGGTTGATGTTGCCAGGCATTACAAGACGTCCTGTCAAAGTCCGCGGTGTGAAAGGTTCGTAGTTCATGAACGCGGCCTCGTTACGCGCGCCAACTTCCGCACCCTTTGCGCTACTCTTGTACTCGAAGGAAGAGCGAGGATGTCCCTCCATCGGATGCATCTGAAAGTGCTTAGCATGCTCCTCAACCTCGTGCCGCTGAGCAGCATCGGCAGCGCGCACCTGCTGAGAGTCAGTGCGCAGAAGCAGTGACGTGGTAAACACGCCGCTGCGACCAGCAGAGAGCTTGATGATGCTGCGTTGCATTTTCACGTGTGCTCAACGAGAAAAGCGATTGTGGTGATTCTTCTCCTAATGGACCTAACTATTAATGCGATGGAGAGCAAACGGAATGGATGCAGCAAAGACGGGATTAGGAAAAGAGACATGAAAAAAGCGTTGCATGCCAGCTGAGTTTGGGTTGCAAACGCGCGTACGAGTGCGGAGCAAACAGAGAAGCTGGTCCATTTTTTTTTTTTTGGCGTGAACAAGAGAAGTGATTCCTTCCTCTTAATTCGCTGCAGCTGAAGGTTCATGAAGAAAAACAGTTCCACAAAGTTGAATTCTCCGAGCCTGTAGAAGAGGGTAGATGGTACCCCAAGACACAAGAAGCGATCCGGGGTGTACGCATCACAAGTTAGTGCTACTGAAAAACACTGGTGACTCCCCCTAAAAGAAGAAAAGACTCATTTTTAATTTTACTGTGAAAGCCACAATCACAAACACAAACACACACACACACACGTACGCACACACAGAAACGTTCCGTGAAAACAACCAAGATCAAAAGACAGAGTAGACAACTACAGCTACAATAAAAAAGGAGGGCAATGCAAATGGAGAATAGTAGAAAAAGGTATGACCTAATATACGTCCCTCACTTTCCAGGGACGGAGGAACCTTTAGACGCGGAGGCCGCAACAGTGTTGAAGACAGACAAAGCTTGCGTCGCAAACGTCGCTGGGTCGCTCACTGGCTGAGACATAACAACTGTGTTCGACTCCTTCGCCAGCTCACCAAACTTCTCGATATAGTTTTCCGCCACACGCAGCGAAATGGCCTCTGTGCCATGCTTCGCCTTGTCAATTGCCTCTGACACAAGGGAAATGTTGTCTGAGACTGCGGCAGCCTTAATCCGGATCGCTGCAGCCTCACCCTCTGCGTTCCTCTCCGCCGTATATTTGGCTGCATCGGCTACGTACTGCTGAGCAACTTTCATACCATTGGCACGATTTATCGTTGCTGTAGACTCACCCTCACTTTCAAGAATGAGCTTTCGCTTCTTCCGTTCGGCTTCCGCCTGCAGATCCATGGAGCGCCGCACCAGCTCACTCACAACGATGTCTCTAATTTCGTAGCGCTTGCATTCGATGCCCCATTCGTTGGCCTCACGCCGGAGCACCTCCACAATGTTCTGGTTCAGGCTCGCACGCTCTCGGAAGAGGCTGTCAAGTGACATGCGGCCAATTTCACTGCGCATCGTTGTCTGTGCAAGATTGATTAAGTTGAACACCGGATTTTCGATGTTGTAACTGGCTTTTGCAGAGTCCACAATTTTCAGAAATAGTACACCATCGATCTCCACCATCACATTATCCGATGTGATCGCCGACTGGTTAGGAATCTCGATGCCTTGCTCCTTCACATTATAGTTGTACCGAATTTTATCGACAATTGGAATGACCACCCACCACCCGGAATCCAGCGTTCGATGATACCGACCCAGTCGTTCCACCACGTACTCGTGTCCCTGCGGAACGATGTTCAGAAGTGTGTTTCGAGGAGGCCGCTCAATAAACGACGTAGGGTCGAGAACCATCTTTTGCGAGCGTTGCATCATCATCCGCGACGATGACCCGCCAGCACCAGAAGCAGGGTCTTGTGGGCCAGGGTGCGCTCCGTACGGGAGGTTTGACGACCCGTACATTTGGAGAAGCATGACTCCGCGGCGCATCATTTTTTTCAGAGCTTCACTGATTTCAACCGCGAGCGAATCAACAACGAGAGCTATTAGGCGTGGAATGAAGTAGAAGAGGAGGGATGCTTGAAGGGAAATGTACTACAGGGGGCAAAAAACATGAACGGTGGAAGCAGCGAAAGGAAAAAAAAGAGCCGCTTGTACTAGCAACATGGCACGCGCGCTGTCAAATCGAGTTAGTCTTCCGATGTGGTGCTCAACAGGAGCTTAATAAAACAGATTGAAGACACGTGCGTGGTTGCCGAAGGCCGCAAAATACTGTGGGTGGTCGCTTCTAAAACGACAACACTCTCTGCCAGGTTCTTTGTTTGATTTCACCTTCATCTCACGGTCGATGCATCCCAGAGGGGAAAAAAAAAGCAGTCCATGATACAACAGATTCGCTTGACGTGAACACTGTAGAGCCCTTATCGTAACCCAAACGACGGGCAAAGGTGATGATGAACGACAAAAACCGGTAGTTTATGCACCGATTTGCATTTAAGCCCGGTAGATACTGTTGATTCCTCTACAACCTTGTTCCACACCGGACTGCCCCGCATTCTCTTTTTTATTTCCGACGAAATCGATGTTTAATGCTAACGTCGGTAATAGGAAGTAAATTATAGGTTTTAATTCCACTTTCTTCTCCAGTCTTGGAAAGACGCGTTGGGGACAAGTTTCCTCTTCACGTTTGGCCACAGCTGCACGGACCTCACTCAGAGTGCTGTGCGGCGTCAGCACATTGAACGTAGTTAATTGATGAGGTAGCGAATACCGTGATGCACTTTCCTGCGAGACTTTCATGGTTCACCATTTCGTAGCACAGCAGGGAGGAGGAGGTACAGGGGCAGAGAGGGAGATCAGGGAAAAGAAAAGGAGGGGGGGGGGAAGGAGGAGGAGGAGCACAACACTGACAACAGGCGGACCGGAACACAGTTGGTTTCGCCGCGCCACGTGACCCAATCGCAAAAAGGGAGAGACGAATCAGCGTTTAGTCTCGATGGTTTTAACAGTGGTATTTTCCGTCTCTTGGGCGTCGTAACGAACGTGCGCTGGTAACCGTTCTGCTTTGAATCGTTGCTTCGTCAAAGCAGAAGCGGAAAACCGGGGCTGGTTAAAAAAAAAAAAATGAGCAAAAATCGTGCGGGCAAGAGCGCACGCGTTGAGAAGAGCCATGTTTACCCGCGTCGTTTCTGTTGAATTAACACACAAAGAGAACATACCAGTGACTTTGTGGCAAGTTGGAAACCAGACCGAGAGCGTGTCTTCAACGCAGCATAATGTGTTTATTGCCAAGCGTTCGCGCAACGGGCATCTCAAAACTGAAAACACGAAGCACCATGAAGTGGTATTCTCCCGTCCCTTCTCTCCTCCGTTTCGAGTTTTTTTTTCTCTGGCTTTGCGTACACGCAGGACACACCACTGATGCCGCTGTTTAGAGTTCTCGTTCCGAAGCGGCTGTATTTCTGAGTTTTTCCTTTTCTTTCCTGTTTTCTTCCTCAACAGTGAGTGCCACAAGAGTGGATCTTTCGTGTTACTTTATAGTGGCGTTATCGCAGTCATGCTACGGTCTCTCACGCGTGCTAGCCCGCGGGTGCTATCAGCAACCAGCGTGTTTCTAGCGCGGTCACCAAAAGCCGATAAACCGAACGGTGCAATCAAACCGGAGCCGGATCCCATTAGCGTGCCTGAGTCGCTAGAAGAAAAAGGGGAGCCGGTTCCTGTCTACGCAGGTTCGGCTGAAAATACGGAGGAGAGTGGTACCCATGTGCGGCCGCAAGTGATTCTCAAAGATGTTCTCCATTCTGTCTCCGCAGGTCAGCAAGCCTTCTTGTTCGGAACGCACAAGGATGCAGTTGATCCTGCTGATGGTGTGCTGCGCGCTACCGGAACTTTCTTCGAATCCGTCAACAACGCTTATGAAGGACGAATGCTGCAGGAGCGGCAAGTGGAGGTGGAGAAATACGTCGAAAAGCGTCGTCTGCATTACGCTCAGCGTCTTGACGAAGAGACGGAGGAGTTCCGTCAGGAGCAAAACGAAATCCACGAAGAGATTCAACGCATTGAGGCTGAAAAGTACAAGAATGAGCTCAACAATGACGTAATTCAGTTCACAAAAGCGAGGGAGACGGAGTACGAGGTTCGCCTTTATGCAGATGTAGAAAAATACTACAATGCCCTGCTTGCATACCAGTCCCGCCTTAAAGAAAAATCAAAAACGCAATCCACTAAGGAGGTGCTCTCAACGCAACTGAACATGAATCTGCAAGCTGTCATTGACGAAATGGAATTAGAAGACTCAATTCGAGACTTTGGAGGCGCAACTGGTAGTGGAAACGACATTACAGACCAAGATATCCGAAGTTATGTTGTTCAGCGCACATGCTTCTACGAGAAATGTGCACAGGACGAGATCCACGATTTCACGGAGCGGCGCAGAGTGTTTTACGAAGAACTACTAGAAGCTCGAGCTATCCGGCACGCTGCAAAAATCCGGTCTGATACGGAGAAGTACCGCAAAGAGCGACAGGCATATTACGATGACCGTTTGACACACGATGGCTCGTGGATGACCCATTGCTTCCAAGAGCACTACAACCGCTGCTTTCTGCAAGCCTACTCGCGCAAGGCGTGGATTGATCACCGCCGATATCAGGCAACGCAGGAAGGGATTAAAATCTTCACGAAGAAAGGAGAGAGAATTCCGGCTATTTCAAATCCCGCAACGATTAGCATCACTTCTCTAAACGAAGAGATCCCACTCTCTGAAATTCTGGATGTTTACGAGTCGGAGAACATGGCTGAGGTAACAAGAGATGTTTTCCTCAAAGCTGCGCGCCGTGTTGCGAACGGTCAGGATCACATGAACGATGACGGTTAGCAGTCATAAACTCATACACGGTGCGACAGCAGCTTTCATCGGAATTGAGTGAAACAGAAGCAGAAAAAGAGAAAGGGAAACATGCTCTCTTTTTATCGACCATTTTCTGGGTGCAGTTTTATCGTTTGCTGTTACGGTGCGGTTTACTGCTGTACGCAAACTGACACTTGTACTTTATTCTTTTATCACTAATGGTTTACCGTTTTGTCCGTCTTTTATTTTGCTCTGAGTGCATTGTCCGCTTGGAAGCAAGTCTTATAGAGCCTGTTTCTTTTTCCCTACCGAACTGTATGAATCAATAGTAATAATAACCTCTTGACCTGCGTAGCATAGATGTTTTTCTCTGAGTCTCTTTGAACCGTTTATTAATGCAGCTTTCCCTTTACAGGAAAATGCTCTTCTCAAGGTTTTTGGGATTTTGCCTCTCTTGCATAAAGACGGCGCCATATATATATATATATAGAATGCCCTTGAGCGCAAGATCTCTGTCTTTGCGAAATATAGCTAACAGAAAGCCTCTCGCTCTACTGTTATACTCTTTCTCCGTCCAATGGATTTCCTCACTGCCAGAGCTTCTCTTACCCCCTTTTCTTGTCGTTAAGTTCACAGTCGCGCCGTTAAAAGCGTTAACTAGCGTTTCTAGTGGGGAATTATAGAGTTTCTTCTCTTTAGTCTCTTATCACTTGTCGAAGTAATAGTGTACGCTTACAAATGTTTCGTAGAGTGTCGCTGCTGCTTGCGATGAGGCCGTCGGAGGCTTATCGCAAGCTTGTTTCAAAAGGCGATATCACCATCGATCAGAATCAGGTCAATGCACTTCCTGTGTTCGATCGCTTGTACGATGATTTAATAAAGTACGCCAAAGACAGCAAGCTCAATCCAGTGCCAAAGCGTCCAGTAGAGCTGCGTCCTCCAAACCGCCTGGGCATCATCCCCTCCTTTTTTATGCGGCGCGAGCAAGAAAAGAAGGTGGAAGAAGCTTTGAGCGAAGACGAGAACGTTGTGTATCACCCGCTGTCCAGTGTGAAAGGTCTATATGTCTGGGGAGGAGTAGGCTGCGGGAAAACAATGTTGATGGACCTCTTGTACGACAATGTGCCGCAGGAGATTCGCAAGAGGAGGCTCCACTTCCATCAGTTCATGTTGGATGTGCAAAAAACTTCCAACTCAATTCGCTTCAAGTCTAAAGAGGAGATGCAGAATCAGGTGAATCGCACTAACATGATTAGCTACAACACTTGTGACAGTCGCCGTCGTACACCAGACGCTGAAATCAATCTGTTCGATGAGGTTGCTCAAAGAATGATTAGCGATGTCGAGCTCCTTTGTTTTGATGAGGTGGCCGTTTCTGATGTTGCCCATGCGATGATTCTTAAGCGCCTGTTCCACGCTTTCTACAAAATTGGTCTCGTAGTCATCTTCACCTCGAACCGCCCACCCAGCGATCTGTACAAGGGCGGTCTCAACCGTGGCGGCTTTCTTCCCTTTATCGACCTGGTAAACAAGCAATGCATTACCTTCCACATGCAGAGCAACGTTGATCACCGCCTCCTCGGCCACCAAGCGGACTCATATATTTCACCCACGAATGCAGAAAATGAAGCCAAGTTCCAAAAGCTGTTTTTGGAGATGTGCAAGGGTATGCCGGCTGAGCCGCGGAAACTGGAGGTGTTCGGGCGTGATGTGGAAATCCCAAAGGCTTGCGGGGGCGTCTGCCATTTCTACTTTCACGAGCTATGTGGTGGTGAGAAGTCCACCGCAGACTACGACGTCATTGCAAAAACCTTCCATACCGTTTTCATAAACGGTGTGCCACAGTTCCCGTACGAGAATAATGACGTAAAGAACCGTTTTCTTCTTCTCATTGACACGCTCTACGAGCACAAATGTAAAGTGGTGATCTACGCTGCAGTGGAACCTTTTCAGCTCCAAGCTCCGAAGGAAGAAGCCGCAGGCTACGTCGAAGGCGGCGCGCCGCGCTTCGACCAACTCTCAGAATTTGAACGTGAAAGTGGAAAGATGCTCATGGACGTTGACGACAGTTCTTTCCAGATGGATCGTTGCGTTTCCCGCTTGATTGAAATGAGGTCCAAGGAGTATTTGGAGGCTCCGCACCAGCAAGAGGATGTGGATCTCTCGACGCGATGAAGTTTCTAAGCAAAAAAAAAAAAAAACAACCGAAGTGCGTTCCCACGGCAACGCCTTTTTCCCCGTTTATTCCAAGCTAAACTACTGATCACACACACACAAAAAAGTATGAAAATGGGAGCACATATAATCTTTCCCCTTTTCTCTACCAAACATGTGAGGATGACAAACTGCCAAAGCTGAAACTTTGAGAGAATGATGTAGTTCGACTACTTCCCTGGCCCTTTGCTTGCCCTTTGCTCATTTTATATTTTTGACTAGTCAAGTCACCAAGGTGGCTACTAATGTTGTTAGCGCAGTCTAATAACTACAATTCCAAAAGCAGGTAAGTACTTTTAGATCCCAGCGGTAGGTTTATTGTTGTGGGCTCCTTCAGCACCTTCTATTTCGTAGCAGTTTTATTTCAGCAAAATTATATAGAAGACTTCGGCGCGTGCTGCTTCGTTTTATGTTCCTTGTCACCATCCTGGAGGAGAGTTTCTCAACCGTATGAAAAAAAAGAAAAAAACACCCTGGTTCTCTTCATCTTTGCATCCCACCTCCTGCTTTCTCCTGTTTTTCTTCTCGTTCCCAAAGGATGAAAGAACTCAAAAACAACAACCGACAACAACAACAGACCTGTATTTGCTGAAGGCTCGTGTTGCAGCTGCTGTGTGCACATCTAAATAATGACGTCTTTCCGGAGTGTAGCATCGTCATTGGCGTTGACTGTGTTCGCTACACTAGTCGCAACCGCACTTGTAGCTGACGCCAACGACGACCTCCCTCCAGGTGTGATGCGGGGACCGCTACTGCACGAGCACAGCTTCCAGGAGCCCCTCGTCAACGACTGGTGGGAAGAGGGCGTACCGCATTACATGATTGGAGGCTCTGCCGTTGCCAACGAGCGCTTTTTGCGTCTCACAAATAACGATCTGGACGACCACGGATTCGCCTTTAACACAGCGCCGCTAGACCACGAAAACTGGGAGCTGCGCCTTCGCTTTTCTATTCGACCACCGCCCCCAGCGGCTGGTATGAGTGGAAACTCTACCCACTACCAGGGAGGCGACGGATTGGCTCTCTGGTATTTGGATCAACCCATCGGCGACGACCACCAACACGTTGTCAAGTATTCAAAGTCTCTCTCGCCTGAGCTGCGCGACGAGATCCTTGATGCAGACAACCCGTGGCGCGTTGCTGACTTCCTGCTGAACACCGGCGAGGACGACGACGACGACGACATAGATCCGGATGACCTGACGGAGCGGGAGAAGCAAGAACGGCGGCTCGCAAAGGAGAGGCGTGAAGAGAAGAAGAAGAAGCGCGAGGAGCTTTTCAAGCGCATCTTTAAACGCGGCACCTCAGTGGATGAGTCGGATGGTGAGCCGAGAATCATGGGCGTCAAGTACTCCGACTTCAACAAAGGCTTCGCTGTCGTTCTTGACTCCGTCGGCGACGAGGCGGCCCACATCGATGAGCACAAGGAGCAAGGCGACGCAGTGGAGCACCATCACCACAACGCCAGTATTTACCTTCTACTGAATCTCCCCGATCACGTTGCCGGCTCCGGGGCCAAGGTGGTGAACAACTTCAACCCTGCGAGCGGGAACTTTCGCAAGTCCCCCAACGTCCTCCGGTGCCAGTACGACTTCCGCCAAAAAGGTACAAAACCGTACGACCCCAAGGCGCGTCTGATGGATGCCGTGACGAGGGCCGCCAGCGCCCCCGAGGAACCGCTGGAACTTGTGGTGCGCTACTATAAGAAGAAATTGACTGTCATTATTCGCCGCGAAGATGTTTCAAAGCGCCAGGTGGCAGCCGTAGTCAACGAAAATGGCGATACCGCCAACGAGGTGGAGGTAACCCGTACGTACAAAGAGACGTTGTGCGGCGAGGTGTACCCGCTGCAGCTTCCGTTAAAGTATCACTTTGGTCTTTCTGCCAGCACCGGACACCGCACCCACAAGGAACGCAAGGCACGTCCTATTCAGAGCGTCTTCCACGCCGCCGACAAGAGCACATTCACCCACGTGGATGTGCACGATGTCTACAAGCTGGAACTGCGTGAACTCGGCCTTGACGCGAAGGCGATGGGGTACTCCAAGACGATCCCTCTAGAGCACTTCGACTTCGAGGCGGACGAACGAGAGCGAGAGCACTTTTCTCGGCAGATCCCGGTGGAGCCAGACTCCGACACCCCGCATTAAAGGCACAGCTGCTCTCTCTACCCCTCCTTTATTTGAGTTTCTCAAAGTGACGTTGCGAAGGCAAGTGGCAACGAAAGAGGCTTGTAAAAGACGCCTCGCTGTGGTGTAGACTTGTGAGCGCGCTCTGCCTCACCTCGCCGTATGGAATGTTGTGGCTTGCTCGACGCGGGCCAAGGGAGAGACGGTCCCACTTGATGTACTTGATTTTTTAAATTTTATTTTTCTCTTTGTTGTTGTCGCTTTCGGTGTTTCCCTTTGCAGGATTTCAGCGAACCTAAACGTGCAACTAAAGACGAGTACTTTTGGTGTAGCAGGTCTGCAGAGACTTACGTGAATTCCAACCTTTTTCAACGTCTATTTCCTCTTATCTTCTTGTTGCGGCTGGGAAACGGCTGTTTCTTTGGCAACGACAATGAACCAGGAGTGAGTGCGTGCTGTAGCCTCACGACAGAAACTACAACAAAAAACACTGTGCGGGCAAAAAACACGACATTAAAGAGGTAGTACACTCATACAAGTGAATATTGGGAGTGGCTCTCTGTATTTCCCGCAGTGGTGCGTCGCAGATGACAAATGTTGAGGAAAGGGCAGAATGAGTTAGTGCTTTCCCCCCTTCCCCCTTTCCAGCTCCTTAAGGTCGAGCTCTAATGGTCCATTGCTTTTCGTTATGTCGTGCAACTTCCCCCCCTCCCCCGAGAAAAAAAGAACAAGACGAGGTCAACGCGACATTCCGTGAGCTGCTTATTACTGTGACTGCGACCACCATTACCAGAAAAAATCTGCCTCTTTCCTTCTCCCACCTGCGTTTGCGTGATCTCATATGCTTCTTTTTTTTTCTGTATTCTCTCCTTCCCACTCTCCGTCTTTCTCTCTTATTCCTCGCTGTTTTTGTTGGCCTCTCCCCTGTGGCTGCCTTTCACAACTTTCCTCTTTGCACACTCACGCACGCACACCCAACGTCGCGTTTTAACTCTCTTAATCTGATTTCTCTCCACACTCAACAAAGAGCAATAGAAAAAAAAAAAGCGCTACACGAGGCACAAGTAGGTTGTTGCAGCAGGACCACCTTCCTTCCACGCTCACGCGTCACGCCCACCCAAGGCCACACAAGGTAGCAACAGCAAATACCGTTGCTACCTCCCTCTTTCCCTCTTTCCACATCGCACTCGAAAAAAGTCAAACGCCTTCCCCCTCTACACACACAAATGTCTGACGGAGATGACGCCGCGGTGGAGCTACCGCAGATGTGGCGCTTTATTCACCCCACTTTTAACCACCCCGACAGCGCTGATGACGATGACGAGGACAACAGCAACCACCTCAGCGACACCGGGGCCGACAGGCCTGATGAGGGGCGGCGTCCGGGTCGCCCCGCCGACTACGTGAAGCTGCGTAAAGCAGCCCCTCGCCTCGGTCAGCTGATGCGCTTCCTGAACGACCTTGAAGAGGATGAGGAGGCGCAGGCGGTGCTCCTGGAGAAGGACCCCGTCACCGAACAGACACTGCTGCAGTGGGCCGTGCTGAACGACCATTTTATGCTGGTGGAGTACCTTGTGAAGCGCCTGCGTCGAGCAGCCTTTGCCTTCGACCCGGAGCTGCCCGACGTCGTGGTGTTCGACCGCTGGATTGAGATGAAGGACGACTTACCGAATGCAGCTGAGGTGGCGGAGCGGCAGAAGCAGCGGGAGTTGGAGAGGGCGAAGCGGCTGGCGGAGCGCGCCATGGCGAATCACGGCGACGAAGACGACGAAGAGGCAGAGGAGGAGGAGGAGGAGGAGGAGAACAACGAGGCGATGCCAGAAGATGTCGTGTACGACAGCCTCGAGGACTACCACGAGGAGTGGGGTGAGAGAGGCGTCGGCATCGTGAAGCGCATCGGCGAGCTGGGTGTCTACATCGGTTCTCGTCTGGCAGACGGCACGAAGCAAGGCCTCGGCCAGAGCCTCTTTCCCTCCGGCGACTGCTATACCGGGGAGTACAAGGAGAATCAGCGGGAGGGCCGCGGGGTGTACTGGTGGGCCAAGGCCAGCGCCATCTACATCGGTGAGTGGTTCCGCAACGTGCGACACGGTTACGGCCGCATGGTGTACCCCGACGGCTCCCGCTACATCGGTCGCTGGGTGAACGGTAAGCGCAGCGGCGTCGGCCGCTACGTCTACAAGGACGGCAGCAGTTACGACGGGTCGTGGCTGAAGGATGAAAAACACGGCAGTGGCATCTACCAGTTGCTGGACGGCTCGTGCTTTACCGGCACCTTCCAGCATAACCACTTCGTGTCCGGTGAGTGGCGGCTGGCTTCCGGCACGGTGCGCTATATCGGCAACTTCGAGAAGGACATCCCGGTCGGCGCGGGTGCCTTCGTCCACCGCTGCGGGTTGAAGGCCGGCTCCTTCCAGCAGGAAGGCAGCTACGTCAAAGGTGCGTGGGTGCCCAGCATGTTGAAGGGCACGTCGCATGTGGTGCCACACATCGAGCTGACGACGCAGCAGTCAAAGACGCCACGGGTGCCGATGGAGTTCGGTGCCGACTGCAACTGCCGTACCATGGCGGACCTCATCAAAGTGGCCAACTTCCCACCGCTACTGCGGTGGGTCGCTGCACTGCCGTCGCCGGAGACGGACGCCGAGCACGGCGTGACACTGAAGGGGGTGGAAGTGCAGGCGCTGCGGTACGACGACGCCGGTGCGATGGCGGAGGTGACCATCCTGCCCATCCTGGTAGACCGGGCTGGGCGACGAGTGCACCTGCCGGAGGAGACGGTGACGCTGAAGCTGCCCACCACGCGCCTCGTCGTGCTTCTCAGTGCCCTTGGCAACGAGGAAAAGCAAGCGGTGGTGCTGCTGGAGAAGTCAACGCAGCCGGCCAGTTCTGACGCGGGTGCCCAGCAGCTTCGGCTGCCTCTCATCCGTATTGGTGAGGACGCACGAGTGCAGGGTGATGTTGTGCACCGCCTCGGCCATGCGCTGCGTCTGCAACTCGACTCCACCAAATCCATGGCACTGCTGATGCCACCGATGCGCACCAATCCAATGCGCACCAACGCTGAGGAGTCGGTGTGGCTCTACGCCCAGCAGGTTCACCCCGACATGCTCGCCCAGATCCAGAGCAGGCTGGAACGGACGAACGCAGATGAGGAACGCGGCAGCTTGACGACGTACGAAGTGGTGGCGCTGGCGGACGTGGCGCAGGTCTCGACAGACGCCATCACGGTGATGGCGGCCACGCAGGTTCAGCAGCGCCGCACAGCACAGACGCTGCCGCCGGCTACGACAGCACCGCAACGCCCGCCAACGCCGCCGCCACCGGCGCTGGAGCCGCGGCCGGAGCTGCAACCACTATACGACGCCAAGGCGCGCCGCGACGAAGCTGAGTCGGAGCTGTAGTGCTTTGTGCATCGATATATATATATGCAGTGCGATGGCGGTGGTGTGGGCGGTGCTAGACATGTACAGAGAAGACACGTAGCACCTCTGCGTTGTGGGATGCAAGTGCGCTCTGTCTTTTTTTTTTCGCTCTCGATGTGGATGTATCAAGATGACTCTTTGCCCCTCTCCAAAAAAAGTACATGTGCGAGCAAGAGACAGTTTGTGGCTGCAGTGGTATTTTGTGATGGTGCTGGTGGGGTGGAGGTTGACACTCGGTGCGCGCCTCACCGCCGGAAATGTACTCTTCTGTCATTACGATCTCCTTCGCAGACGTCCCTTGGAAACCCCTGCATGCGTTAGGAAAACAAAAAGGCAGATGTTGCTTCCACCGTGGAAGGACACTACAGGAGTTGAGGCGTTGTCTTCCTCTGCCTCCCTTCCTCTGCAATGCCCTAGCTGCTTCAAGCCTCCTTTCTCCATTCCTCACTTTCTCTTCCCTCGCCTCTCCTCTCGTCTTCACACACACAATCTGCTTCTTACTTTTTGTTTCTGGACGCTGATTGTGTGACGCAGTGGTCCATCCTTCTCGCTCCCTCATAGACACCATCTCGCACGCACGCAGAAAGAAAGACCCGCTCTGGTCTCTCGCGTTTGTGCTTTTGTGAGTTTGTGTGCCATCAATAGACTCGGCCATCAGAATACTCTCCGGAAGAGACCTTATCTTTTCCCTTCCCTCCCTTTCGGCTCATCTTTTCGTCTGTACTGCCGCGCTAGCACCAGGGAGAGAGAGTCATGTTTTTCTCCACCTACGTGCTCACCAAGAAGGGCCCTCTGGCGAAGGTTTGGCTCGCCGCCCACTGGGACAAGCGCCTAACCCGCAACGAAGTAAAGGTAGTCGACCTCAGCCAGACCATCCTCCACATCGTCCGTCCTGTCGTGCCGATCGCTCTGCGCACTTCTGGTGAGTTGCTCGTCGGTGTGGTGCGCATCTACGCGTTGAAGGTGAAGCACCTGCTGAAGGAGGCCACCGAGGCCACGCTGTTTCTGCGCGTCACCACACTGGCCACGAAGAGCGGGCGGGCCACACTGAGCGGGCAGCACCGCACCACCTCCATTGACGGCCTTCTCGTTCCGCTGAAAGGCGACGTGGAGGCTGTCACCTTCGACTGGGATGCCGAGGTGGTCGCGAAGCACGGCACCGCGAAGGACGCGGCGGACGCGCTGGGCGAGGGCCGCTTCGACGCCATTGCGGACCTCCTCGGCAACAGCAAGCGTGTTGAGAGGCCGGAAGGAGAGAAGGACGACGGCCTGCTGGCCTCTGCGTGGTACACGGTGCAGCCCGCCTCCTACGCTACGGAAGACGTGCACAACACGCAGCAGGACTACGACGAAATTGCAAAGATGCGGGCAGACTTGATGGCGTTTGGAGAGCGAGCGAGCGGGAGTGCTAGCACGAGCAAGAGCAAGTCCAGCCTCGCCAGCGTGGAGAAGGGCCGTGGCAGCGTTGCTGTTGATGGGCAGGGAGTAATGGCAGCCTATCCGGGCATGGGTGACGAGCTCGATATCGGTATGCCCCTGCCCGACGAACTCCCCCTTGGATTCCCTATGATGGACGGGCAGGAGATGGCGGGGCAAATGATGCCCACCGACCCGTTCTTGTTGCCCGACACGTTGACAGCCGACGCAGACGCGCCGGGCCGTCTCTCGCGTGCCGCTCGCAAGCCGCGCGTGGTGAACGTGCTGGACCTCAATTCCACCACCATCTCGCGAGAGGCTTTTGAGAAGTGCATGGCCGACCGCAGCGACATCACCAATAGCGAGCCCCGCCGCGGCCCGTACGATGCTCAGGAGGAGGCGGACCGGTACACCATCTGCGGGGCAGCAAACCCAAGCGACGTCACCCCTACCGATGCCGCACCACTCTCCGCTGTGGTGGGGGATGTTCTGCGTGGCGTCTTCGCTGCTGCGCTGCGGCAGAGCGTCGAGGCTGCGCGGGTGTCGCAACATCAGCAGACGGCGTTGCTCCGCCACAGCGGTGGAAGGCAGCCGCAGGAGACGTCAGCAGACGACTTCGCCCACGCTGCACCGGAGGATCTTGGCATCGGTGCGATGGAGGCCGTCAGTCCACAGCAGCAGCAACAACAACAGCAGCAGCAGCGGAAGCGCAGTCGCGAGGACGACGCGGAAGAGGCTACCGGACTCTCCGCCAGCGTGCAGCGCACGTTGGATCGTCTCCGCGCAGAGCTGTCGCAGCGTGTGGCTGCCGCTGGTAACCGCAAGAAGGCCCGTGCGGAGGTGCCGGCTGCGTCGCTGGTCGGGGCGAGCTGCACCGTGCAGGATCTCTGCCAGGGCTTACGCCGCCGTGACGCCGCCCGCACCTTTGTGGATGTCTTGGCATTGGCCTCGAAGCAGTACGTGTCGGCCGAGCAGCGGACGGCGCTGAGTGAGATCATCGTGAAGCTGAACGAGGGTGGCGTTGGCCTCTTTGCGGCTGCGTAAACAGGCCCAACAGTACACACCCCACAGTAAGGCGATGCACTGCTCCGTGCAGACGTTGCTCGCGGTGCTCTGTCATTCACGTGGGGGTTGAGGAGGTGGAGACAACCTCATACACTGCTGCCTTTTCTTTCTTTTTGTATTTTTCCGGAGGACGTGGAATGTTTGCGGGCTCGCAGGTGAGTGTCGTGCTCGCTGCCCTTTGCTTCCTCGGTACTCATGCTGGACAGAAAACGCTTCGCCCCCTCCCCCTGGGACTCCTAGCGAGCGCTCACTCTTTTCCACTTATCGATGGTGAACGGCGACAGCTCTGCAGAGCGGTGCTGCGCGGGTGATGGATGCGCTTATCAGATTCATAGAAGGGTGGTACACACACCAAACACAATAGAGAACATAGACGTTGTCGTGAGTGACGACCCCTCGCTTTATTTTCATTTTGTTTTGCTTTTCAGCTGTTGCTGTTATTGGCGTTGTTGGCATCCCTGTAGCTGTCTGTTTTTTCATCGCTCCGCTACGCCTCTCCTCACCACGCTACGATGTCCACAATGTGCTCTCCATCATTGCCGCCGTGCCGTGATCGCACACGCGCGTGCAGTGACGTTCAAGGAGCGCGAGAAGGAATCTCCCAAGGGCGAAGGAGAGGAGAAGTCACCGTACTCGAGGGGCCTGTGCGTGTTTTGTGAAGGTTACATCGTTTCCATCTGTACGTCATATGTCTTTATTCGATTTCTTAACACCGGGTGTTGTGAGTAGAAGTCTACTTGCGCGGAGGCAGCTGCCAGGCAGACACACACGCACACACACGGACCCAGACAGCATCTCACAAGCTCACGCTTTCACCCTTTGTCGCCTGCAGATATGGAAAAGAAGGCAGCGAAAGCAAGAAGAGAGAGGGAGGGATGAGGAGACGACAGCCTTTGACGTTTTTCCCTCGTCCCACCATTCTCGGCTGCTTGCTTCTCGGCCACTCTGAATCGCAAAGGATGCTTACAACTGCGTAGCAAAAGCACTTGCAACAACAACAAAAGAAACACCGGGCGGACTGCATCGCTGGCCCACCTGTTTACGCGTGAGAGTGGGCGGCCGTGGTGGAAGGCTCCCTTCGTGCTGATGCGGTGTTCATAACTCTCTCTTCTTGTTTTGCTCCCCTATTCTTCATGTGTGACAAACTACAATTCACTCATCGTCATCACCACCACGCAGCACGTGTGTGTGCTTTTTGTTGTTATTGTTGAGCAGCTCCACTCCACCAGGCGGCGCATCAAGTGATACTCTGAGGGGCACACTGCGCCGTGCTAGTTTTCTATTCGTCCGCTGCTCACTTCTGCGTCTCTGATATCACGATACGCGATTTTTTTTTTTTGGCTGCTGCTGCTCGTTGTGTCTGTGTGGACTGGTCCGTCATGTCTAAATACGCCAATCCCGAGTACTGGGAGGATCGCTACCGCAGCAATGACACCACCTTCGACTGGTTCGTCACGTACGACAATCTGCAGACAATTCTTCGTCCCCTCCTGCAGCCGGCGGAGCAGATTCGCGTGCTGGTCGTGGGGTGCGGCAACAGCCGTCTCTCAGCAAGCCTTTACGAGAATCTGAACATAAAGAAAATCACCAACGTCGACGTCTCCCCCACCGTTATTAGCCAGATGCAGCGCCGGTACTCGGAGATGGGCGAGATGCAGTGGCTCTGCGCTGATCTGCTGACGACGCCCATAGAGAAGCTGATGCTGGAGCTGTGCCCGAGTGATTATTTGTACGACTTTATCCTCGACAAGGGCCTCGTCGACAGCATCCTCGGCGGAGCCAACTCCTTTCACAACCTTTATGTCTTCAACAAGAACATGTCACGCCTGCTGAAGCGCGGTGGCCGCTTCGTCGTCGTCTCCTACGGCTCACCGGAGACGCGGATGGATCACTTTCGTCGCAGAAAGCTCAACTTCGATGTGGAGCACAAGCTGCTGGAGAAGCCGATGCTGACTTCCTCCACGGCGAGCCCAACGGGACACTACCATGTCTACATCATGGTCAAGGTAGGTGCGAAGCGGGGTGCCACTGCCGACGAAGGGGAGTCGGAGGAGGAGGATGACTTTTACGATCGCTTCATGACGCAGAACACAGCGACCAACTAACTGCGTGGCAGAAAAAAGAAAAATGGTCTGTGCTCAGCGGAGTTGCAGGAAGAGAAAGGCAAAACGACAACAAAAAAACACTCATCGCTGCAGCAGGCTTGATCTCTTGCTGAGGCTGCATGGGTAGGTCGTCAGCTTGGTCGGGTGGGTTCGTGACATGCCTTATACATGCATACACGCACAGGTGGGTATGTGTATGGATGTGGTTGTTTAGCTTTGTCACGTCGAATGTATATACATATCCATTTGTATAGATAGATCTATCCATCTATACAGCGTGAGCGCCATGTTGATTTTTTCTGTCGTGTGTTTGAGGGGAGGGAGGGGGGGGGGGGACCACACAGGGAATAACTACCGCTGTCTTCTTCGTTTTTTCTTTTGGTTGCCGTATTGTCATTATCATTATTTGGTGCTTGCGTGAGTGCGTTCTCGTCTTTTGCGTTTCAGGTTGTTTTTTTTGTTATGTACAGTGCTGCCTCCACCCCTTCCCCCTTCCCCCTGCCGTTGCCGCGCTGACGTGTCCCGCCTCAGAGAGGCTCACCATGAAGCAACACGCACACGCCTACACACATTCAAAGAAAAAAAAAACCAGAAGCTTCAGTGACGTGTCGACACTCATAAGAGAAATGAAGTAGGCAGGCCAACGGTGCATCACATGTCGCTGATGTGTCCGCGACTGCGCTAAAAAAAAGGATGCGTAAAAGGGTTTGGTTCACTTCGCTTCAAAGCTTAATGATGACACAATGGGAAGAGCAAAGGAGCAGCTGGGTAGCAACCTACAGCACGTGGCACGGGAGGTCTCTGAGGCACCCGTGGTCAACGGTGCCGAACGTATGCGGATACTCACGTCTCCACAAACACACACACACACACATACGCACACACATGCATCGACCTGCACGATATGACAGCCATCAGCGAGGCGTACGTACTTCACTCTCTTCTCCTTCTCCGCCTTTCTTTTACCTCCGCTTTGAACACCACACCCACCATTTCGCCTGTCAGTGCCAAGAGATTTGCTTATCGAGGTTTTCACCTCTGCATTTTTTTATTTTATTTTTCTCTTCGCTGCCACACAATCTCAGTCAACGCCACTGCACTGCATCTTGGGGTGCGGCGTACTGATCACTTCTTTCTTTCTTTTTCTCTTCCCTTTCAGTGGTCGCCGTACAGCACAGACGCGTTCGCTGAAGTGCACGAGCGAAACCCAACCCCGCCCTGTTCTCCCTCCCTCTCCCTCTCCCTGTCTCTCTCTCGTCTTTCTTGCTTTCCCCATCCGCCGACGAGTTTGGCGGAAGCGCGGTTGCCCACTACTATTACTAGCCCTACTACTACAGTTAGTGTTTCCGTTGTTACACGCATCGGAAGAGGAGTTTCAAAACGCACGGATAGAGCGCTGTCGAGTACCCGCACATAAACTGCCGTTCAAGCACCCATACACCCACATCCACGCACCCCCGCACCCCCGCACCCCCCGCACGTATACACGCACATTCCTTATAACTGAAGGCTTCGTTTTCTTTGTTGGTTCTCTTTTTTGTTCTTGTTTCGTTGTTTGCTGGCCTCGGCGTGGTGCTCGTTTCGTGGTGTTCGGCCTCTGTCTCACGTTCTTCCCCGCGAGAGCTCCTCGAGGCGGTGGCGGCTTGGCGAAAGTTCGAGAAGTGTTTTTTTTTTCTTGCTAAACAAACAAAAGAAGATTGGCTTTTCAGCCAGCCCACTTTTTTTTTTCTCTGGTGTCCTGCGCTCTTCACCGGTGGTGGTGCCTGTGGTGGTGGTAGCTTCAGTGACGTTGCAGGTGCGTGTAGACTGACGCTTCTCCCCTCCCTCCCCCGCCTTCTTTTGGGGCCCTCTTTGACACTCCTCTGTGTTTTTTTTTTGTACCTCTACTTTTTTTTTCTGGCTCGCTGATTTCTGGTTTTGTTTCCGGTGTAGGTTCCAGCCTTCTTTAAAAAAAGACAGTCTTTTTTGTTGTTGTTTCCCCGCACACGCACACGCACCTCTTTCTCTCTTTTTTTTTTTGCATATCTCCCTTCTACGCATTAAACCTCACTCCACTCATCAGTACTACGACAAAAACAAGTACCCACACCCACACACAGTGGCAGAGACATAAAGATCAGCGTCACGAGGAGACGAAACTGAGGGGGAACGAAGCGTAGTTTACACATACACAAACTCACACATACACCGTTAAGAAAGCAGGGCGGCTCTCAACCCCCCCCCCTACGACCCTTTTTCTGTTTCTATTTCTCACCCTCTTCCCTGGTGTTCTCGCTTTGCAAAGTGACTGTCTTCTCTTCTGTTTGTCTGTGTTGTGTGCGAGAGCCCACTGTATTACAGTTATTAAGTGCCGCACCACAAGAAGGAGTTGCCGCGCTCTCATCTCCTCGCTGCGTGTGAGGTGTTGATGCGTTGGTTTTGTTTGCTTTTTCTTTTCTTCTTCGTTGCCTTCTCTCGTCGTAGCCGCTGTCTTGTGTGTCGAGGCGGCATCCCACACCTCTGGCTCATTTGTTTTGTGTACCCGCACATACACACACCCTACCCTCTCCCCCTCTCGCGTTTCCTTTATTTTTCCCTGTATTCTATCGACGTCACCGCTGTTGTGCTCCGCAAAAAAAAAAAAGGCAAAGTGCGAAGTCGCCAAACGCCGTCGCCGTCACTCCCCGCAGCCCAACTGACGTGAGAAGTGTTTCACACGAAGAGAACGGGGCTACTCTAAACCGAGAGAACGCCGGGCAGACAGACAGGCAGAGAGAGAAAGAGAGAAAGGCAGCGTCTTTTACCAATCTCCTGTTTGTTTGTTTGTCTTTTTTTTTTGTGTAGCATCACCTTTGTTGCTGTTTCTTTTTTTTTTTGCCTTGTCTCCTTACCAGTTTTTTTTTCTCTTTAGATACCCACACGCATACTCACACACGGCACATTCAATCGCCGCCCTCCTCTCTCTTCGCTTTTGGTGTTGCTTCCCCCCCCCCCCTCAACCTGCCTGCCACCGCCTCAGCCGACCAACGAAGTCTCCGGAGGCGACGTGAGTGCCATAAAGAACGTTCTTTCCTTTTTTATCACACACACGCTTTGTCGCCTCTTTTATTCACCTCTTTTTTTTTCTGTAGTGTACACGACAACGCTAACGAAATAGAGACATCGCTTGTGCTAGTGAGCTTCCCCTTTCTTTTCCATCTACGTTGATTTGAACAGCACCTCCCCACTAACGTGCTCACTTTTTCTTCTTCACGGACACACGCGCACGCATCCTCTTACTCTGAAAACCTCTGCGTATATACTATAACACACGCTCTAACATTCTGTTTTTTTTTTTCTGAACTCTCCTGCTGTTATTGTCGCAGTCGCTGTGGCGTACTCGGGCACGTTGATTTTGTTCTCCTCTTTTTCGTTTGTTTTTGGTGTGCTTGTGCGCTGTCGTCTGTCGTCAGTGTTTCCGTGAGACGAGACGTGCGATTCCCCATCCCCCTCTCGTTGCTTCTTTTTTCTCCCCGCTGCTTCACGACGAGAGCAGCAAACGCACTCGTCTCTCTCTCATTCTGCGCCGCCACCGCCTGAGCTCTGCACGCGATGTTTACGGCGTCCAACTCCTCGCACGGCAACACCCCACGCAGTGGACCGGCCGAGCACGCCCCGCCACCTCCCTTCGTCGTCACCTCCAGCAATGATACGCCCTTCGCCACGGCTGCCACACCGGTGAAGACGACGAACACCGTTGCGCTCAACCCAGAAGCCCGCGAGTTTCGCCTTACCCCCTCCTTCGGCGGCTCCCTCTTCGCCATGCCGCAGCAGCAGCAGCAGCAGCGGTGGGGGCTGTCGGACTTCAGCACCTTTCCGACTCGACCCTCTGGCAGCCCGCACAGCTCCTCACCACCCGCGCAGAGACCCACAGCTGCAGTGACTGCAGGAGTGTTGGACAGTGCCCGCCTTGTGGAGTTCACTGAGGCGTACATGCACGAGATTTACGACCGCAAGTGTCGGGAGGAGCAACTCCACATGGTCTCCGTTTTCCACCTACACCCCCGCACCACGAATAAGCAGCTCAGTAACATGTTCTTTCCTACGGGTGCGTGCGCGGCAGAGGTGCTTGAGCTGCGACAGCTGCCAGAGCCGCTGGCGAACGCCTTCAACGCCGTCCGCCAACGTGCCGGTGCCGTCTTCTTCTCTCGCAAGGACTTCGCGATGGTGGGCGTGGAGAAGATAAACGACTTTGTGCCGCACGGTCAGCACCAGCCACTCGCCGTGCGATACTGCGGACCTGATACGCAGCGTGGCAGCACGCCGCTGTCGGTACCGAAGATGGCGAGCCCGCCGAGTGGCCGGCCAACGCCGCCGCAGGTTGCCTTCCGCGATCCCCAGCCCCACCAACGCGACGTTTTCCCGGCGTCAGCAGCAGCTGCGGTCGCCGTAGGCCCACAGACGCTGCCAACGTCGGACCGTCTCAGCAGTGGATCAACTGTCGATGTTGTCGCGGCTGTTGCTGCCGGGTCTGCCAGCAACACCTACGAGTTGATTGACCAGCACTTTCTGCAGAAGTACGCAGGAGAAGACGTGTATTTGGTGGGCGTGCACAACCTTTCCTACGACACCAACGCCCGCTCCTTTTACAAGATGTTTTATCCCATGGGTGCGGTCAACTCGGAGCTGCTGCCGCGGCCGGTCTCCGTGGACGGCAAACGCCGCTGCAGCGGTGTAGCCATCTTCGCCTCCAAAGGCATGGCGATGGAGGCAGCGGAAAAGATGAACGACTTCGTGCCGCACGGGCAGCGCCGGCCGGTGGTGGCGCGGTTTCTTGCACGCACGCCGGCACCAGTGTCGTCACCGCTGCTAAACGTCGCAGCTTCCACGGCTGCCGCACCGCCGGCGGCGACGGACACCACCCGTGACGCGCAGCACGGCGCACCGCTCGCGACCGCCTCCACACCCCGAGCGAACCCGGTGAGCCCACCACCCAGCACAACGACGGCGTCGTCAGCAGAGGTGCTTCTCCTCGCCGTGGACCGGCAGCTGCACGCGAAGAGCGTCAGCGACAGTCAGCTGGCCGCCGACATGTGTGCGTTGGTGCTGTGCAACGACAGCGGTGAGGCGGAGGCGAAGCGGCTGGCGGACTTGCTGCGCGACACCCTGCAGTCGATGGGCGACCACTCCACCATCCTCTCAAGTCCCATTTCGGGGGCCTTCCGGACGATGCACAGCACCCTCGGCATTCGCCTCCGCACCGCCCCACCCAGCCCAGCCGACGACACCGCTGCAGTGAAGAAGGGCATCATGTTCCTGCATCTCATCGGCCGCGCCTTCATGATGTTGGTGGCGGACACCGCGGCACCGCGGCAGTCCCGCATTGTCGCCGCGGTTCAGTGCGCCTACCTATACCAGTACACCTACCTCCCAAAGACGCCCTTTTGCTTCGCCACCGTCCTCTTCCAAAACTGCAGCACGGAGCTGAAGGCAGCCAAGGCGTTTCTGCACCGCGAGGCTGGGGTGCCGTCCAGCGTGGAGGAGGAGCGGCAGCACCGTCCGTGGATTACGCTGATGGACGCGCTGAACGAGATGGTGCAGGTGTGGAAGTCGCTAGACCCGCAGCAGTACGCGCAGGACAGTGCACGCGGCGACTACGAGCGCTTCGTCCGCGAATTCCGCGGTGGTGCCGTGGTGACGGACGATGCCGTCAACGCACGCAGCCCGGTGAAGGCGCAGCTGAGCCACGGCGAGGGCGGCGCGGAGGCGTGCACACCACGCAACGACACGCTGGAGGTCAGCGTAGAAGGAACCAACGCTGCTTCTGGCTCCGGATCTGGCTGTGGTTTTGGCTTGGGCTCCGGCAACGGGGCGAGCAGCAGCAGCGCGAAGAAGTCGCAGCTCGTGACGCCGAGCGCGCGTCCGACGCCGCGGCGGGTGGTGTCCAAGTCGTACAGCACCAGCGCGAGTGACTGGAAGGCGAAGCAGGGCACGCCGGTGAATGTTGCGAGTGGGGCGGTCCCACCGCAGGTCATGCTGTCGAGCTCCGCCAGCGAGTACACGCAGGGCGCCTCTGAGTTGTCAGTGGAGAGCAGCAGCGCGAACCCGTTCAGCAGTGCCCTGCGCTCCGTCGGGCTCACGCCGCAGCACCCTAGCATGCGGTTTGCGTGGGGATCGCTGGCGACCGGCACAACGCAGCCGACGCCCGCGCCGATTGTTGCTGCCGTGCCGGTGCCGATGGTGATGTCGTCTTTCTCCCCCACCACCTACACTGCTGCGGCTGCGGGGACGGTGCCTTCCTCCGCAATGTCCGCGAGCGGGGCAGCGGAGCGCACGGATGCGGCCATGACGGAGTGCACGGCGTACATTACAAAACTGCCCTCGTGTCTGAACGCAGCGCAGGTGCGACGTCTGCTGCTGCACTTTGGTGACTTCCGTAAGGTGCGGCTGTGCCACGACGACAAGGAGACGTCGCGGTGCGGCACGGCGGAGGCTGTGGCGGCCCATCAGCTGAAGTTCCACGACTTGTGTTTTGGCTTCGTTGAGTTCGTCGAGCCCGGCAGCGCTCGGGCGATGGTGGAGTTCTTCCGCAACGAGGTCCACACGCCGACCGCCTTCGACTTCCTGCGCACCCCGGGCGAGAGCCAGCATGACGGGTTCGACGAGGCGGAGCTTAATTTGCTGCGCAGCACCCGTACGAGTCAGGCACGCAACCCAATCCACGACCAACAGCCGGTGGACGCCACGCGCACCACACCGTGCTTCTTCGGTTTGATTCACCCGCAGCACACCGTCGAAACGTACGCCGAAGCGGTGTCGAGTGAAGACGTGGCAGCTGCTGTGAAGGCACTGGAGGTCGTGCCGCAGCCGCAGCAGCCCATGCAGACCACCATCGCCGCCTCCACGCCCTTTGCACCAACGAGCGTCTTCTCCACGGCGGCACCCTTCCACGTGAGCGCAGGGGCAAGAAGCGACGCCTCGGTTCCTGCATCGTTGTCCACTGCCTTCACGATTGCCCCGGTGCAGCCGATGGAGGACGTCCACTTCCCGCAGAACTTCCCGTACCACCACATCTTCACCGGCGGCTGTGAGGACGAGCCAGGCAACGCCCGCAGCGGCGGTGACGACAATGACGATGGCGATGACGCCCCGGTGTTGGTAGAGGAGGACGACGAGGACGGGCTGCAGGACTATCAGGTGCAGCAGATCCTTCAACTGCTTAACTAGCAGCTGCAGCACGGGCAAACTCAACGCATTGTCGCCACTAGCTTTTGCTAGATTGGGTTGGGCTGATGGATCTTGTGCGTACGCAGCGTTATTATTATTATTATTATTGTTTTTTTTTTTTCGCACAAGTGGGTGGACTACTTTCTTGTCTTGTGGGTTTCTTGTTTCTTTTCTTTTTTTCGTTTCTTTGAGGGCGGGGTGGGGGCCATCGGAGATGCGCGCACGTCGCGGCCGCAAGAGGCGGTGGTGCCTTCCCCTCCCTCCTTCTTTGCCTCCTAGATGTGCCGCCCTCCTTCTCTTTCCTTCCCTCCCTGACTGCTTCAACGCAGGCGTCGTTGTGATGTGGGCGCTTCACTGTGGTTTCGTCTTTTTCGTGTCGTGGGTTTCACCTTTTCTACACTCACCCACTTCTTGCTCGCCTGGTAGTGCTCTTTTTTTTTTGTTAGCAATGACAATTGACGTACACGCCGCAGCACCAGCACCAAGGGAGGGAGATGGAAGCACAACAACAGTGCGGGCTTCGACCGTCACGTGAGTCTCTGTGTATTTGTGTGTCTGTTTGTGTACCTGCATTTGTGTACCTCTCCGTGTATGGCGTTTCTTCTGTTTTATATGTCTCTTTCGTGCTTATCACATTGTATTTACAGTCAGATGGCTGCAGTTCCGCCGCCGTTGTGTATCTTTATTTATTTCTATATATTCTTTTCGTCCAGACTGATATTCAAATATGCACCCGGTTGAGGGCTCATGTTCGCGTTAGTTAAAGCTCCTATTGATAGGGTGGCCTACGCCGTTCGCCCTCTCCAGTCTTTACCTTTTTTTTTTTCTATTCTCCTGTGTACGACGTCGTAGCGACCAGAAAACAACAGCAAAAAAGCGTGTTGTGGTGGAGATTGCCACCGGCAAGGCTGGTGCTGCTGTGTGGTGTACACCTCTGCAGGCAGGCCACCTATCTGCTAGCGAAGTCCATTTGTGTGTTGATTTGATACTTCCTCTGCAGTGGTGTGCTTCTCCTTGCCTCAAGTGTGTAGCCTGCTGCTCAGTACGAGGCTAGCCCGTTTCGTGCCTGATACTACCCTCCTCCCCGCAGGCGGGTTCTGCCTCGTACACACACGTGCATGCGCCGGTGTTCCTCTCAAACTACCACTTTCGTCTCTTTCGCTTTTCTTTGCCTGTCCCTCTCCACATGCTGCCGATAAGTGATCTCGCACACACACATACACACACACACAGCCGCATCTCCCCTCCCTTTCCCTTCTCTCCGGTTTCACCCACGGCATCCCCTCCGATAAGAGTTTGGAAGAGAGTCGTGGCTGTAACGGGTGCACACCGAACGCATCACGAGTGTGCGTTCAAGTCACCACCCCGTGCGCAACGCTCTTCTTTTCTTCTTCGTTTTCTGCTTGGATGAGTCAGCCACCTCCCTGTGCTCCGTCACGATGTCGATGCCATACGAGCACATCTGCGAGCCACATCGGCAGCTGGGCACCGACAGGGACTCGTTCCTGCGGTTCTTTGAGACGCACTTAACTAGTCTGCCCACCAAGGCGGAATCCGTTCACACGCAGCGCCTCTTCCTCCTTTACCTGTCGGTCACGGCGTGCGACCTACTGTGCGCGTCGTGGCTGCTAGCGCACCGGCGCACGGCTGCTGGCGGCGGAGCACGCGATGGTCGATGCAGCGACATTGCCGCTGAGCTTTGTGCGTGCTACGACACGCACACCGGCGGCTTCCACGCCGTGCCCTGCAGCGGCACCTCCTCCTCTTCTTCCTCCTCCACCCTTCCTCTCACACCTACTGACGGTGTTGTAGCCACACGCTGCGCATAACATACGTTGGTGGTATGCGGCGAGCTGCAACACGCCACACAGTCGTGGCTCTCAAAGGAGAAGACGCGCGGCTACGTGCGTCGTTGCCAGCGAGCTGCAGACGGTGGCTTCCGAAGCGCACCGACGGTGAACGACGTGGGTGTGCGCCTCACCTACGCTGCCCTGATAGCGCTGCAGCTGCTGTGCGCGCCATTCCGCTTCGACACGCAACCGGAGCTGAGCGACGTGTTGCGCCGCAGCATGAGTTTTGTGAGGCGGTGCTGACGACCAGAGGAAGGCAGCTTCGCTGCAGCCCCGCTCGGCGTCGAAGGCCACGGTGGCATGACGTTCTGCGCGGTTGCTGCGCTGGCGCTGGCTGGCGTGGCCGCAGACGAACGTCGTCCTCGCTGCTGGGAGCGCCGGGTTTACCGGCACGTGGCGCAGCGTCTGTCACGTAGTGCCGAAATGGCAGAGGAGGAGAGCGACGGGGGTGGCGATGACGGTGTCGTGGTGGGATGGTGTGACGGTGATGCGTGGTGCCCGTCGCAGCTGCATCGCGATAGTCCTGCGGTGGTGCGTACAGATGTGGTGCTTGGCTTTCAAGGCCGTCCTGGTAAGCCGTGTGACTCGTGCTACAAGCATTGGCTTGGCGGGGTGTTGGGTGTTCTTTTCTTTTCTCACCCTCCCACACCACCGCCGCTGCCGGTGCACGCCTGCCGCAGCGGTGTCCTTCGTCACGGGAGCCGCGGCATCGGCCGCGATGTCGGGGCACCACCCGACTTCGTTTACTTCTCTCTTGGTTTGTCCGGTGCCCTGATGATGACCTACCTCGCCCTGTTAGAACCGCAAAGCTCAGCGTCGAGCAGCGAGGAAACACACAAGATCCGGCAGGTGCTGCAGATGTCGCCGCCGCACCCGATCTTTGGGTGTTCGCTGCCCACCGCTCGACGAAGCGGCCTGATTGCCTGATGCTGATGGGCTCGTGTTGCGCGTCCGTGTGTGAGGTCGATGCTTGCAGCTCCAGCAGCCATGTGCTGCTCTTTGTTTTGATGTTTTGCACCTGCTCCTTTATTCTCTTTCCACGATGGCATTACGAGCCCACCTCCACGCACATCGCTGCGGGTCGTGCGTCTCCACTGCGGAGTGTCCTCCGTCTTACTTCTGCAAACATAGAAATACAGTTCTCTGCAAAGTCCTTATCCGCCTTCTGTACGGAGTTTTCATGAAGCGATGCGTTCGGACGGCTTCCCCCCCTTCCCTCTCTTGGACACCAACTGTCGCGTGTGTTTTCTCCGGAAGCGTTGCACGCTCTCCCCCTGTGTGCCGTCACAAACACCTTCCACCTTCCACTTGCACCGCTACCTCGTCCTCTTCATCCTCGGTCTTCGCTCTCTCCCTTGTTCGCTTTCCGTTGCTCCCGCTATGTCACAGTGCACTCACTCGCACACTCCATCAGCGCTCACCGCCCTTCCTTTGCTGTTGGACGGCGCACCCGCCCTTCCCACCCTGCGGAGTGTTCTTCTGTTGATGTCCTTTTGCCTTGATTGTTATTCATACTTTGTAAAAAGAACCCTCCACCACTTCTAGAGTGCGATGCGAAGCCTGCAAAGCACGTTGCTGGCCGGCGCGGCGTGGACGCTGCTGTGCGCCGCCACCGATGCCCGTGCCGTCGCCACCATCTCTCTATACGAAGCGTACATGAGCGTCGTCCTCGCCGTGGGCGGCCTCATCTTCGGGATCATCGTGGTGCTGCTGGTCATGTGCTCCAGCTGGGATGCCGCGACGCTGCGCCTGCAGCCACGCGAGCGCCGGATGTGGGAGTTGAAGTTGCCAAACGGCCTGTCGGGCGATGACGCAAAGGTGCTGGAGAAGCTGCACGACGAGGCTGACGCCGCACGCAAGAAAAAAAAGGATGTGGCCACGAGGCGGCATTTCTCCACCACGTCGTCGAACGGCCACAACAACACCGCTGCTTCACCAGCAGCGAGCTCCGCTGGATGCTACGCTAACCAGCGTTCTGACGCCGCTGCGGCCTACGCTGACGGCGGCGCTTCTGGCCCCAACCCGTACACGCGCACAGAGGACGACGTGGTGGCGTTCAGCGAATCGTTGTGGCCCAATCCGTAGATGTATTACCCCGAAGGGAAAGATGTAGGTTTTTTTTTGCTGCGGCGCGTCGCGACGCATCCGCCAATTTCCCCTCTTTATTCACCCCTATTTGTGCTTCCTCGTTTCTCTCTTCTTTGCTCTTTTCATTTGTTTCGCTTTTTCTTCGTTTGTGCTTTTCATGGAACGGTTCTTCTCGCCCTTCGTACTGCAGAAAAACAAACAGGCGCGAGCCAAACCGGCCGCTGTTGCTGTCTTTGCGGCCCGCCGGCTGTATTCGTGCCGCCCGGTTCGTCCCCTCTCTTTCCTCCGCGCCACCGACCCCTTTATTTTCCCCTCGGCCTCCTTCCTTTATTCTGGCGGCGTCTCATGCCGACCCGCCCGCCCTCGGGGGCACATTCGGGTATGTGTGTGAGGCGCCTCCTCGTCGGACAGTACCAGGTTTCCTTGGCAGCGTGAGGCGGGGCGGGTGTTTCGGGCGCAGATGGGTGGCTGGGGAGAGGGAGGGGGAGGGGGGCGGTGGGCCGCGCCCAAAAGTCCTGAGCGCGCGGCGTCGCAATGAGGCGCCACAAACGCACCCGCCATTTCTTTTTCGCGAAAGTGAAGTGAACGCCGTCGCGGAGAGCGCAGGCAAGCGTCTTCTGTAATATGAAAACAACAGCCACCGCAACCCGCGGAGCCCACGTTTTTCTTTTCTTCCCACCACGCGTCACCGACACACATTCCCCCCAAAACAACAAACTGCGCTATTCCTTACTTATCAGCGGTTGTGGCGCTGCCGGGCGACGCGGCCTCCTCTTGCGCTGGCGGTGGCCGCTGCAGGCGCTGCGCCGTCGCGCCAGACAGCCGCTCCCTTTCCTTTGTCTCAAAGGAGCGCACGACCACCAGCAGTTCCTTCATCCGGGACACAGCGACGTGCATCTCGCTCGTTGTCAGCACCGGGTCGTAGTCCGACGGCTGCGGCACGATGTCCTGCTGCTTCATCCTCTTCACTCGATCCACCACGGCGCCGGAGTCGATCTCCTTGTCTCGCACATCAGCGAACATGACGAGGTGGTGCAGCATCATGCTGCGACCAACGGCGTCGAGGATGTAGTTGGGTGTCAGCCCTAGCTCCGCCACCGGGTCTATCGCCTGCGCCTTGGTCTCCTCCGCAGTAGGCGGCGGCACTGGCGGCATGCAGAGCAGCGCGTAGAACCGACGCCAGAACTCCTCGCCGACACAGAAGCGGTAGTAGGGCATCGTGAGCGGCAGACACAGGCTGCGCATCGGGTCCTCGGTGACGTCACCGTGTATCTGTGCTGTTTGCGCGCGCGTCACCGTCGCCGTCACCTCCTTCGAGAAGACGATGTGGGTGCAGTAGTCCGTGTGGTAGTCGTCATTGCGCGTCGCCTCGAAGACGCGCGCCAGCAGCAGAGGCCGCTCCGTGGCAAAGACAATTGCCTCCTCGAACGGCTCGCGCGTCTTCACCAGGCTGCGGTAGTAGATGATCTCCATGTCGTTTAGCGTCGCCCACGCCGCGGCGGCACCGAAGAGACGGGTGCGGTGCTTCTCCTCCACGCAGAAGGCCAGGTTCAGCAGCGAGGACACCGCCTCCTCGTCGCGGCGCAGGTTAACAAGCAGCGCAGCTCGCCACAGGTAGAGAGAAATGACTTCCTCGCGCACATCCTCGCTCTCGCGCAGCGGGTTGGCGCCGTGGTGCACGCTGTCTCCACCGGTCTTCGCCGCGGCAGGCGTGAACTCGTGACCGACGGTGCCGTCAACGACAAGACAGGCGTCGAGCGGCCGGCCCGCAGCGGCAACCCGCAGCTGCGCATCCACGACGTGCTGAATGCCCTTCACAGCCTCCTCCAACTTCTCTTCCCCAGCGAGGGCAACAAGAGCGCGTATCTCCGCCGTTGGTGCGTCCTCGACCTCGTACACCTGCCGCTCCGCCTGCACCTCCGCTCCTTTCGTCACCGGCCGCATCGTGAAGCACTGCGGAAAGCGGCAGGTCGGAGCGCCACCGCAGGTGCAACGGCCATTCGCACCGCATCGGTAGCGCAGATCAAAGACAGTGCTGCGGACAATAAAGTCACGGTGGGCTTTCTCGGCGTCGGAGGACGGCTGCGGGGCCTCACCGAAGTGGCGTGCAGCAACGACACCACGTAGGTGCGACAGCGTCGGTGCGTGTGGGACGGCCTCGACGAAGTCGCTACAGTCGCATGGCGCTCGCGGCGTCCGCTTCGTCTTGATCTTCGACGTAAGCTTTGAGAAGAAGCTTCGCATGCTGTGTGGTGCGTCGGCGTAGGAGTGCGTCGTGTGAGAGAAAAAAACAGAAAAAAATCGATGAGATCAAATGCGCAGCAGCAGCCGCAGCAGCGGTGACGGCTCACAAGGGCACTTGGCAGTGTATGTGAAGGGGGAACGTATGTTGCACAGGCGCTCTCTGAAGTGCGAGACCTTCTGTGAACGATACGGCTGGCGGTGGTGTGGAGTGGTGGACAGTGTGGTAGCGAGGTGTGTATGACTCCGCAATGACAAGACACTAGAGAGAAAAAGAGCCAGGGTAAACAACAGTGAAAGAAGGATAGCAAGGAGCAAGGGTAGATAACGGCAATGCGGTGGTGTGGTTCTTTGTCACTTCTATCTACCCACCGACACAGATGTGGAGAAAGTCAAAGACACCGCCACGTACGTTCTGTGCGTATCAGCGAGGTCGCACACTTACCACTCACGGCACCACAGTGCGAGGGAAGTCGACGACGGGGCAGGATTCTTCAGTACCGTTTTTTCTGGCAGCATAACCGCGAACTTGCTGCCATACAAGGGGCGGCCTGGATTGAAGAACCCACGCACATCCACGGAGTCCCTGCATCGTGTTTTACTCAAGACGCCGGCTAAACGGTTCTCTCTCTGTGTCCATGGAGACAGAGGAGAGGGAGAGAGAGCTGATTCACTGACTGGAATCAGCTGGTGTTCCTTTTTTTTGTTAGATTTAGTTGTGCCACAGGGACACGCACAGCCACAACATCACCGCAACCGATCAAACACCGGGGACAGAAAAAGAAAATAGAGAGACGAAGGAAACACCAAACGTCATCACCACCGCGCCACCTAAAAGAAAGAAAGAAAAAAAAAACACCCATGCAGCGGCGATGGCAGTTTGACACAGCTATCTCCGCATGCTTCCTCTACGGGCGGCAAAACAGGAGTGGCACCTCACACCCCTCCGCCACATCGTTCACCCGTGAAAAGAGGAGTACCGCCAACAAGCGTAACAGCAACGACGAACACCGAAGCAACAACTACAAAAACAAAACAGATCAACACAGCAAACAAAGCAAACAAACAAACAAAAGGCCTTCGATAAGTGCGGTGACGTCCTGTCGTGCCTGGGAGGCGACTCTGCTTTCCTTTCATTGCGCGGGAGAGAGACGTCAGCAGAGGGGAGGAGGGAGACGTGAAGAAAACAGAGAAGAGAAGCAAGAGGAAAGCGTGGGAGACGGTCGCAGAGGCAAAAAGCAGCGAGGGATGCGGAGGACGGGGGGGGGGGGGAGCCCCTCACACCATATTTCTCGCGCCTACATAGCCGATGGCACAGTGTTTACGTACTCGTGGAGGCGGTTGCGCATCTGTTGCACCACGCAGTCGGCGATCCACTGCAGGTTGCTGATCTCCAGCTCCTTCAGCTTCACGTAGGCGTAGAAAATGCCGTACTGAAACTGGCGTGTCATGGCGTCGTTGTAGATCGTCACAGAGGCCTCGACGAAGCGCCGCTCAAGGGACTTCTTGCCCACCGCATCGATGTTGCGGCTGCCGTCGTCAAGCAGGTCGAAGTAGGTCTGGAAGCGGCGCAGGCGGTCGCGCAGCTGCTCCTCGTTCTCGCTCTCCGCAATGTCGTCGTGGATGTCAACTAACGTGCCGATGTTCGGAAAGACTTTGCGGCGGTCCGCCGGCGTGATCTCACGCATGCCGAGTGTGTTCAGCGTGAAAGTGAGCACCATGCGATCTGCCTCCGCATCGAGCACCGGGCACATTACCTCGCGCGTCTCCCCGCCCAGGTTATAGCAGAAGTCATAGAACTGCTCGTAGTAGTTCTTCATGAGGATGCCACGGATGTACTCAACCGACAGTTCGTCCAGGTCGCGCTCGAAACCGCCTTCAGCGCTGAAGAAGCGGCCGACCGGGCTGTCGATCAGCACCACTTCGAACATCTCCTGCACATCGGACGCGGCGATCAGCGTCGGCATCTCCGGAAAGACGCCAAGTGGGTGGCACTTGGTGAGCAGCTCGAGGCTGGCCCGGCCACTGCGCTTTGCTACAATGAGTTTCAGCACATTCGACAGCATGTACTCACAGCTGATGAAGTCGAGAAACTGGCACAGCGGGGGCTCAGCCCAGGCACGCAGCTCCTTGAACTGCTTCAGCAGCACCTCCTGTGCGCGGTCAACGATGATGCGTGAGGTCAGCGCACCGTCCTGCTGGAGGAAGTTACCGTAATCCGTCACCTGCAGCTGGCTCTTCATGTCGCCGAGGTTGTCGCATTGGCACAGGTTGTTGTACTCATCAACGTGGAGGAGGGCATCGCGGTAGCCGTGCACCATTGCCTCGAGGTGACCCTCGTGCACGTTGTAGTCCATCATATCCCGGGTCATCTTGCTTGTGCGTGTGCGTGTGTGTGTGTGTGTATTTGTGGGGCGTATGGAAGGGATATAAAAGGCAAACAAATCGATAGGACAGAGGAACTGACTTGTTTGAACTGTTGAACTCGTGGAAGACAAATACAGAAAAAGAAGAAGAGAGGAGTCAGAGGGGAACATCGAGGGTGAAGTGAGGGAAGAAGCAGACAAACAGCAATGCACACACACGCAAAGAAAAAGAAAATAAGCGAAAGGCAGGAGAGGAGGGAGGGGCTAGATATCAGCGGAAGGGCTAACCGTGCGAACACGTGCCGCTGCTATTCATGCTGCGCGGTGGTCGCTCACCTCGTCAGCATAGCAATTCAGACGATTCAGCGTTGCAGACGCCACTGCCTGCACCACTATGTTGTTTGTGCTGGTTTGCGGAAGGAGAAAGGTCCTTACGCACCTCGCTCCTCTGTATCTCTCCCTTCTTTTCAAATTGCTACTGGTGTAACTCGCTTTACAGCAACGGATACATACACGTCATTGTAGTGGTACAGACAAACAGGGGAGAGGAAATCTCAGCGTACATTTGAAGGAGGGAAGCAAAACAACAAAGCTACATGCGGGTGTCTGCGCAGGAGTGTCGAGAGCCACAGCGAAGGGGAGGTGTACTATTCGTCGTGTTCACCCCGCAGCGCGCGCACCTCTGCTTGAAGGCGCTGTATTTCACGCTCAGCTTTCGCGAGCGCCGCCTGAGCCACGTCGCGCTCCTGCTGCGCCGCCGCTTTCTGCGCCTTCATCTCGTGCATCGCCGCCTCATGTCGCTGCAGCATACACGTCTGATCACGAGTGTGCCGCTGCAGCTCACGAAAGCGGCGACGCAGCAGGGCAATTTCGGCTCTGTAAAGTTGAACAGCGACGGCCTCGTCGGTGCTGGCTTGCGGCGCCGGAGCTGCGGACGGCGTCGGCGCCACCGTCAACGCTGGAGATGGGCGGTAGGCCTCTGTCGATTTCACTGGCGTGACCGCCGCCGCACCATCTTTGCCCCTCTCACCTTCGTCTGCTCCGCCAGTGCTGTCTGCGCGTCTTGCTGCCTCACCGTCTTTCATCAGAGCAGGGGGGAGGGACGCGGTGCCGCCACTGCGGCCCGGGTAGAGGCGATAGCCCGCTGTCGAAGCCGCGTCCGACTTGCATTCCCGCGTCTCTGCCGTACTCGACAGCACTGACGAGTACGACGTGACGGGCCCCGCCCGATCCCTCTGCGGCACCTGTGGCAGCGGACTTCCGCCCCCCTCGCTGAGGAGACTCGTCTGCAGGAGCGTCGCGCAGGTCGACGTCTCGTTGCCCCACTTGGGCGGGGGCGTCAGAAAGACGTCAATGGTAGTGATGGTGGTGGTGTCTTGCGGCCGGGTGGCAACTGCCGCAGCTGACGACGCTGCACGGCGCGGCGACCGCCGTGACTCAGACGAGGGCCGCCCTGCTGCGTCTGGTGGGCCTGTGGTGGGGACGCGGAGAGCATCGCCGAGACGGGCACCGTGCACCTGCAGTGCAGCTGCCAGCACCGTCACCTCTGCTCCATGAAACACCACTGTCCGCTTCGCCGCGTGGCCCTCTGACGACGACGAATGCTGTTGCTGCGGTGGAAATGGTGGTTGCCGTCTCGCAACAACGCCAGCCATCGCAGCCTCCGTCATGTGATGTCGTTCCGCCGATGAGAAGAGAGCGAAGAGGTGCGACGACGACGATGACGGCGACGCTGCTGATGCCAGCAGCGGGGGACTCGTGGGATGAGCCCGGAGCGGCGTGTCCTGCCAATCTGCCGCAAGGGCACGCAGAAGCGCCTCCATTGCCGGTTGAGCTGATGCGACTGTGGCAAAGGAGGAGACAGGAGTGGTGGAGGTGCAGCTCGGTAGGCGTATCGCACAGCTGCGCAGGGCCTCTGTCAGAGCCTGCGTTGTGTATCGTATGGAGAAGGTGATTGAGGGAGCGACAGCAGCAGCAGCAGCAGCAGGGCGGCTGGCCTGGGCTGCTTCACTAGGTGTGACGGTGGCACGGCGGACAGACGGAACGGCTGCTGGGGTCGCTCCCAGTGGCACCTTCACGCGTGCTGCTGTGAGATCTTTTGCAAGGGAGCCGTTTACCAGGCATGGGTTGCCGCTGATGTCGAGGTGGCGCAGCTGCGGTAGCACAGGCGCGTGTGTAGCGCATGTACTGCAGACCTTCTCACTGGGTGACGCCTCGGTGGTGTTGGTGGTTTCGATGGGGCACGGCACGTACGCCAGGAGCCGGCGAACATCGTGTATGTCCTCGATGAAGTTGTGGGAGAGGTCAAGGCTGACCAAGGCGGTGCTCCACGGACGGAGAAGCAGGGACGCACCGTGACCACTGCCACTGACGCCGCTGCTGTTATTATTGTGTTTGCTGTCACGTAACCCACCCAACCCGTCGTCCACGGAGTTTGTGAGGCGAACGCTTGCCGACGGGCCCCTGTCGCTGTCGACCCAGAGCAGAGCGGCGAGGGCACGCCCACGCAGGCGGTTGTGCGAGAGAATGAGCTGCACCCCCTTCTCCGCCTCTTCCTGTCCTTTCGCCTGGCCACGAGACTCAACTGCAGCAGCGGTAGCATTTACCTCTTCCGCGATGGAGAAGGCGGCTGGCGTGCCCATCGACGCGGACTCTGTTTCATCCACATGGAAAAGAACTGAAGTGTTTGTGCTGGCGGAGCGCCGCGCTGCCTCGCGCTCTTTGACGTGATAGGCCTCCTCAGGGGTCGTGTGGCAGCAGAAGTTGACAGAGGACGAGTCGGTGCCGTCTTCGATGAGGCTAAGCGCCAGCGCCGGGTCGTTGGGGGCGGCAGCGGGTGACGTTGTGTGCTGGCTGGACAGCACTGAGAACGACGCAGCAAGCGCTTTGCTGTCCGTGGCGGCGTCGCACGTCAGCGGCAGCCCGCGCAGAGACTCGATCGAATTGTAGGAGAGGTCGATGAAAGTGAGGTGGCGACACGCCTGTATGCCGTCCAGCGAGGTGAGGTGGTTGTGGGTGGCGATGAGGGTGGTGAGGGTGTGTGCCGCGCCGCATAGGCCGCGCAGGGTACGCAACTCATTGTGGCAGATGGAGAGTTTGGCGAGTGACGTCAGCGAACGCAGCCCACTACCCTCCTCCTCGAGCGACGTCGCTGCTGCTGCTGGTGCTGCTGTCGCTGTAGTGGTGGCTGTGTTGGCGCTGTGCGACCGCAACCCCCGCGTCACCGACGTCTCCGGTCGCAGCGGCAGCGGAGGAGGGGCGAGCTGACTAACACTACGAGCGCCACGCAGCGCCTCCTCCGTGCCTCGTGGGCCGGCGAAGGGACATTCGAGGGTGCGCAGGCAGTTGTGGTCAAGGCTCAGTTGCTGGATGGCGGACAGGGCGGCGGCCTGCACACCAAAGTTGCGCGTGTTGGCCGGGTGCAACTCGTGCAGGTGGCGGCCTTCGTACGAAACCAACATTGCTGTCCGCTACAATGGCCAAGAAAAGAAACAAAGCGAATACACAAGAAGTTGTGGCTGCGACCTCTCGCGGAGAGAGAGAGAGAGAGAAGGTGACGGCAGCGGTGCGACGCACGAGTCGTGCGGCCGTGACCCCCAGCAAGTGGAGATGAAGGGAGAGGCGTCGTAGATGTGCCGGAGAGATGAAGACAGAGGGGAGAAGGGCGAAGGGAAAGGGATGAATGCGCATGTGGGCCACCACCACTGCGCTGAGCAGATGGAGCACCAACGAGGGGCAACGAGGTACGAAAGGGGGCATATGTGATGGCTTGGTCTTCCTCTTGGTTTGTCTAACAAGCGTAGGCCGACCTCCCTAACTCCGTCCATCCCTTTCTCCCTCCTCTTCGTAACGTACACACAAAAGCGCTCTTCTCTCATCACAGGTTGCCCCGTAAGTGACGTTGTGCGTGCTGTCTCCGTGACGGTTGCTGTCTGCTTGCTTGATGTACAATACTATTTCTCTCTTTCTTTTTTGTTATTCTGACTGGGGGGAAGCGATGATAAAGGGGGATGGAGGTGAGGGCAGCTCGATGAACGTATGTGTATTTTCCACCGCTAACACTAATGCCTTTCTCCTGAAGGCAGCGGTGCGCGCTATGAAAGGCACCAGTGACGCCAATACACACGCACCATAAGAACGCCGTTAGCCCCCTCCCCCTCTCCCTTCTTCCAGCCAACTATGAAAACAGCACAAAAACGCAAAGCAAATTCGATACTCACGATTTCCGCATAAGCCGCGTCGTCGCGTCTCACGGTCCACATCTGTACTGCTCTTACGCGTCAATTGTTTTTCTTGTCTGACTCCTCTGCCGTGGCGGCTGACAGTGTCGCAGCTGTCTCTGACGTCTCTGCGCTGGCAGCAGCAGCTGCTGCTGCTGCTGCCTCGGCCTCCGCCCGCCTCGCCGCCCGCCGCCGCAGTGTTTCCTGCTGCGTTAGCTTCTGTGCAGCACTGTAGACCTCCTCCATGGTGTACTGCTTCGACCTCCTCGCACGATTTGAATTGCCCGCAGCGTTATTAATATCATCATCGTCGCTACTACTACTACTACTGCTGCTGCTGGACGTGACAAAAGCGTCGGGGTTCTGCTCCACGTACTCGCTGGCGTAGCGCACGCGGTTGTGTGTGCGGCGGATGACGCGGGCGATCAGCCACATCACAATAATGGCCGGAACACCGAGGAAGAGGACAAAGATGAGGACGTACTCGTCGTCCTCGACGAGGTAGCTGGAGATGGCCTTCAGTCGGTCAATGAAGCCTCCGCCGACCTCCCAAAAGAGATTCACCACGTTTTCGACGAAGCGAGACATGACGACTGAGAGGGAAGGCGAAGGGTAGATAGAAGGATTCGCGTGACACACACGTACACACACACACACAAATAAGCAGAGGAAGAGAATAATACAGGATTGTAGGAAATTGAATTCTTGACCTCCCTCCTTCCCATAACTCCATCACCGGCACTGTCAGCTGCCATCGAGCGCAGCTCTTGCGGCTACGCTGCTTCCTCCCTCCCCGTGCGTGCGATATATGCTTTGTGCCTTGTCTTCTTTTCTCCGTTCCGGAGTCACGCGAAAAAGCAGTAGGAGAGAAGGACAGCGATGCTCCCCCTGACGCCCCACCCCCAACGCTGCATCGTGTGGCAGAGTTTGTTAGGGGAAGGGAGGGAGGGGCAGAGGGGACACATGTCAGACTTAAAACGCAATGCTGCGGTGGCAGCGGTGATGCTTATTGCCAAATTAAATAATAAAAAAAGCTAGTAGAAAATGCACCTCTCAGAGGTGTTTAGCTTTGCCAAGAGGCATCCGAAGCGACACGACGGCGCATCAGCGAGGATTCTTGCCTTTCCATGTTGCTGCCGTCACTCATTACTCCCACTCTTTGCTTATTGGAGGCGGAGTTGCTGCATTGGGGAAAACAACAACAACAAAAGCCACATGGTACACCGGCGCAGCGTCCGCACGCCCACTCACGCGCACGCAACAACACAAACATCTTCGGATGATCCATCAAAGGATGCCGCCGCCACTTTCCAGAGATACTGAGGGGAGAGAGTGGGGAATGAGAAGGATAATGTGTCCGCCACGTCAGCTCCTTTGTTGCGCCCCCTTCTTTCTTCCTCCTCCCTCCGCAGATGCTGCATCAAGACACCGTATCCGGTTGTGCGATGTTGCACGTGACGTCTATCCTCTCCGCCACCGCCTCCTACGCCTTCACCTTCTTTTTTGCGCCTTGCGCATGCCGTTGCGGTAGAACTGCATGAAGAGGTACAACAGCGTCATGTGGTAGCACAGCTGCAGTACTGCCCACGGCTTGGGGATCTGGTGGTCGAAGAGCACCGCCAGAACGGCGTGAAGGATGCACAGAGCAAACTGAAGCATCTGCACCTGCGTCAGGTATTTCTTCAGCGGGTTCGTGTAGCCGAGGGAGGTGTACAGATAGTGGAAGTACATGAGGGCGTGCACGGCAGAGTTGATCCAGGCCCCAAAGAAAGCCGTGCCATTTGCAATGCCGTGGTGCAGCAGCAGTCCCCAGATGAAGCCGATCGTCAGGTGGTGGTACACGTGCAGGAAGGACAGCTGCTCCTCCTTCTTGCGCAGCACCATGAAGTAGGTGTCGAACATGTCGAGGAACTTTGTCACGTAGTGCACGAAGATCCAAAACTCAGTGGTGCTGGTGAAGCGACCGTTGAGGTTGAAGACGCCGAAGCGCAGGAAGTGACCGAGGTGGAGAGCCATCGTGGCGGAGAGGAACACCTGCACCGTGTTGTAAATCAGCATCGCCGTCTTGAGAGAGTAGGCAGGATGGTTCACCATAAACTTGCGCAGCAGGAAGACAACGACGAGGTAGGCGAGGTGGCCGCCGATGAGTGCGGGGTAGCTGACGAAGGCATTGAATTCGGGGTGAAAGCAGAGGGAGTCACGCCCAACACACTTGACAGCATCAATTAACTCCATGGCTGCGGCAGGGACGCGATGCAAACAAAATCACAATAAGAAAAAGAACTTTTTTGTGCTATCAGTGGCAGTGGTGGCAGTGGGGGGGGGGTGATGCAGTGGTGAAGGGAAGCACAAGGCGACGCAAAGGAAGCAGCGGGTGAAGCACACACAGGTATACCAACAGAAAAACACATACAAACAGGTGGCGACGTGTGCGTGTGTGCAGCAAAGGGGTTTGCCAGAGTGGAAGACAACAGAGGTAGAAACATAGACGGAGCTGAAAGGAGAGAGAAAGTTCAGGAACAAAACGAATACGTACACAAGCAGAGAGATCAAAAACAAGTAAGGGCTCTCCTCCTCCCCCTCTCCTGTTTTCTAGGACGCAGCTCAGCCATCGAATAAAGAGTGGTGCACCAATAACTTTTCTTTTTAGTGCGTATTTCTGCTTCACTGTTGCAGCACCCCTGCGGCGGTCACGGTGTTTGCGTGACAAGAGGGAGAGCAGTGTGCTGTGTTTTGGTTAACAGCACTGCTACTGCCACTAACACCGCAACAAGGGTTCATGACAGGACAAAACAAAGAGGGGAGCTGCAAGAGAAGGGAAGGGGGGGGAGTGGAACAAAGTGAGTGCCTCGTGTTTCGACAGCTGCGCTGCCTGATAGTCCGCCAGCCGTGCATCAGGACGCCAGCAACACACTTTCGTGTGGCTACTTCCTTTCCTTTCCCTTTTACCAGCGACAGTGTGTGCTGTGCAGAACGACCTCGTTGAGGTTTGCTGCAACTGTGGGGTCGGTCTTGCCTGTCGTGAGCATGTCTCTCTGCGTCTCTCTCTTTGATGCACTCTTTCTTTCTCATGGTATCGGTCTTTTCTTTTGCCGCCTCAGCAGGAGCCTAGAAACGGCGGGACGCACTTGGCAAACACGACGCCAAAAAAAAAAATCAGCTCTGTAACGCACCACGATACAACACAAGGGAGGTGGAGAGTACGAGGTGAAGGTCAACTACCCCCCACCCCACTCTCCCACACACACACACACACACACGTCTTTATTCAGTAGTGCATTCCGCAACCGGTGCCCCACGACTCCTCCCACGACTTCGGCTTCCACCGCGAAGACACCGGTGGCGGCTGAAAGGGAGCGTGGTCGCGTTGAATGGGCTCCCGGCCATCGCGGATGTCACCCAGATCGGTCAGCCCCAACTCCTTTCGAATAGCCAGCCGTTCGTCTTCCAGCTGATCCGACTCGATGCGCATACGCTCCAGCTCTGGGGTGGTGAGGTCGGGCACGGCGTCGTGGTACGGGATGCCGAGGTCTGTACGCTCCCAGTAGTGGATCATGGGGTCGCCGTCTGGTGTGTGCGGGTCCGTCGTCCCCTCCGGCGGCTTGCCGTGCGGGGGTTGCTGCTTGTTCATGCGCACCTGCCGCTTGTACTCCAGCTCCTGCCACTCCATGTTGCGAAAGAGGTGGCCCATCTCCTGCCGCATCACCTGCGTCTCCTCTTCGTTGTAGAACAAGTCACCACGGGCAAAGCCGAGCGTCCACGTCGCACCCTTGCGCTGCCGCCGGGACTTGATTTCCTCGCCGGGTTTACGCTCCATCTCGCGCAGCGGCTTCGTGGTGCGGTTGGCGTCGGCGTAGACCTGGTCGTCGTCCAGCTCCTGAAAGGTTTGTGAGGCGCGGCTCATGTGCGCCATCAACCTCATCAGCGCGTCCTCGACCTCCTCGTCCTCCAATACCATCGCCCCGAAGAACTGCTTTTTGTAATCGCGCAGGTGCTCCTCCTCTGCGACGCTGGGTGGGTCACCGCGGTGGCCGCGCATCCACCGCTCCCACAGCCGCTCGTCCGTTGCCAGGGCACCGTAGGGCTGATGACGCTTGTTGGCGTCGCGGCGGTACATCCGGCGCTGCTCCTCGCGGCCCTTCATAAACTGCCATGTTACGGTGAACTTGTTGCCATATCGGTCCTTCGCGATGAGCAGTTCCTGTGTGAAGAAGTAGCGGATGTAGTTCCAGTACGCGTACTCCCACCATCGGATGATGCGGTTGTCGGCGAGGCCGGCAAAGGAGTGCTGCAGGCGAACCGTCTTGCTCCCAAAGGCGTCCACAGAGCGCACGTAGCGGCTCTCATCCTTCTTGATCTCCTCGCGCATGCGCTGCGCGGCTGCTGGCCCACCGAGCTGCGCCGCCTCGGCCACCAGCGCCTCGATCTTCTCCTGCACCTTGCGCTTCTCGTCCTCCATGGCGAGCTGTCGCTTCGCCTTTTCCGCCAGCATCTCCTTCTCCTTCACGGCGTAGGCTAGTGCGTCCTCCTGCCGCCGCTTCAGATAGACGAGCTTGCTGGTGAGATCATCCTGCTCGTTCGCCATCGTCCGAACGTTGGAGAGGATGCTGGCGTTGGTTAGACGGTGGCGAGTCGAGGTGAACAGCGGGGCCGCGCCGAGGCGGCCGTGACAGGCGGTGAGGCCGCAGCGACCACGCAGCCGGCGGTAAACACTGCCGTCCACCGCTCCCACAGCACGAGCTAACAAGGTGCGACGCATGTGTCTTTTTTTTTTAGACGTGGGGGGAGGATGGGGGATGCGTTGATAGCCGCACTGCGTCCTCACCCTTCCTCGTTGGAGTGGACCTTTGCGTTAATGAGGTGTGAAAGACAGCAAACGTACTTCGGCAGGGTCCGCGCACAAACCTATGCTGTCCATGAGAGAAACAGAGGGGAGAGGGAGAGAGAAGCAGTAAGTGCGGATGACAACCGTAAATGTGGGAAATAGTGCGACGAGGTGAAAGGCAAAGACGACAGCGTGCTAAGGGAGATGATGAGACAGGAATACGGCAATGAGGAGCGTAATCAGTGGGAGGGGCCGACTTCAAGACCGTGCGCTCTTCCTTTCCCTTCCCCCCACCAGCACACACACACACACACACATGAGTATCGTAGAAACTCGCTCAAGGGTGCTTTCGCAGATATGGTTTTGTACGACAGGAGGGCACCTTGGCACTATCGCTCTTCGCTGCTTTTTTGCGCTCTTTCTTGCCGGCAGACGTTGACCACGGTACGCTCCCCACGGCAGCGAGAGAACGCCAAAACCTCGCATTTGAAGTTGTCTTCTTGTTTTGTTTCTTTATTTGTTTGCAGTTTTTAAGAGTTGGGCAGCTGAGTCTAACGGTACGTGAGGGTGGACAGGATAACGACGACGGAAACACCCCCCCCCCCCACACACACACACTGATAGAGAAAGAGGAGAAAAGTTGAGTAATACAGCACATTCTATGACGGAAACAGGAGGAAGCAAACAGAAGCAAAAAAAAAAAAACAGCGAAGAAAAGAGAAGAAAAGAAGTGCCACGGTGATAAACAGGGCTGCGCGTCTCCTCCCCACCCCGCCCTCGCGCTCTTGCGTTGTGTGCGGCGTGTCTCCATCGAAAGGGGGGGGGGGGCTAGGGGATAGAGAGAACAGAGCAAGACAGCATTGCTACAGACAAAAAAAGGGGGAAATAGAGAGAAGAACGAAGGGGAGAGAGTGGGGTCCCGCGGCGACCACCGGAAACGGAAGACGAGGAGGAGGGATGCGCTTGTTGAGTACATCGCCCTCCGCACCACAAACACACAGCAGCAGCGTCCCCCATCTCGTCAGGGCTTCCGTTCACCCGCACTAAAAACGTGCCCCACGCCGTGGCGTCACTGACGTTCGCGAGACCACTTCGGCGAGTCTGCGCAGCGCGGCGGAGCGCAAGTTGGCATTTCGGCTGATCTGCTGCTCCGGCGACGGCGCGGCTGAAACAACGTCGTGCGGGCGACGTGGGTGCGAGCCCGTGCGCCGTGACGGCGTCAGCCGCTGGCCACTACCCCGCTGCGTGGCCGCCTCGATCTGTTGCACCGCCTCTGTCAGGTTGGCGCTAAGGTCATGCTCGTCGTCGCCGTGGCGTCCACTCGGCGAGAGGGCCGTGCTGGACGCCCCGGGTGAGGGGGCGGCGGCGGCGTGCGTCGACGCAGAACGGCGTCGCGTCGCGGAGGATGACGTCACGGTGGTGGTGGTGGTGGGGGCCCGGTGGCGGTGCTGGCTCTGACACTGCTGGTGATGCATCTGTGATGGCACCCGCCACCGTGCCTCGTCGTAGTACTCCTCCTCTTCCCCCTCCACGTTTTCTTCCTTTATGGAGCACCGCGCAGGGAAGTCGTCCGTGTCGATCGGTGGAGCTGCGTAGCGTTGACGTGTGCGGCTGGCGCCGGCAGTAGCCAAAGCGTGGGCGGACGAGGTGACCGGCGTGGCCCGCTGCGGTGCTTGGTAGACGTGGGAGCCTGGTGTATCGACACCGGCCGTGGGTACGCGGAACGGCTCATCGCGTATCAGCGAACGCGGGTAGCGACCGGGCGTCGCTGGCAAGGGCTGCCGGCCAGCCACTCGGCGGCTGATACTATTACCAAAGTGAGTGTCACAGTGCGCCTCGCCCAACTCGCGGCTGTCACAGCGTGGCACGCGACGCTGCGGAGTCGCGGTGCGAAGCGAGAGTGACGTTGACGGTGGTGAGGCTGCTGCGCGCAGACCGCCATCGTGGACACCGCGTCGCTGCAGCTGCTCCGCCCTACGCTCCCCCTCCCCCTCCGCGAGCTCGCGTGTGTAGTAGCGATCGCACGCGTCGTAGGCGGGGCCGTGGAACTTTACCGGGGTGTACCGCTGCTGTTGTTGCGGCGGTGACGCAGTGGTGGGTGTGCGGTGGGTGGCACCGCTGTAACGTGTGTGTGGGTCAACCACGACCATGGGGGACAGGGAAGAGCTGCCGTAGCGGTGTCGCAGCTCCTCAGCAAGGGCGGTGTAGCGATTGGGCAGGGGCGTGGGGAAGGACGGGTGAGCAGATGCCTCCTTTTGCGCATCGTCAAACTTGGCAGGGTATGGTGAGCGTACGAGCTCGTCACCCCTCTCTTCGTCTTCTGCTTCTCCTTCCGCTTGCGGTAGCCGCTGACGCCACTGCGACGGTTGCGCCTCTGTCATTGTCGCTGCGATGCCGGCCCGCTGCCGCGCCGTCTGCAATTCCTCGCTCAGCAGCTTCATGTACGCCATGACCTCCCGCACGGTGGCTTCGTCCATGCCGACGTTCCCGCCAACAGGGACGGGTGGGGTGGTGGCTTCCCGAAGCGCATCGCCCGCATCAGCATCGAAGGCGGAGGAGGGCTGCGCGGCACGCCTGTTTGAGCCTGCGCTGGCGGCGTGGCCTTTGTTGACGTCCAACAACCCCTGCGGGGACGCCTGCGCCGCCGCACCCTCCTCGCGTTGTTGTTGCCGCTGCTGCTGCTGACGTTTCCACCGCCGCAGTTCTGCACGCGCAACGGCTGCCTCCGACTGGGCCTGATCGCGCTGACGCTCCACCGTCTGCTTCGACTCCGTGAGCTCGTCCACGTGGCGCTCCGCCACCGCCACGGCCTCGCGTAGCAGCGAAAGCTCCTCGGCGAGTTGGTGAGAGCGGGCCTCTGCCTCCTGCGCGGCGGCCGCCGTAGCAGCGGTGCTGGCCAGCGGCACGTTCGCTTGCTCAGCCGCGCGCTGGGCCAGCTGAAACATGTGCTCCATCACCTTGAGCACTGCACGGTTGTCAGTGAAGGCGGAGACCTTTGCCTCCTTCACGGCGTCGTGATTGTGGCCACCTTCCCCTTCGCTCCCCTCTTGCTGCTTCTTGATGGAGTCGCGTGGGGTGAGCGCTGGCGTGCCACTCGGCTTCGGTGGCCGCTGCGCCGCCTTCGCCATACCTGCCGGTGGTGGTGGGGATGACGGTGGTGTCTGAGCTGCATCACTGTCACCGCTCCCAGTGACACTCACAGCAGGAGCCGCACCCGCTGCGACGCCCTCTGCCCCAACCCCGTCGCCGTCGCGCAGGCACATGGCCAGCAATTCAGGTGCCAGGGTTTGCGAACTCGGCAGTGGTTGGTGCTCCGCCCAGTTAATATACATGGCGCACATGTCGACCACCTCGTCCGTCAGTTCGCGGTACTCGGCGGCCTGCGCGGTGCGCTGCACAAGGCGGTCCACGACGCCACGGAAACCGTCCCCCAGCTGTTCCAGCGCCGTCACCCACGTACAGCTGCCCTCGCCGCCTACACGATTAAAGAAGTAGCAACCCTTCTGCACCTGGGCACGGTCGCGCAACGTGACGTACAGATCGTGCAGCTCCTCACGGCTTTGGTGGAACGCCGTCTCCATGTCCACCTCGCTGTATTTCTCCAGCATCGACGCCAGCTGCTGTTGCATGGCATCCATGTCCTTCTGCAGCACGATGGCTGCCATCTTGTGATTGGCGCTGAAGCGCTTCAACATATCCTGCAAGACCTCCATGTTTTGATAGGTGACGCGCAGTATGACGTCGTTGTTGGCCGCAACAGTGGACGGTGGTGGGGAGGCCGCACCACCACCGCCGCGGTGGGAGACGTCAGAGGCGCCTTCGCGAGTGAAACGCCCTTCTTCGTCTGCGTCGCTGCTGCACCCGCCGGCGGTGCGGCGCTGCGAGACACGGATGAGGCGGTCAAGGTCGATGTCGACAAAGCCGTTTCCATCAGCGTTGCCGTCGAAGAGGAGCTCGACGTCGCCGGTGCTGCGCTGCTTTGCGCCGGTGGGGATGCAGAGGTAGTGAACTTGCAGCAGTGAGGTGACCGCCGTGTAGAGCCGCGTCACCGTCTCGTACAGCCGTGCAATGCGGTGGTCGTACGGCAGCACCCCACCCATAGTCGCCGCCGCGGAGTCTCTCACGAGTTGAACGATGGCGTCCTGCCGCTGAGCAGCCTGCCCCTCCGTTGTCGCCACGCCAGCATCCGGTGGCGAGGCGGAATGCGAGAGTGGTGGCGGGGGTGGGGACGAGGCAACTGCCGACGACCGCGTGTCGCGGTGCCGTTCCACGTCTTGGATTGCGGCATCTAGGACGGGTAGAATGACATCCGCGGCTCGCATGAGGCAGGAGTCGATGTCGTACAAGTTATCGTCGGGGATGTCCTCTGGCGCGGCGGCGTCCGTGCGCTGCTGCGACGCGAAGAAGCGACGCACGGCGGCGAAGTACTTTACTATCTTCCGTTGCGTGTAAAGATGATCTTCGGTGGTCTGCTGCAGCCGCTGTGCCCACCGAGTGTACTTTTGCAGCAACTCCGCCAGAGATCGCTCCACATACTCCGCCTCCGCCTCCTCGTTTCCTGCCTTGCCTTCGCCGCGCTGCAGCACCTCCTCGACCAGGTCGTCCTTGGCAGACTCGTCCGTGCCCATCATGAAGAGACTCTGCTTCACTAATTGACCGTTGCTAGCAAGGCGGTGCATGAGCATGGCCATAGCCTCGCGGAAAGCAGACGTATCTGCTTTCCATCGCGCCTGGCTGCTGCGCAGTTGCTCCACCTCCTCACGCAGCTTCAACTGGTCACGCAGCGCGTCATCAGCGCACACACGGGTGTAAAGATATTGCAGCGCCTCAAGAACATTGCTCTCCGTTATCGTACCTGTGCCTGTGGCTGTCACAGCGGTTGACGACGATGCAGCCACCGTCGCCTTCTGCTTCGTGCTATCCGATGTCGGGCGTAAATTAAGTCTCCGCAACGCACTCGTGCCGTCGCCGCGTCCGCTCTCGCTTTCGACGACTGTACCACCGCGTCCCGCCGACTCATCTGTGTCGGTGCTGTTACTGCTTCCCAACTGTAATGGAAAAGTTAGGCCTAGACCCTCGACGCCAAGACGCTCCACACTTACCACAATTTTGTGCAGCTTCTTCTGCGCCGCGGTACATTTCTGCGCTGCTGCATCAGCTCGAGTTTTGTTCGTCGCCGCAGCGTTGAGTGCACGGTGATACTTCGCCTTCACCATACGCAATCGTTCCCCAATGTCACTGAGAAAGTAGTCTAGCTTTGCCGGGGAGAGGTTACGCTCCATGTCGAGGCCGCCCATCAGTTCTGACAACGTCTCTGACTGCTCCGCGCCGGTGTTCTCATCCTGCACAGCGCACATATCGCGCAGCTGCTGCAAAACCAGCTTTCCCTGGCTCCGCATCGCCTCCTCCATGTGGGCGAAACCAATGCGGCTTTGGGCACCGACCAGCTCCTTGCGCTGCTGCTGCATTAGCAACGATGCAAAGCGCGACTTCACCATTTCTACCATCTCCAACAGGTTCTCCGTCGGTGGTTCAATGCGCACCACTGGCGAAGTGCTTACAGCCCCAACGCTACTGCTTGAAGGTCGAGATTCGACTAGCAGCTGAGCGAGCTCCTCTACGGCCTCCTTCGAGGCATGGCGCAAGCCGATTTCTTCTTCTGATATTTGGTGCGGAAACGTCACGACGGCGGTCACTGTTCTCTTCAACAACTCCAATGAGTGGGTCAGTGCATCGTCGATCTGAGTCTTGTCGTCGGTTGTGTCTTCATTAAGTTCAGTGGATGGAAGACGGAATACCAGCGCGAGCTTCCGGCGCTGCTTCTCCACCTCCTCCATGTACCTCTCCGTTGACAGGTACTCTGAGAGAAGAAACCGGAGGAGGCGTTGAAGGTTGCTACACTGGCTCAGGACAGGAGCATCGTGCCTCTGCAATTCGAAGTGGATTTGCAAAGAGGCGGGGATCGTATTGATGACCGACTCTAACGCTGCTTCAAATGAATGCCCTCTTTCCGCTTCTTGGGTATCCGAACGCGTTGCGCCGTTGCTTTCCAGCAACTGCCGAGATTCTAGCTCCGCAAGGGCTTCAGTGAGTGAGAGTGACATTTGCTTGTCTTTTGAAGATGCAGCTTTACCTAGCTTGTCCAAAATGCTCCTCTTCGCGTCCTTGTACTCACTAGACATTCGTGCGAGCATCTCTTGGCATTTTTGCAACACCTGCAAGACGCTAGTCTTCGTGTGTGCAGCATTCGGCAGCAGTAAAGGTAAGGAAAAGTCAAGCTGTTCGCCAAAACACGACTGGGACTCCTTTTCGAGTAAGCTGCGGAGGTGGTTAAGTGGTTCTTCCAACCAAACAGGTGCTGGTCCTGCGGTAGGCGTTGTTGCATTGCCGTCACGAAGTCGTCTAGACAGCTCAGCGACTGATGGCGGTGCGTCTTCACCATAAAGGCAAAAGCGTCGTCGAACTGTGTCACCATACTCACGCAAAAGTAAGTCTTTGAAGTTGTTTTCCCGCTTTGCCTCTTCTAATTCTTTAACGACGTTAAGCAAGACTGCGGGGATATCGGCTTCCTTGGAAATGACGCCATAGCTCTCTAAGATATCAGTTATCTGCACTAGCGTTTTCTCTTTCGGTCGAGTATAGTGCAGTTGAGAGTGGCTGAGTGCAGATAATTCACCCGGGCGATCGCAAAGATCAGTATCGTCTAATAAAGATCTATCTCTATTGGGACTTGCAATGCTGGACGCCTCAGATTGCGTACGCGACCCACCGGTGCGCGGCGCAGGAGAAGTCCACAGCTGTGAATGGGCGTTTGCCCACGTTTGTTTTTTTGTGCTCATGAACAATTCTGCAACGAATCGAGAGAAAGAAAAATGAAAGCTAGCACAAAAACGATGGGAGTTAGGCAAATTAAAGCGAAAACAAAAATGAGCAACGAAAGAGAGTTTTAAGGTGGTGAGCTTTATTGTCTTTGGAGAGGAAAACAAAGGTCCAAAAAGATGATACCCCTTTTTTACACGTCGATTTCATAGAGCATCTGTGTGTGCATGCAAAACTCCACTGTATCTTTTAGCCGCTCCAGGTAGCGCTAAGATAAGGTAAGAGGTTGGATGGTTACCTCAATCCGGTTCTTCACCTGGCCTGTGCGGATAATACCACAGCGACCAGGACAAGAGCGCGTGCTCTATCCAGAAAAAAAAATAATAAACGCCTTTCTGTTTCTTTCACCATCTATCCTGCATTGAAGTTTACTGTTAAACACAACACAATAATAACCGAACAACACGAAAACAACCCTGGGTTTAGCCAGCTCCATGCGTAAAACAACAGCAAAAAGAAGGGAAACAGCGACAACACAGCTTACGCAGCGTATTACTTCGACTATTTTTCTCATAGGTGCTGTGCTTGTTGTTGTTGCTGCTGCTGCTGCTGGACGAGCTGACTTTGACGTTCCTGCATCTTGCGATACAGCTCCTGCGCCTTCTTCTGCAATTCGTTCTCCTTTCGATCTATGTCGGCAATACTGGTGTCAGTGCGCTTGATTTCGCCGTTGATATAATCCAGCCGGTTCCCAATGATCGTCTTGGCATCACTCTGGTCTTGCGGGACAAGCGCGGGCCCAATCAGCTTGTACACTGTTGCATCGGGCTCCAGTTTGTTGAGCTCGTCACGCACAAGCTCATTTTCATTCTTCTGCCCACCTAGCTGGCGGCGAGTTTCGATGAACTTGCCTTTCTTTTCTCCAAGTTCCTGTAGTTCTTTGATAATAGGCCGCAACTGATCGTTGAGCTTTTTAATATCAGGGTGCACCTGCTGCATCGTCCTTATAACTGTGAGTTGTGCAGTGAAATGACCCGAGAATCGTCTGTTAGGTAACACGCTTACAAAGCTGAGCGTCCGAAAGCAGAAAAAAAAAAAAGAAGTGAGAAGAAGCGGTGGAGAAAGAGAGAGAGAGAGTGAAAAGAATGAAGAGCGGGCGCATATTACATGTGAGGGAGCGCACTACATCTTGCAACAGCACACGGGAGTTGACAATGATAAACATGACTCCGATAACATACGCTCATTTGTTCGGGAGTGTCCCATTGGGCCGCGCATGGACTCTCTCCGCACGAAATAGAGCGTTAGTAGCTTATGGACTCTGCAACCCATCGAACAGTTTACACGTTATCCCCGGTGTGTCGCATTACACTTCCTTAAGGCTGTAGAGCAACCAGCTCGTCAGCCTACATTTTTGACAGTGTAATCATGTCAGGTTTAGATGAACAGGAAAACAACAACAAAACAGCGACAAAAAAAAACCGAACAGACAAATATATGGAGAGCATATTTATCGGAACACTGATGAAGTCAGTGAAAAAAAAAAAAAACGCCTGATGAATACAAAACAATAATAACAACAGCAACAGCAACAAAAAGCATCCCTCTTCAAAAAGGCCTTCAGCTTCGTTCAACCCTGCGCTGAATCGTGCGGTCAGCTTCTAAGTTATCTTTGTTGAGAACCGGCCACGAATCGATTTGGGTGACAAACGGCAGATACATGTACACCTTATCGCGGTAGCGTTTGTCTTGCTCTATTGGATTACGCTCAACGTAAATAGTACGCAGTGTCTTCTCGAAGACGCTGAACTTGCGAACTTCGGCCCAGTCGTTGATCTTTCCATCAGTAAGCCAGAATTCCTGGAGTTCCGGCATGTTTGTCGCGTTGATGACGGCTTCGTTGATGTACTCGATGGGGTTGAAACTGAGATCAAGCAGGTGCACTGCATGAAGGGGGAGGTTTTCAATCTTGCTGATGCCGTTTTCGGAGAGATACACCTCTTCCAATTCCGGGTTGCAGCCTTCCTTAAACTCGTCCACCTCAATGCTGAGTAGTCGGTTCGCCTGGATGCTGACAAGCTTTAAGGCACAGAGGTTTTGCAAAGACGTTCCGATTCTTGTGATTTTGTTTTTTCCGAGCCACAGTTTCTTTAATGATGTGAGGGTAGAAAGTCCAGGGCCGATCTCACGAATGCGGTTTCCACCAAGCTCCAAAAGCTCTAGGTTGACTAATGTGTCCAAACCTTCAATAACTTTAATCTTGTTTTCGACTAGATACAGCTCTTTCAGTGTTGAACCGAGAGATTCCAGCCCTTGGATCTTTCGGATCTGGTTGTAGCTCAAATCCAGCTTTGAGAGGGATGAAAACACGTGTGGAAGTGGTTGCTTTGCCAAAAGGCCTGTCTCTGAGTTAGGAACCATCGCAGAGTCGAAGAAATCGCGGACTTTTTTGATTTTGTTGTCGAAAAGGTCAAGCTCTTGAAGTCGTTCGGCCAAGTGTTGGGGAAAGGCTGTTAACTCGTGGATGAGGTTCTTTCGCAGTGACAGCGACGTGCACGCGCTCAGTTGGTTCAAGTCGACCTCATCGAGGGTGAACAGACGAATGTTTGATATTTCAATATCAGTGTTTGCTGCGTTAATCTTGAGCTGCTCAGAGGCCGCAGTAGTGCTGGCATCATGTACCGGAGGAATCTGCTGCTCACCGTCGCTGTCGCTGTTGGATGATACTTTTGCAGGTGCTGCTGGTGGAGCTGCTGCTGCTGCTTGCAGCAGTTTTTCCCTCAAGCGAACCTTCTTTTCCTCATCGAGGTTTCCGAACATGGTACGGGGCCTGCTATAATAACTTTTCTGCTTTTTTTTTGCTTTTCGCCGATATGTAAGAGACAAGTTGGAGTTGATGAGCTTCACTATAAGCGCAGGGGAGCAAAGAGATAGAGAAAAGTAAAAAGAGGAAAATGCGGAAAAGAGAATTATAGTTTGCATCGTTTTTGCCTCAAACTGTGTTCCGTGAAGGATGAGAGACTGGGCTAGACAGTGTGTGCAACCTGCCTGTAGCGCTTTTTTTGTTTTGTCAGGAGCTTTTCAACCACTCAACGTAGGGACGGGGTCGTTGCGTAAGCTGTTGCTAGTTTTGAACATTCAATCTTTTCATTCCTTTTTCGCAAATAATCCCTATCAAAATAACAATGATAATAAAAATAGTTGCGTGTGCTCATTGTTGCACTTCGTGCGCCACACCTGTGTTCACCGAATAACTCCGCACAGCTTTCATTCCCCTCCATAAACAACGCTTGTTTCCCTTGTTAGCCAGTTTATACTGATAAACAGGTGTAGTGGTACGTACATCTTTGCGTAACCAAAGGGAAAAAGGCAATAATGGGCCGCAGCTTTCGGGAAAATACACTTCCGCTTGTAACACAGCTACCTTGTTACTGCTCTCTAAGTCTTTATTTCTTCAAAAAAAAAAAATAGTGCAATGCACGGTAGGCAGCACGGAGGTCACGGAACTGCGGTTTCCGTAAGTAGTAAGATAAAAAAGCGTAACCTAAGCTGCTCGTCCCCCCCCCCTCCCCCTCCATCGCACTTTCATCGTGTTTCCCATCACGCTCTTTCCCTGCCCCCCCCCCCCACCCACCCAATCCAGCACCCTTTTTTCGCCTTGAACGGTACATGTCGCTAGGGTACGATAAAGTCTGCTTGAAGTTTTCCGGTGAAACAGCATTGACATTGTTCGGTCTCGCATAGCGAAGGTTGTTCGAACAAAAATCAGCGGTGGTTCTGACGGTACCAAACTTTAGGTTGTGTTCGGCGACTACTTTGTGCTAAAAGAATGCGGAATCAAAGATTGTTTTTTAAAACCCTCGAAGGGTGTTTTGCAGCTCGTGGAACAGAGTAATTCATTCTTAGTTATCAGCGGTGAAATGCAGCGCAAAGTTAAAAACGCAGAGTTTTTTCGCTGAGGTGAGTAAACCTCTGTTTTATTGAAATGCCGACTCATTCACTAAAGACTCATTTTGCTCTTGACCATAGACTTTATCAGCAGCCGTGAATAGTGCATTAAGAAAATGGCACTTGATAGTGTTTCTGATAGTCGTTTCTCGTTTCACGAGTAACTCCGTATTTTAAATCTCCGAAACCTTATTCCCACTCACAATTATTCTCTGCAACGGATCCTTTAAGTTCAAACGGTCATCGATTTCGATTTCGTGAAAAAAAAAAACTTAAGTGTTTTGAAGTTAGTAGTGCGGAAAGAGAAATATCAACTGTTTTTTTTTTGCTGCAGCTTTTTTTTTTTAAACCACTGTAGCAAAAAAAAAAAAGAACGTGATGACTTCAATTCCCTGCTAATGTTTATTGACTTTTGCCAACGATAAAGTTTGTTCGTCGTTTATGCTGTTATGTGCGTGTTAATGTGTGTGAGTAAATGGTTGCTCTGTGAAGTCATTTCGCTGAGCAATTGAATCCTCGCCATCTTGCTACCATTTAACAGAGTTTATGTGTGTTCTTCTCTGGTAAAGAAACAATCTCTCAATTAACGCTTGTAAGCGCACATTTTTTTTATTAGATAACAGTAAAAAAAAAAAAACAGCTGTTGATGTAGCGGCTGAACACACGGAACTGTACGTGGCGCGAAAGCGCACTCATTCTCAAGCACCTGTTTCAACAAAATCTGTTCTGTAAACTACAACTTTTGTTCTTCTTGCAAACCAAACTTCTAGCGTCGCTATGTTCTGTCCTAGAACATAATGCCGCTTTTTTGGAAGCTGCAGCACTTTTTTTTTTGAATGTGCTTTTCAGTGTTGTTTATTGCTCCAACGGAGTGGCAGAAATCGCTGGTGTTACGGGTATTAGCCGTTAAAACCGTGTCTGAGCAGCGTCACACGGATAATTTATCTGAGCGGCTAAACTTGTTTTTCTTCTTTCCTGTTTTGTTTTCTTTCGTTGTGAGTATCCTCTCTAACAATGCGATTAAACGTGCAAGTGGACAGAAACGGTGATTTCTTTTTCTTGCATTCAAATAAGCTCCACCTTGCTTTCCACTATTATGCATAAACAGTTTATATGATTGTTTTTACAAATAACTGCAACACCTGCTACACCTGCAACTCATCAAAGATGGTTTCGTTTTTTTTTTTTCAGCATAATATGGATTTTGCTCTGCAGAAACAAAGGTCCGAAGTTTGTATAGTAATCATTTTTTTTGCGTTACATTTATCTTAAGAATAAGCTGCGCCTCATTTCTTAATTTTCCGCGCGTTTTCGTAAATTAATGCCGTTTTTTTTTTCACAGTGACATGTAATCCTAGTGCAACCTTAACGTTTTGATCCTGCTACACATTTTTCTTTTATCAAGCAGAGCGGTGCTTCGCAACTGGCGGTGCACACGCTGATTTCTTGTACTACTACGATTGGCGTCACCGTTTTGGCGCCGTCGTGGTTGTTAATTATTTCGAGAACTTAAGCTCCCATTTATTCTAAAATACTGAGCTGTGTAACAGCTAATTAATGGCGACGACATCCGTGCGTACTGCGTTGCTCCTTGCACAAGTTGACCTCTCTTTTTGCTCATCATGTCTCTAGGCGTGCTGCCGGTGTGATATATTCCATCGGAGTGTCTCCGTAAGGCTGGGCGTTGCACACTCTTCCTTTTTGACTGTTCAACCGCCGTACTCTTAATAACACATTCTTGCATGTACTAAATACAGCCAACCTGACCTTTGCGGCTACGAGTAATCGCTAAAACTAAGTGCTTTCGCTTTTTTTTTTTCCTCACGTTTTCTCAACATTCACGTATCCTTTCGTCTGGTTTGGTGCCTGCTGCGTAAAAAAAAAAAAAAACGCAAGCTTTCTGTTTTTGCTCGTTTCGTGAAGCATGTTCGGAGCAAAAAAGTGAAAAAGCGCTAGCTTTCTGTTTTGCTCGTTTCGTTGAAGCATGTTCGGAGCAAAAAGCGAAAAAAGCGCTAGCTTTCTGTTTTGCTCGTTTCGTGAAGCATGTTCGGAGCAAAAAAGTGAAAAAGCGCTAGCTTTCTGTTTTTGCTCGTTTCGTGAAGCATGTTCGGAGCAAAAAAGTGAAAAAGCGCTAGCTTTCTGTTTTTGCTCGTTTCGTGAAGCATGTTCGGAGCAAAAAAAATGAAAAGCGCTAGCTTTCTGTTTTTGCTCGTTTCGTGAAAGCATGTTCGGAGCAAAAAAAGTGAAAAAGCGCTAGCTTTCTGTTTTGGCTCGTTTCGTGAAGCATGTTCGGAGCAAAAAAATGAAAAAGCGCTAGCTTTCTGTTTTTGCTCGTTTCGTGAAGATGTTCGGAGCAAAAAAAGTGAAAAAGCGCTAGCTTTCTGTTTTTGCTCGTTTCGTGAAGCATGTTCGGAGCAAAAAGGCAAAAAGCGCTTACTTTCTGTTTTTGCTCGTTTCGTGAAGCATGTTCGGAGGCAAAAAAAGCGAAAAAGCGCTAGCTTTCTGTTTTTGCTCGTTCGTGAAGCATGTTCGGAGCAAAAAAAGTGAAAAAGCGCTAGCTTTCTGTTTTTGCTCGTTTCGTGAAGCATGTTCGGAGCAAAAAAGGAAAAAGGCGCTAGCTTTCTGTTTTTGCTCGTTTCGTGAAGCATGTTCGGAGCAAAAAAGTGAAAAACGCTAGCTTTCTGTTTTTGCTCGTTTCGTGAAGCATGTTCGGAGCAAAAAAAATGAAAAAAGCGGCTAGCTTTCTGTTTTGGCTCGTTTCGTGAAGCATGTTCGGAGCGCAAAAAGTGAAAAAGCGCTAGCTTTCTCTGTTTTGCTCGTTTCGTGAAGCATGTTCGGAGCAAAAAAAATGAAAAGCGGTAGCCTTTCTGTTTTTGCTCGTTTCGTGAAGCATGGTTCGGAGCAAAAAAAGTGAAAAAGCGCTAGCTTTCTGTTTTTGCTCGTTTCGTGAAGCATGTTCGGAGCAAAAAAGCGAAAAAGCGCTAGCTTTCTGTTTTGCTCGTTTCGTGAAGCATGTTCGGAGCAAAAAAGTGAAAAAGCGCTAGCTTTCTGTTTGCTCGTTTCGTGAAGCATGTTCGGAGCAAAAAAGTGAAAAAGCGCTAGCTTTCTGTTTTTGCTCGTTTCGTGAAGCATGTTCGGAGCAAAAAAGTGAAAAAGCGCTAGCTTCTGTTTTTGCTCGTTTCGTGAAGCATGTTCGGAAGCAAAAAAGTGAAAAAGCGCTAGCTTTCTGTTTTTGCCTCGTTTCGGTGAAGCATGTTCGGAGCGGACAAAAAAAATGAAAAAGCGCTAGCTTTCTGTTTTGCTCGTTTCGTGAAGCATGTTCGGAGCAAAAAAGTGAAAAAGCGCTAGCTTTCTGTTTTTGCTCGGTTCGTGAAGGCATGTTCGGAGCAAAAAAAGCGAAAAGCGCTAGCTTTTCTGTTTTTGCTCGTTTCGTGAGCATGTTCGGAGCAAAAAAGTGAAAAAGCGCTAGCTTTTCTGTTTTTGCTCGTTTCGTGAAGCATGTTCGGAAGCCAAAAAAGTGAAAAAGCGCTAGCTTTCTGTTTTTGCTCGTTTCCGTGAAGCATGTTCGGAGCCAAAAATGTAAAAAGCGCTAGCTTTCTGTTTTTGCTCTCGTTTCGTGAAGCATGTTCGGAGCAAAAAAAGTGAAAAAGCGCTAGCTTTCTGTTTTTTGCTCGTTTTTCGTGAAGCATGTTCGGAGCAAAAAGTGAAAAAGCAAAGCGCTAGCTTTCGTTTTTGCTCGTATTCTTGAAAGCAATGTTCGGAGCAAAAAAGTGAAAAGCGCTTAGCTTTCTGTTTTTGCTCGTTTCGTGAAGCATGTTCGGAGCAAAAAAGTGGAAAAAGCGCTAGCTTTCTGTTTTCACATTTGTTTTCGTGTTTTTCCTGTTCAAAGGTGTAGTTCTGCTCGTTACCCTGTAGCGTCGCAGTCCTCTTGATGTTCTGCTCGAAGTGTTTTTTCAAATGTTCTTATTGTTTTTTCCTCTACGTTTTTCCCCGTTTTCTTTAACTTAGTGTTTTGCGCTCACGGTAGAACGTTTGTTCGGTTTTCAGTTTTTCGTAAGTACCGCGGCCCCCACCCTCGTCTCTGCTGGGCAGGAGCGGTGCGATTCCAAGGGCCGAAAGTTCGTTTTCCGTTGTCGTTACTAAAGACTCTGCAGAGAAAGTGGTGGAAAAGAATGGGACAATGTTCCGTGCAAGTGCGCGGAGGAATGTCTCGAAGTTCATTGGTGTAAACTATCCGGACGGTGAACCCCTTGGTAACCTACTCTCAACGCTTCCCCCTCCGTCAACTGCTTCTCTTTTCTCTCTTTCGTGTAAGCCACTAAAATCTGAAAAAGGACACATAGGTCGGAATAATTCAAAGGCTTACATCTGCTACGTTACCGTTCAGTCGCACCTCCGAGTACTTCTCGTTTTCATCGAGCTTCTACAAACGTGTCTACGTACTGGTGCTCCCTTTGCCAACTAACCCCCAAAACCCGCTTTACAATGGGTCGCTCGGTCGTTTCGTCGGTGGCCTTGGTTGCCTGCCTGGCTGTCCTCTTCGTGGCTGTGCCCGGCACTGCCGACACCATCAGCATCAACTCCGCCACAGCCAACTGGCTGAACGCATGGATTGCAGCGATTCCCAACTTGCAGACGGTCTGGATGAATCCTGTGGTGTGTGCCCGCTCGGGTATCGAGTGTGACTCGGCGTCGAACACGCTCAGCATCCGTCTTGACGCCATCACGTCGTCCGGCTTCAACTTCATCGGTACTCTGCCGGAACTGGCGAGCAACATCAACGGTGACCTGCTCCAGGTGTCGGAGGTCTCTGTGCGGGGCAAGACTCGCATCACGGGCACGGTACCTGCCTCTTGGTCGCGCATCTCTAAGCTGAAGAAGCTGGATGTGAGCCAGACGAAGCTCAGCGGTTCTATCCCCGATGCTCTTGGCACCCTGTCGAAGTTGGTGACTGCCGACTTCTCGAATTCGTACTTCTGCTACAACATGCCGAACTGGAACTCTACGGGCATGCCGCGCCTCGTGCAGGCAGTGTTCAACAATAACAACCTGCGCGGTACCTTCGCCTCGTCGTGGTCCACCTTCGCCTCCTCTCTGTCGCTCAACATCCGCGGCAACAAGCTGTGCGGCTGCATGCCACAGTCGTGGACCTCGCAGAACTTGATCGCTGCGGCCACTGCAATGGACGCTGCCACCGTGAATGGTTGCACACGTGTTTGCACTCCGGAGTCGCTTAACTACTGCCCATCGCCGAATACGGTGAACGGTGCTGCCGCGCAGGTCGCCTCTCTGTCCGCCGCGCTGGTGGCTGTCGCCGTTGCTGTCGTGTCGTTCGTGTACTAGCAACGTAGCAAAAAGAGAGGGGCGCACAAGTGATCGAATTTGCTAGGGGGCATACTTAAAGAAAAAGAAATCACCGGTGTTCAGCCGTCGTTTTCATCCCTTTTCTGTTTCGTTTTGTCCTTTTCTTCCGACTTCTTGTGTCTACGCCCCTTCTTAGGTGTGTAGTTTTTTGTTTTTATCTTCTCTTCTCTTCTCCTGCATTCGTAGAGTTAAAGTCGGTGCAAAGTTGCAACGTAAGGCGTCGTGATTGGGCCCGCCCGTTCTTTCCTTGTCCTGGGCCAAGTCAGCATCGAGTGGAGGGACGTGAAAACGTACGCAAGGGTTTTTTTTTGCGCTGCCTCCGTACTTATTTTTCCGCTTGCTTGTTTCTTTGCCGGACGGGTCTGATGCAGTGTTTTGCTTTTTCTGGTCTCTGTGGTGGGGGGTGAGAAGATGTGCAAAGACTAACGTCCACATGCATGCGCGAGAGAGACGACTCAAACTTTGTCTTCACTTCTCTCTTTTTTTTTTTTACCGCGCTTTCGCGTCTTTTCTCCATGTGCCCAGGTGATGTTGACGACAATTTTGTTTATATATGTGCCTTTCTTTCTTTAGTACTACTTTTGTTTTCATTCTTTTCTTTACGCTTTCGAAAAGGAGGAAACTCGCAAAACATGCATTTATGGGTTTAATGCTGCTATCTCAACTCGTTTTTCTTTTGTGACCGCTAACTGAGTCCATTTGCGAATGTGGCTTTGTTGGCACGTTCGAGTGAGTGCTACTGCTGTCCCTCTTATGCCCGTCTCCATCATCTTGGCCGTGAATGCAGGAACCCCTTTTTCTTTCTGGACGTTAGTCCCCTCACCCCTTTCCATGTGCCTAGGAGTCGTCTCTTTTTCCTCTCATCTTTTGCTTTCTTCCTTAAGTCTCAGAAGAGCACTTTCACCGTAACAAGCAACAGCGTCTGTTGGTCACTGCCACCACCGAAATGAGAGGTTGACGAAGGATGAGGCAGCATCTTGTCTAGCAGTGACAGTCTTCCTCAGCTCTTCTTTCCTCCTCCCTCACCGTTCAACGTGTCTGTAGTGGGTAGCTTTTCTCTCACGTTGGTACACCTAAAAGTGAGATGAGCTTGACATCTCTAACCCGAAAAGACGTGACGCGACGCGTTGCACACTTCAATTCAGCGTGGAATTCCAACACGAGATACCACGATACTATAACACGCAAGAACACAAAAGAGTCAACATGACCTACGCCTCGTCTTCCTTCCATCATCTCTCCTCATTTTGAAAACAACCACCTACGTCTCCGCCTAAGAAGTTCCCCTCAAACCCCCACCAAAAGTGGTCACCCTAACGCCGGGAACCACTCCGCTGCCCCCCACCCCCCTAAGATGAAGTCATCACGCTTCCGACATCCCCACCGAACTCCAACAGCCTCCTTCCTCCAACACCAATTAATGCAAGACCAATACTCTATACATGGAGAAACACACCTTTATGGACGTCAAAGGCAACCTGTCCACCCAAACAAAAAACCGACAGGCCACCCACTGCACATGATGATTGACTGTAACATCACAGACTTTGAGTTCCCATGATACAAT
>OESO01000082.1:0-61279 GCA_900240985.1 Crithidia bombi
TTACTTCTCGTCTTCTCCCCTGAGGACGCCCACCGTCACCACTCCGCCTTTGAAGTCCAATAGAAAATCGCACTCGCAGTGAAGGAACGGGGGAAGACTGGGGCCGCAACGGTGTCCATCGCAATTCGCGGCCGAATGCCATCCTCCTACTGATTGGCCACCACCACCACCACGAGGAAATCCTGCGCATGTGTACTACCAAAGAAAGGGGAAGCACACACACACACACGCACAGACACTGCGGCCTCACGCTCTTAGGCACACTGTCACTATCGCGGTGGCCACACAGCTCAGCATCGTGCGCAAGAATGGGGTGGGTGGTGGTGGCGCTGCGTTCCTACCATTGCGGCCGTCTCGGTAGTCCGTCCACAACTGGTGAGCATCGATGTCACCACAGTACCTCTTCTACTCTACGCCAACTCCTCTACCGCCCCAATACAGAAAGCACAGCTGAGGTGCCAAGTGACTGTGAGGTGAGAGTTGGGCACGCAAAGTGGCAGACGTCAGCAGACGCGTTGTCTTGCTCGAGTGATGCTGCTGCGACTATCAAAAAGGAACTGACTTGGCCGATGTGTTTGTCTGTGTGTGTGTGTGTGTGTGTGTGTGTGTGTGTGTGTGATCAATCAGTTCCGCTCTTCGGGAGCATAAGTTCGATGAAGAGGCTCAGGTTAGCTTTTAACAAGAAGCAGTTTAGCATCTGGGTCAGCTTCAACCTTTGAAGTCATGACGACGTCGTGTTGCTGCAGCCCTGCCACAAAAACAGAAACACTAGTTTTGACCCTTTCGCTTGCTTCTGGGAAGTCACAGAGGCCGTGGTTACAGCGTTGACGTTGGCAAGGTCATCCTTCATTGAAGCACTCTGTTGTTGACGACATCAACGCGCACCACCACAGATTCAGGTTCTGTGAAGCCAATTCTAGTGGTGATTGGTTTCGCGCGCATCGCAAACGCGGGACAGATAAACTCTGAAATTGTTAAGCGGTGCTGTAGCTTCCCAAGCCCTCACAACAGCACAACAAATCCGTAGACATTAAAGTGCAGAGATGAAGTAAGGGCACAGATATTGAAAAAAAAAAAGACCTGCTCGTGAGTGCAGATAAAAGACGGCAAGGGCAACGAGCGAACGCCAACCTGCCTGGAGGTACTCAATAGCTTCGTGACAAAAGGTTCTCATCGCGCTTTCTACGGCCAAAAACCAGCGATACGCAGCGGTTAACGGTCGATATTGATAAGAGTGCTGCGTCTATTATTTCTCTATTTTCTTTTAGGCAGGCTGCACAGGCTGAGACAGTAAAGAAAATAAGAGAGGTGAAGAACAAACAGCAACAAAGTACAACAAAAGAAGAGGTTAAAGCAGCGGTGTCAGCGTATGGCCTCCCTCGAATGCACAGGGCATTGCAGCAAAAAAAAAAAAACGGAGGCTGCCTAAGAATCCACCCACTCATCGTCTGAACTCCAGCATATCTCCTTCGCATCAGCTTCCCACGCTTCCTTCAGCTGCTTTACTCCGCACACCTCCTCAATGTACAACGGAGAGTTTATGCAGCGCAGCAGAAATCCAGCACCACCCGCTCTGTACGCATCGAGAAGCTTGTCTGAGCATGCGGTGCAGAATGGATTGCGCTCCCCACACAGGTGGTGCATGGTATGCGAAAAAACACTGCCGCGGATCTGCTGAGGAATCACACCAAGACGACACTTTCCGACGTCGCCCCCACCCCTTTGCGGCTCGCGATATGCGGGACAGCAGAATCGGTCGGGGTGTTGGTAGATCTCTGCCAATAGGTCAACTGCGATGGCAGACGCAATGGACGACACGGCCGGCCGTGTTACTGTGCATTGCTCGTCCAGCGCGCGAAAACTAAGGCTGTCGGTCGGGGCCACGACATCGCTACAGAAGTAGCAGCCGAGGACGGCAGGCACCGTCCCATTGCTCCCCGGTTTGGTGACCGCGTTGGACCGCGAGTCGGCTGGGCGAGGAACGCCGTGTCGCATCACGACATACGTGTCGAAACCCAATGCAATGTTCACGACTGGGGTACCGCACGCCGCGGCGATAATCGTCGGCATCCAGCGAGCTTCGCGCGAGTCCGTGAGGAGAAACACCACATCGCTGTCGGCGATAAGCTCCTCCAGCTTGCTCACCTCCTTCAGCACCTCGTCGGCCCTTCCCTCATCGACGCGGTGACCAGGCATGTGAATCGTCAAGGGAACAGGTTGGACCGCCACGGATGGGATGATAGCACGGAGCGCCTCCGCGGCAGCGTCTACCTTCGATCTGTTCTGCTTTGCATCCTCAAATGAGAAAAGTGACTGGCGTGCCAAGTTGGAAAACGAAACGTTGCCGCGATCAACAAGCGTGAGGTGGCGTACGCCCCACATGAGTAGGTTTCGAGCGACGTTGCAGCCGAGTGTTCCAGCGCCGAGAAGAAGCGTCTTACACTCTGCAAGGCAAATTAGCTCCAGCGAAGGTAACACCCTCCACTTCATCAGCTCCAGGTTGAAGCGCGAGTCGCTGTCAGCGCGTTGGACGGGATTGATGAAAGCACCAAGATCGATTCCCTCAACCCTTTTTTTGCGCCACCCCGACACCTTCAAAAAGGGAAACTCCTCCTTCCAGTTGGCACGTCGCAGCTCGTCGAATGGCACGCTGGTGATGCGTGACCGCAACGCAGCGATGGTTACGCTATCTATGGGAGTGAGCCTCAAATCCAAGAACAAACACTTTTCCGGGCCGCCAGATCGCAATGCGTACACTTTCAAAGCGGTTAATGAAGGCACTGACAGACGCAGGCAGGTGATGACGTTTCGTGCGAAAAGACTTAGCGTTTCTGGGCCGTCTGCAAAGTCGAAGAAGCATAAGGCGAGGTTTGCACTGTCGTCAATCATTCTGTTAGCTACGTGAGGTGAAAGTGTGCTGAACTCTGGAACGGCATCGGTCGAGTAGGTAGAAACAAACGGGTTGCATCCTCTCTCAGGGAAGCGGCGCAGAAGCTCGACGCCATGTTGAAAGATTGCTTGCGCCTCTGTGCGCGAAAAGGGGCAGGTAGCTGCCAACCCCTGAGTTGAAGCATTGACGAAAATGGGCTCATCTAACGCGCATGCTGGAACGGCTTCCTTGTGGTAAAAGCGGTAGGTTTTTGCATCAATATAGGTGAACATAGAAACCATGCTGAACGGCAGCTGGGACCACGACTCCTCCTCTGCCTCTGGGGTTGGGTACTCTCTGAGAGCGGGTTTCAGCAGAAACTCAGCAACGATGGAAAGCAGTTCGTTCTGTGAGTCCAACGCCTTGAGCCCTTCGGGAAAGTTGAAGTTCTTGACCACTCCACGCACTTGCAGATCCACAACTTCCGCAGAGCTGTTGAGAGCGGTTTGGTGAGAATCAGCTGTTGCAAAGCTTGCAGAGCTTAAATACACAACGTTGGGTGGCATAGCAATGGCGCGATCGGAAACGTTCACACGGATAGTACTGCGCATAGACGCCAACGGTTCTTCCAGTTTCCACTCAGTGAGCTTGAGACGGCGCAGCTGTTCCCAAAAGCCAATATCGATAGAAAACTGGAAGTCAGTGAAGGGCAGACGCGCCAGTTCAGTTAAGACGCTCATTGTTTGATGCAAGCGAGGCAATGCTAACGGAAGGAAATGCGTGAGCGGGTAAAGGCCTGAGTCCTGTGGAAGTCGAAGAGGAGAGCAGTGAAGATGACTGTAGGGCAGGAGTACGCGTAGCCACATTAGTGTAAGACATCTACCATATGTAGCGTGTAATCAAATCGACAAGAACACGACGGAAAACACATACGTATATGTGATTTGTGAAAGCGGTACCCAGCGCCTCTTCGTAGCCCATGGCACACTTCGCACTCTTCTGCTTGTCTCTCTCTATCGTTTTGCGTTCCTTCAACAGGCCCAGAAAGAGGGGGATCAGTTGGAAACAAGTGAGGAAAGCGATATACAGCAAGACGTGGTGAGCATCACGCTGGTGCAGAGTGGTCTTGCCACCTTGCAAAAGAGTGAGGAAGAGAAGAGAACACAGAAAAAAAGTCAGTCCCGATTAGAGAGGCTCCCGCGGGCCGTTTCCGCACAAGACGGCGGCGGGTAGCTGCAGGCAATCGGAGATGCGACTCTAACGTTAAAAAAGCTGTGCGAACAACAAGGGTGCGCAGTGCTTGGATCCAGCACTGGGAAAACAAACAAAAAAGGAGGAGAAGGATGACACACGGGCGTCACATTATTGCTTGCCCCTTATTGATGAAAAGCGAAGAAGCGCGAGCGAGGAAAGAGGTGTTTGGTCATTGCTTAGCGTTACTACCGCAGAAGATGACGTGCCGGCTGGTTAAAAGCGAGCAGCAGAAAACGGTGTCGGATCGATAAACGGCTTTTCACCCGAAATCATCTCAGCAAGTAATCGCCCGGAAACCGGGCCCAGTGTGAGACCATTCGATCCATGCCCAAAGCACATCCAAAGCCCGGGGTGGTGGGGTGCCTCGCTGATGATCGGCTTCATGTCAGCTGTGCATGGCCTGTAGCCCACCCATGGCTTTGTTATAGGGCCTTCCAAAGGAAGAAGCTGTCGTGCTGCAGTCTCTGCCGTTTTCAGTTGTATCTCATTCCGTGGAGATGTCATGGAAGCCACCTCACCTCCTGTGTTTAGGCGGATGCCTTGACGCATGGGACCGAGTGAGTATCCGTAGTCGACATCAACGATGGTGTGGCGTAACTGAGCGTTATCGGCCAGTTTGAAATGCGTGTTGTACCCTCGGAGAGGGTAAAGCGGAAATCGATAGCCAAGAGGCTTCAGCACCTCGTTCGACCACGGTCCAGCGGCAACAACGACAAGCGGTGCCTCGAAGTCTCCGGCTTTCGTCCTGACGATGAACCCTTTCCCATTAGTCCCTGGTTGTGGAGAAATACTCTCGACGGTCGTTCTGACAATTGTGCCTCCATTGGCAACGAAATGGTTTGCGTACGACTTGACCAGCTCACCTGGATCGGTAGCGAGCCATGCATCAGTGAAGTAATAGCCTCCTGTAAATGAGTACGCATTCACGCTGGGTTCTCGTCGATTCAGCTCCTCTGGAGTAATCAGCTCCACTGCCTGGCCTTCGCGTCGCTGGCATTCCACCGATTCTTCAATGTCTTTCATCGGTTTTGTCCGGAACATGTCAAAGAAACCAGTGCGCTGCAGGAGGTGCTCACACTTTGCTGCCTTGGCCATAACTTCATGTTCCTGTGTGCAGCGATCAGCTAGCGTCGCGTATTCTTTCGCGATGCGATTGAAAGCAGAAGGCCGTGAGTGCCACCAATACAAAAAAAGTGGGTAGCTGTATTCCATCATCCCGGACACAGTATATCGAACGTCGTTGCGCGAGTTCATCACGATCCTCACCCGCTTTGCAAAACCACGTGGAAATGGAGATGGGGGCAGTCGCTGAATGAGCCCCGCATTTCCCCACGAAGTGGCATCACCAGGGAGCTTGCGGTCGATTACCACAACCGAGTACCCTCGTCGCTGAAGATGCCACGCTGAGCAGACACCGACAATGCCAGCGCCAACAACAATTGCTGACTTGCCGCTGTTCTGAGTTTTCGTTTCTCTTGTAGCAGCCATTTTTCTTGTGGGGTGATGCTATGCGAAATAACGGGCAAATGGCACGCTTCAGGTACTTCACAAGCGCAAGCCACCGCTCAGCTGCACATGAGAAAAAGATGGTGCTGAAAGTTACATGAAAGAAAACAGCAGCGGAAAGAAGCTGAAGTTACGTGAAAGAAGAGTCTGCCTGCTCTGAGGTGGCGCTGTGGGTTTGCCCCCTGGTCACATGCCCATCCGTGAGAGGCTCCGTATGTCTAGAGCAATTTCAGTTGAATGTGATTAGAGAGCCATCGAGGAAAGCGGTGTGGATTAGACGGCTTGTAAAGTAGGCTTCCCACCACAAAAGCTCGAACTCTTGTTTTGATGTTGTTCACTCCCACGTTCTGCGGGAAGCCGGTTTTCTCTAAACGATGTGTCTCTAAGCGTTTAACGCGACAACTGCTGTAAATGAACAGCAAAGGACACGTTAAAAGATGAAGCATCAAAACTATAGCACCACAGACGGTGTTTGCATCGACATATGTTCTGGCTAAAGCACTAAAAAGCACTACAGCAATCTCCTGAAGCCAATTTGCAGGTAAAACTAATGAGTCACTGCGTAATTACAGAAAAAGGAATCGAGAAAAGATGATAACTGATAAAACAACGATAGGGAAAAACTGCTGTTGGTTTTTCTCCCTTTAAAGAAAGCGATTCACCGAAAACGGTTTGGGGTCAACGATAGGTTTCTCGTTGGCCATCATCTCTGCTAAAAGCCTACCGGAGATCGGCCCGAGAGTGAAGCCTTGGTAGCCGTGGCCAAGACACATCCACAAACCTGCGTGAATGGGTGACTCACCAATGATTGGTTTCATATCTGCCAGAAGAGGACGATGACCATACCAGACGCCGCCAACCTGATTCTCCAAAGGAAGCAGTTGACGTGCCACCTTCTCTGCTTTTCTCAATTGGATCTCGTTAGGAGGAGCTGATAACGAGGTGACTTCGCCGCCAGTAGTCAGCCTGACGCCTGCTCTCATTGGGCCTAGAACAAAGCCGTTCTCGAGATCGACGATAGAATGCGTTAGTTGCGCCGTGTCAGCGAGCTTGAAATGAGTGCTGTAACCGCGCAGCGGAATGAGGGGAAACTTGTAGCCCAGCGGCGCCAACACCTCGTTCGACCATGGCCCGGTCGCTACTACAATGCGAGGGGCGGTGAGGTCGCCCTTCGCGGTAACGACTCGCCAGCCACCACCTTCGGCTTTTGAGCGTGGCACAATACCCTTTACCGTTGCTTGCACCACCGTGCCACCAATGGACACAAAGCTGTTGGCATATGCCTTAACAAGTGCGCCAGGATCAACAACCTGCCATGCATCTTTGAAGTGAAAACCACAGGTAAATTCGTCGCCGTTAAAGTTTGGTTCCTTTGCCTTGAGATCGGCAGGAGTGACAAGATCAACGTTGATTCCCATAGCTCGTTGCTCCTCCACCATGTGTTGCACTTGTGGAACTGTTTTCGTTCGGAAGAGTTCCAAAAAGCCAAGCTTGCGCACCAGCTTCTCTGATCGCGATGCACTGATCATAGCTTCATGCTCGTCGGTGCAGTGGACCACGAGCGTTGCAAACTCCTCGCATATCTTTTTGTATGGCGGTGGACGCGAGTTAAGTGCGTACAAGAAGATGGCGTAAAGAGACTGAGGAAGTGCAAATATGTTATACCGTACGTCCAATTTTGTGTTGAGCGCAATCTGAAGGCGGTTGACGAAGCCGGATGGCATAGGGTAGGGCGTCAGGCATTCTCGCTGAATAAGTCCAGCGTTGCCCCAAGACGTTTCCTCGCCAGGTGCTTTGCGATCGATCATGGTGACCTGGAAGCCACGCCGCTGCAAGTGCCATGCGGCCGAGACTCCAACCATTCCAGCTCCCACCACAACAACCCTCTTATCATCGTCTTGGAAAGCGGCTTCCGGCGCCATGAAATTGTAGTGAAGGCGTTCAGCGTTTAGTTGTGAGGGAACCACGTTTTGCATGAAGATAAAGAAGCGTTGAAATAGAGATGTGGCGTTGCTGTAAGGGCAGAGAAAGCAGCAGAGCGATGAAAGGGAAGAAGAAGCAGTGGCACGGAGAGAATTGTTGAGAACTACGGCCAACGCAGTGCCAGCTCCTGAATCGCAGAGGAAAAGGACGTCTCCGCACAACTATTTGGGACCAACGTCGGAGGTGGCAACGTTTAGAGCACATTCCAGGGTAAGCAACTTGTTTCAACAACGATTGTGGAGGGCGTTAAGCAGTGCGCCTTTCTTTTTTTGTTGTTGTTCAACTGTCTTACTCTCTGTTCCTTGGCCCTGTCCCCCCTCCCTCGCTCCTCCTTCCTCTGCCTGCTCCCCAAGGCTCTCTCCTCAGAGACACTTCTCTGTTCCCAACTCTCCTTTGTTTTGGTGGCACAGGGCTAAGGGAGTTGTTTTCTTGGACGTGAAGCCAACTTAAGCTACAAAGCATCAAATGCGATGGCAGCATTTGGTAGTCCTGCAAAGAAGCTATTCGCTAGTTTGTTTGTTCAATATCAGTTGGGTGATAGTCGAGCCTCTTAAGTTGATGCTACGCTTTGTAAATCACCAAAATAGGTATCACTGATTTAGTGCTTTGTGTACGCAGATTGAATGGATTCGAGCCGTCAAATAACGAACGAATTGTAAAAGACAAGTTCAACCGTCCCCCCTTTTCCTAGGTGCGGTGGTGCCAAGTATACCTCCGTCTAGTCTACTGAACTGAGGCCACAATCAAAACGTGCGGCTTTACTGAACTTTGTCCGCTCTCCGCTTTCGCATTTCCAGCTGTCTACCAAAGTACCCACTTCTTAAACCTCTTTTCGTGATAACTTCTCACTTTTGTGTTTCACACGAGCTCTAATTAACTCTGCACCCTGTTTTGACATACTACCGGTGTGTTTGGGGTGTTCCCTGACCGCTCTCCTCATGAGTGATGCGATGCTGCACAAAAGCAGCAGGTAAGGATAATGCAGGATCGACTACGAGAAATTGAGGGCACCCTCGCCCGTACTAAAGAGAGGAGAAACACGATTCTGTACAAATTAGCTAAGCGAAAGCAGGAAGAGGAACGACTCGCTTCGCTAGGTGTTCAAAAGCTTCCTTCAAACCCTCACGAGGTTGCCGATGTGAAGGTCGTCAAGTATGTTTTATTTCGCCTGAAGCAGGAAATTGGCGACAAAACCGCTCGACTGCGTGACCCTAAGCTGCACAGTATCGAGAAAGATGGTGAGGCTGTTGTTCGTGCGAAGAACGACGAGATCAACAAACTTATCTCCCGCAGAAATCAATGGGAGACACGACTGGCCACTTTGCTTGGCGAAACAATTCCGGTTTTTAAGCGTGGCAAGTCGTTTTTCGGCTGTGCAAAAGAGTTACCTGAAGCCGAGACTTCTCACAAGCGATCGCGAGAGCAACAAGATAACGTTGGAATTGAAGAATCGTCGCGCACGAATTCGAGCGAGGAGGACAACGAGGTACCAGAGACGTCAACTCAACACGACGACGTTGCCACACAGGACAGCAACTATCTGGAAAAAGTGGAGTGGCTTGCTTCCTCCAAAGCTGACGACGAGCTTATGCGTGAAGAGAAGGGGGCAGAGGCCAAAACACGGGAAATGCACGACTTGAAGGGCGAACCAACAGGCTCGTCACTGTTCGTACGCTCGTATTTTAAAAATGGTGCAATTACAGTTCCAAGCGAGGAGTACTTTAAGAACACTCTGATTAGAAAACGGAAGGAACTACTCCAGGAACGTTTGAAAGCGATGAGAAAGAACTAACGTAACTTGTTGGTTTTTGCTTCCTCATCGAGTCTTTTTTGGTGCTTTTTTCTACTGTTATAGTGATGTGTTCTATTTCGTTCTTTTTCAAGGATTCCGCTGTCGTTTGAAGAGGGTGATATTAGCTGTTCTCAAGGCGTCGAGGCGAAGTGTGTTTATGTATACATATGTATTTGTAATGTCTCAAACATTCAGTTTCGTTTATTTGCCACGGTTCAGGTACAATGAAAGCGCTTCCAACCGATATGAGCTTCTCATGAAATACGATTGCTCGAAGCAGTTTTATTCTATGCCAGTTGAGTTTTGCAGTTCTCACTGCATTTATTTCATTGCCCTCATAGTATGAGTCTTACTTTGAAGATCTTGTCCTTTCCCCCCAATCTGCTCCTTCGCAACTTTCTGTCTTTTCCACTCTTTTGCTTTGTGACTTGCAATAAATCGCAAAACAACATCTGCACCAATTATCGTTTAATCGTGTCCCCTGCTTCCGAGCAATAGACTGCGAGTGCAGCAGTAAGCTCTTTTTTTTTTTTCTTACAGGCTTTTCAGCCTTTTTTTTTCGGTTTCTGTTTTCACAGTAGCAAATTACAGGGCTCCTTTTAAGGCTGTATGTCTACATTTGTCGCGTTCCCTTAGCAATACACAGTCAGGGACACACTGGGCAATACGCTACATCGATCTTTTTTTTTGTTGTTGTTATTGTTGATTTCGGAGAGCCTTTACAGTTCTGTATTTTGCAACTGCTCTTCTCTCTGGGTAATGCCGTCTATTCGAGCAAAGAAAGCGAGGCTTGAAGTCAAAACAAGCAAGCCAATTTCCCGTTTCCTAGTCTTGGATGCAGCCGAAGGAAAGCGGACCAAAGACGCGTCCTGCACTGATGCTGCACTTGATGTGACACCGCGCGAAATAGGAAGTGGCACACCTCACGATCCGATTCGCCTGCCCTTGCGCACAGCGCCGAATTCGAGTGGCTGCTATCATTGCCCCACAGATCAGTGTCACTGCGTTTTATTTGAGAAACTGCTTGCATTCACTTACGAAAGAGTGTCGAAAAAGCGAGTTGTTGAGGTGTGCGGTGCGCGCCAGCTGTGCGCAAAGTCACTTCTTACACCGTTTGTCACTAGACTTATTCGTCTTTTGAGTGTGACGGAAAACGACACGTTTTACGACATTGGCTGCGGAAATGGCTCCATTTTATTTCAGGTAGCATGTTCAACAGGTGCGAAGTGCGTTGGCATCGAAATTAGCGAGCACAACGCTGAAGTCGCACGCGAAGCGTGGCAGCTGTTGCGCCCCGAACTGGAACGGAAGTTTGGTAGGACAATGCCTACTGTTGATATCATCACAGCGGACGTGGCGACACTGCTGGCAGATCCTTCGTTTTTCGAAGCAGAAGCCGGGCGAACAGCTATCCTGATGTCGAATCTTCTGTTTCCGAAACCGCTCACTCATTTCTTGTCGGAACGCCTCAGAACGACGCCCGCCGGTACGCGCATCATGTGCTTTGATGATTTGTACCCTCACTCTCGCTCAATCGCCCCCATTCGTGACCCAGAGGCGTTTCAGCTCTTTCAAATGAAAGACTACCTGTGGCAGGAGATGAGCGTCGAATGGTGCTCGATGGAGGGTCCATTTTACATCCATAAGAGAATCTAGATTTCGTAGGTAAGCACAAAGATGGTTACGCTTTATCCGCTTGTACTTGCAGCTCATTTTTGCTCTCTTTCTTCCTTTGTGCTATAAGAGCTGTTTTTGTTGTTGTTGTTCTTGGAACTTTGAGTAGTGTCACAGCGGCTGTTCTCTTCGGCTGCCGCTACTCAGCGTCACCTCGTTCAACTCTCTGTACTGTTTTTCAAAATGTGGAGAAAAAAAGAAGCTTCCTTCAACCTCAGATTCACCTTTGTAGGCTTTTTTTTTTCTTGAGGCTCAACTGGGCAGCGAGCTCTTTCCATTGATAGGCTTCAGGCTGTTCTGGCCGCAGGAGAAGAGGGCGTTCATGACATGAAGAAACAGCGGAAGCAATAACGCTTGTGCTTTTCTCGTCGGTCCACTGTGCTTATGCTATTATTTTGCGAGCGGTAAGCTGCGCAAGTGCTCTCGCGTTTTTTTGCTGTTTTTGTTCATGGAGATGATACTTGAGTGGTTGGAGAGCTCGCGAACTTAGACCTTTCTTCATACGATCTCCTCATTCTTCATCTGATTTCCGAAAACTCCTTTAACTTTCCCTTCCTTATCTGTGACACCAACCGGAAGCAGAGCTTGTTTTGCTACAAATACCCAATTTCCATATCTATCAACTAAGCGGAAGCGCGTGCACCTGTTTTTCAGTGGCAAGCTAGAATTCCTCATCATGTCGTACCCATCGAATTACATTGAATGGCTGAAGAAGCTGATCTCCTTCGACTCGACGAGCCGAAACTCCAATCTGGATATTGTGACGTACCTCAAGGACTACCTTGCGAGCGTCGGCGTGAAGGCAGAGGTGTTGTTCAACGAGACGAGGCAGAAAGCGAACCTGTTTGCCGTTCTTCCGGCGCAGAGTGGCTCGACCACTGGTGGTATTGTGCTGAGCGGTCATCTCGACACTGTTCCTGTGGATGGGCAGAATTGGGACTCGGACCCGTTTACAGTGGCGGCCAAAGGAGATAACTTCTTCGGCCGTGGCACGTGCGACATGAAGGGTTTTGTCGCTGTGTGCATGTCCCTTGTGCCACAGCTGCTCAAAATGCCGCGCGATCGTCCAGTGTACCTGGCGTGGACCTACGATGAGGAGGTAGGCTGCCTGGGTGGCCGTGCTCTCACGCACTACCTGAAGTCGAAGCAGATAAAGCCTGATGGCTGTCTGGTCGGTGAGCCGACTTCGAATAAGGTTATTGTGGCACACAAGGGTATTTGTGTTTGGAAGGTGTATGTCAAGGGAAGGGCGGCGCACTCGTCCTACGCTCTCACGCCGGCAAGCTGCAACGCCATCGACTACGCCGCGAAGCTGATTGTAAAAATTCGAGAAATCGCAGAGGATATCGTCGAGAACGGCGCGAACGACCGCTTCTTCGATGTGCCGTACACAACTATGTCCACGAACGTGATCAATGGCGGTATCGCCATCAACACGGTCCCAGCAGAATGCACATTTCATTACGAGTTCCGCAACCTGCCGCAGATGGCACAAGAAGCAATCCAGAAGCGGGTTTCAGACTATGTGAAGGTGGAACTTCTGCCAAAGATGAAGACGGAGTACAGTGGCGCTGAGATTCGCATCGAAAACTTGGCCCAGGTTCCGTCGCTCCCCGATGTGGAGGAGAAGGATCCTTTTGTGGCCTTGGTACGCGCGCTGACGGGCGACAAAGATACCCGCAAGCTGGGCGGAGCTACTGAAGCTGGCCAGTATGCTCTTATCGGCGTGCCTGTACTGGTGTGCGGGCCCGGAAGCATCACTGTGGCACACCAGGCGAACGAGTTTGTGCCCAAGAAGGACCTGGAAGACAGCCGCACCCTCGTCCTTGATCTTGTGAAGAAGAATCAGCGCATGAAGGCGCACATGTAATTGCGTTGGGTAATCAATGCGTGCAGTCTCCCGTAAGAAAAAAAAAATAACCAACTTTTATTGCGCAAGTGTTGTAAACTTTTCAGCAACCCTGGTTGTGCTCTAGTTTTTCCTCTTTTTCGGTTTCTACGTAAAGAGCGGAGATCGTGATCTTAAAAAGGTGCCTTTACTGGTTTCTTTGACGTTCACGTTGGGCACCGGTCATCGAAGCTTTTTAGCGGCGCCTTGGACAACCTACACAGCTAGAGAAGAGAAATGGGTAATGAGGAAACCACTACCAACAACAAAAAAACACATCACACATAATAGTGCCGCCCTCTTGCGTAGCTGCCTTGCAGGCGTAAAACGAGAGGGAGAGAAAAAGCGTGATTCTCAAGAGAAACGTCAGAAAGGGGAATGGAAGGACAGTGGAGGCTGTGAACGACGTGTTTCTTTGTTGCTGTGATTTTTCAATGGGTGCGTCTGCTGCTGGCCCTCTTTTCCTTGAAGCTCCCTTTTCTTCTATTTGTCTGTACAATATCCCACCATGTGAATTGCTCGAGAAGGGGACGGCTGTTGAGGGGCTAGTCTTGCACCATTGCTGAAGGCACTTCTGTCTCTTTTCATGTACCCTACCACAGCACATCACCGCCTGTCTCTGTGCTCCTTCTCTGTTATCTCGCAACTCTGTTGGAATTCTCTTTTTCTTGCTCTGTTTTGTGTATGTGAACCTCAGCAGTGACGTATAGAAACGATGTCGATGATCACATCCGACGGCGTACCTTTACTAAAAATCGCCACAGAGGCAGCGCAACGAACAACGGATGCTGCAGCGGTTGAAGGTGCACTTGATGACCTGCACAATCACATTTTTGGTGCTACGGTGTCGGCCGATGCCAGTGCTGAGTTTCTGCTACACAACATCAACAACGCACGGTCTCTTCTCGGCAAGGCGGAAACTGCGACAAAAAGCGACCTTGACAGTGGCCGGTTGCTGCTCGATGCTGTCTTTACGCTGAGCGAAGCGTTGACCAATGCCATCCGCGGGCAAAGAGTACACAGCAAACTTTTGAAGAGACTGGAGGATGTTGTGCTTCCAATCCTCTTCATACGCAGCAGCATTACACCTCAGCTACTCAAGACACACGCACTGAAAGTGCCTTGGGCAGCATTTGAGATGGGACGTAAGGCACCTAGTAAGGAAGTGGTAAAGCTGGAGCTCATTTTCGCTACGTGGAGCGCGAACCACGGATGGAACTTTTCCACGTGGAGAGAACGTTGTCTGGATGTTAAAGAGACTGTTGCCCCCGCACTGTTCGGTGCAAAGCCAGCGCCTGAAAGGAAGACCCTCGAACAGAGCGAAGGCGTGCCAGACCACCAACGCGCGGTTTTACGCGACATTTCCTGGAACACCGCAGCAAAGCGAAGCGCCGGCCCAGGAATCCCGTCGTACCTCTTGACGAAGCGACGCCACATTGCGGCGAATTTACCTGTCGCATGCAGTTCTCATCCTCTTCCATCTCCCCCTGACGTGTCCCGTGTTGACACCGCTCTCTCGCACAATCCGCACACCACCATAGATAACGCAGACGCCGAGGCTGGCTCGACGGTGCTTGCTGTCAAGTCACCGGTGAAGCGTCGCAGAATAGAGTTTACCGTGGGTGTTCCCCCCTCTCCTGACCGGCCAGGTCGAGCTCTCTAAAGCTCAGAGTCGCCAATGAAACAGAAGCAAACAGCAAAAAAAAAAGCGGAAAGAAAGGTGAACGTACACACTGACTTCTTACTTATTATTATTGACAAAACCGAAGCAGTAGGCTCCGAATATTTCTCTCTGTGTGTGTGTGAGTGTGCACGGGCGTACGCGTGCACAGTTAAACTACCATTTTTACGGAAATACAAATCAAGAGGTTGGCGTTCAAGTCGGCTCTTATAGACATGAACGAAGGCACCTTGCCCACTTTCTGGCACTTCGATTTGTTTGCTGAGTTCATCCTTTCTCTCAGTCGCCGTGCTCGATGCAACGGACCCTACTGCACGGGTTCTCTACTGCATTTCTCTTCGTCCTCCACCTTTCTTTTTGCTCTGGTCGTGCACATCACGCGATCGTCAACACCCGCGTGTGCTCCTTTCTTTTTCATCCGCTCTTTGTCCTACTTTTGCTTTGTTGCTATGTCTCTAACTTCTTCCGACTGCTTTGTTCCCTCCTTTTAAAAACGCAAACAAAAACACAACAACTTATGCTGTTGTCGTTGCCAGCGGGACTGCGAAACTGCATTCCCACATCCCTGTGCCTTGTGCATCGGTCCTCTCCCCTCCCCCCCTCCCTTCAGTGGTTGTGTTTGTGTTTCTCTTCCCTCCTTCACCCAGTATTTTCTTTGTCAGCAAAAATGGACATGCGAGGCTTGGCACACTTCATCCAGGACATCCGTCGGGCAACTGGAAACAAAAAAGAAGAGGAGAACCGCGTCGATGAGGAGCTCGCCAAAATCCGCGCAAAGTTCATTGACGACAGCACCATGACAACGTACGACCGCAAAAAGTATGTGTGTAAGCTCATGTTCATTTCAATGCTCGGCTACCCCATTACGTTCGGTCATATGGAGGGGCTGAAACTGATGTCTGAGGAGAGCCCCTCCGCAAAGCTGATCGGATACCTCTCCACATCCGTTCTTTTGAACGAGAACAGCGATCTTTTGACTCTCACCACACACACAGTCTACCGAGACTTACTCTCCACCTCCGACCTCAACCGGAACTTGGCTCTCACCGCGGTGGCAAACACCGGCAGCCGTGACTTTGTCGAAGTGATGCACGAAGGCGTTTATTCCATTGTTATGGACAACTCCGTCAACGAGCACATTCGCAAGAAAGGGCTGCTGACGCTGCTCCACATTTACCGCAAGTACCCCGAGATCGTAGATTTGCAGTCCGTCGTCCCAAAAGCAGCGGAGCTGCTGTTGTCGACGCAAGACGGTGTGAGCATGTGTGCCGTAACGTTTCTTAACGGGTGTATCAGCAAGGAGACAGAGTCGCTGTACACTGGTATCCCCGCCAAACTCATCCAGGTCCTGGCGCGCATCATCTTGGAGAAACAGACGGAGCCGGGGTACGTTTACTACGGTGTGCCAGCGCCGTGGCTGCAGGCGAAGCTCCTCCGCTTGCTGCAGTACTTTCCCCTTCCCGCAGAGGTGGACCAGCGCGACCGCATCATTCTTGTTCTGCGCAAGATCGTGAAAGCGACGGACAAGGTGCTGAAGGATGCACAGACGCAGCAGAAGCAGCGAGGTACACAGAACCGCGTGAGCGCCATGAACGCCGTGCTGTTCGAAGTTGTCTCCCTCTGCATCCAGTGGGATGTGGGACTGAAACTCATCCTTGAGTGTGTCGCCGTCATCAGCTCCTTTCTGTCTGATAAGCGCGAGGCGAACTTGCGTTACATTGGACTTAGTCTGCTTGCTCGGCTCAGCTTTGTTGAAGTGCCTGGCTTCGACTTCCAGGCGCATTGCAAGCAGTACCAGCAGCAGATCATCGTCGGGCTGCATGACAACGACGTGTCGATTCGCAAAAAGGCGCTTGATGTGCTAGTAGCCATGTGCAACCCCAGCACGGCGGAAGAGATCATCAAAGAACTCCTCTCCTACCTGCCCATTGCGACCGACCCCAACTTCAAGTCAAGCCTTGTGCTCTCCATCGCCCTCTTGTCAGAGAACTACTGCCAAGATTACAGCACCTACGTCGACATCATGCTCACGCTCGTGTCGCAGGCTGGTGATCTCTGCCCGCCCGACATCCCCTACCGTGTGGTGCAGGTCGTCGTAAACGATCCATCCGTGCAGAAGCGTGCGGCAAACACAGTCTTCCAGGAACTTCGTGCCAGGTCGAAGCTGTCAGAAATGATGACACGTGTGGCGGCCTTCGTGCTGGGCGAGTACGGCTATCAAATCGCACTCAATGCGGAGAGCGCGCCGATGGTGCAGCTTAACCTCCTCTCCCAACAGCTGAGTTATACGTCAGTGGTGACCAAGAGCACCATTCTGGCCACCTTCCTCAAATTTTACACCCTGTACGACGACGTGGCGGTGCGAGAGCGAATTGTCAAGACGTTGCAGGCGTTCACCAATAGCCCTTACCCTGAGCTGCAGCAGCGCGCGGCGGAGTACGTCGCCCTGATCGAGAATGCCCGTGCCGAGGTGATGGAGAAGATTTGCGAACCGATGCCGCCCTTCCGCGACGATGTGAACACAGTCATGAACCAAGTCAAACGCATGCAGAGCAGTGTGCAGGACATCTGGGCACTGAAGATCCTGGAGCGTGGCGTTTCCAACACAGAGCAGTCCGCCAAGCGCAAGTCGAAGTCGCAAAGCGGGGCGAAGCAGTCCATCAAGCTGAATGATCTATCGTCGCTGTCGCAGCATGCGTCAACGCAGGGCGACAGTGCCGACCAGGCCAACGCCGAGCTCGACGCCCTGTTGGGTGAGGAGCTGCCGTACGAGGACATCGAGCGGATCCGCAGCGCCTACCAAGAGCACCGCCGCGGGCTGTTTCAGCTTTCCAGATCAGACAAGGGCACCCTCTACACCAACGACGTCGTTGAGCTGCAGTGCACCAGGTTGACAAGTGGGGCGGACCTTCGCATCACCGTCACGGTGCGCGACAAAACTGGCAAGGGATTGCAGCAAGTTGCCTTGGAGGTGATTCGTGCCGAGGCGGGTCTCGCCCTGCAGTCGCGCACGAAGGACGACGGCACGGTGGCTCCGGGCGGCTGCATCAACATCGACTTCGCCGTCCGCTCGTGCTTCGCCTTTGGTACCTCGCCGAGTGTGCGGCTTCAGTACGCCGCCAAAACGCCCAAAGCACGCGTCTGCAACGAGGTGCTCTCGCTGCCCATCCTTCCCACATCATTCTTCACGCCGTACCTCGTAGACTCGGAGGCCAGCTTCATGCAACTGTACAAGACCACGAAGCAAAACTCCTCCTTTGCGAGCTGGAGGAGGACATCCGCCACGTCGCCCATTCCCGACCGGAACACCCTAACTCGACTCATTGAAGTGCAGGGCTATCGAGTGAGAGTGACGAATAACGACACGATTGTCGGTATTGCTGCCTTTGCTGCCCAGCCCAAGGACCGCGTTGACTACATTCCGATTGTGTGCGAGATACAGACTTCGTCACGTGAGATGCAGGTCTCTGTTTACGCGGAAAACCCTGTGCTGCAGCGCAGCGCGTTGGACACCATGGAGTTTATTTTCCAGTGAGTGTAAATGGCACCGATGTTGCAACGCTGCGTCAATGGAGAAAAGGAATCACAGCTGCACAGCTGGTCAGTCGACTGCTTCTCCAATTACGGCTTTTTTTGTTTGTTTGTTTGCGTGTTGCTGTATATACCCCCCCCCCCCACTCCCCCTCTCTCCTCTCTCCTTCTTTCTGTTCAAGTTCGCGGAGCCTGTCGCGTTGGCTTCTTATCGTTGCGACTTTTCCTTTTTGTTTGTTTCTTTTTGCGGGTTTCTACATGGAAGCGCCGAGCATCCAACCAGCTTTGTGTGACTGTTTGTTTTTGTTTTCCTGTTTTTGCAGGCCGCGTTGCTTCTCTTTTTCATCCTGTCAGGCTCCCTTCCTCTGCTTTAACAAGAGAGGTGTTTTTTTGTTTGTTTGGTTGGTTTACTCCCTGTATCGGTGCACATGTCGTTTGTGTCCTCCCTGAGCTTGTGGAGGCAATGCTCGAACCTTCTCAAATGATGGGGTTCAGTCTCCTAGTTGCCTCAATAGATCAGCTTGGTGTGAGCGTGCTGGCGTGCGTTACGTGTCGAAGTCAGTCACTGACCATTGCGTGGCGACATATATATATATATATATGTTCTCTCCTTCTTTATAGTGTGTCCGGTGTTGCTTTGGCGGTTTGTTTTTTTTTTTTTTTCAGCGGCGATGTCGTGGCTGTGCACGTGAACGTGGTGTGGTACACCACAAATAACTCACCTCGTTTGCCGGTAATTTGGTGCGATCTCCTCTTAAAAAAAAAACTCAAAAAGAGAACGGGGGCGGCGTTGTTGTTTTGCTCCGTCTGCCAAAGCACACAGGGGTGTGGGGCGGCGTCATGACCTCCGTAAAAGAAGGACGATCATTCCAACCAACAAACACACACACACACACACACACACACACACCTCCCTGTGCGCCCTCCCGCGTTATTACTATTGTTGTCTTCGTTTTTATGTGGTTCCTCTTCCCGCGTCATTGCAGTGATGCGTTTGTGTCGTTTACGTGGCCGCTCACATGCGCAGATCGGCGGGTTTCCTTTTGTTGTTGACCTTTCTCTGCGTCGCTGTCTACCGTCCTCCTCCCCCCCCTTCTCCCCTCTTCTGCAACTGCTGGGATACAACAGTAACTCGTAGTCAGCGGTGTCCACAGCTGTTTATAACATATTTGAGCAAAAAGAACACTAGGTAGGTGAGAAGTACTCTTCTGCACACCATACACGTATACGTAGCGTAATCATGGCTGGAAAGAAGGCGCATCCCATCAAGCGGGACTGGTATTGGAATCACAATGACCGCTTCGAGATCTGGCACAGCCTGGACTGGCCCTCGGTGCGCCGTGGTCGTCAGATCTACACGGAGGTGTTTGCCCCTTGCCACTCGCTCGGCCGCATGACCTTCACCCACTTCCAGGGCTTCATGACTCGCGAAGAAATCAAGCAACTCGCTTCCCAGTACGAGGTCATCGACAGTGAGCCGGACTCGCAGGGCAACCTTAACCGCCGCCCCGGCAAGCCGACGGACACGCTGCCCACGCCCTACCCGAACCAGCGTGCGGCGCAGTTCGCGAACAACGGTGCGGAGCCGCCGGATTTGCAGCACGCCGTCTTCGGTAAGGAGGGTGGCCCGGATTACATCTTCTCCCTCATCACGGGCTACAACTGGGGCAACGGGGAGCTGATGGAGATTCCGCCGTTTGCGCCGGAGGTGAAGCCGGGCCAGTTCTGGAACCCCTACTTCAAGGGCTGTGTGCTCTCCATGCCTCCCCCGCTCTCCGATGGTCTTGTGGACTTCGAGGATGGCACCCCCGCCACCATCAGTCAGATGGCCAAGGACGTGGTGAACTTCCTGCGCTGGTCTGCAGAGTCGGAGTACGATGACCGCCGTGTAGCGTTTTGGAAGGTCGCCACCACTGTTGGCCTCGTCAACTGCATTCTCTTCCACTACGCCCAGAAGAACACGAACTGGCGCATCTACGGCCGCACGACGTTCCGCTACTGGAAGAAGGTATGGTAAATGAGAATGCCGTCGCCAACGTCACGTACACACACACACAGACACACACGCACACCAACCCACGTTCAAGAAAAGGCCGGCAGAGAAACAGAAGCCTTCTTTTCTGCCCCACACGGGAGCGTGTGTGCGTGTGTGTCGGAGTGGCGAACTCGTTGGCAATCAGTACGTTATGGATCTTATCACTTATCTTTAAAGAGTAAAGGTCGCCGCCGCTTGTCTCTGCACGCGTACGGTGTCGCACCGCCTCGATGCTCTTCTCTCTTTCTCTTTTTGTTTCCCTCTGCGAGATGTGTGGGGATGCCAGAGTTTTGAGCGTCAATGCTTGAGTACATGACTCTCGCGCGTAACGGAAAAGAGAAGGTGAGGGGGGGGGATGATCCTGCATGGACGAGTCACACCTGCGCACATACGCAGAAAGATATCCTTCCGGTCTGATGTACTGCGTGTTTCATGTGCAGAGAAGGCAAACAAGTGAAGGCGTGGGGAGGGTTGCGGAGATGAGCGCCACCGTCACGCCTCTCCTTCGCCAACAAGTGGTCTTTCGTCTCCCTTTTTTCTGTTTTTGTTTATATTCTCCATATCTAGAGGCTTTCTTCCTTTTAATGCTGTTTTTTTCTTTTTTGTCTGTCTGCCTGTCTGTGTGTAGACATGTCTAGGACTTTGAGTATAGTAGTAGTCTAAATCAACCAACAAGAAGAATCCTAACGGTAGAAGGGGCGATACCGGCTGTGTTTCGTGGTTTTCGTTGGCCCCCTCCTTTTCGTTCCCTCCCCCTCCCTCTGCGGTACGGCAAGGGAAAAAAAGGGAGAGGGGAGGGGCGAGCGCTGCGTTACTACCGGAGAACAGAAACACAGCAACACGCTCATCAGCCTGTGTCGGTGCAGTGCGGTGCATGAAAGAGGCGACAGACACGGGCAGTGGAGCCACACTGCACTTCATCCGTATATATAAATAAGTACAAGCACGAGTTTCTGATCCTCGGTGCCATGATGAGGGTCTCGCCGGCTCGTCTCCGTCTCTCTTCCTCGTTGCCTTGCAGTCTGCAGCACATACACGAGAGAAAAACAAGTTGGACACAACCGCCGTGCAACGGGGATGTCGCTCTACTTGGGAGGGCCACCGTTGCCGGCATCATTCCCATTCGCGTTTCTTCGGCTTGGTAAATGAGATTCTTCTCTCTTGTATCTTTTTTTTTCCGCGGGGTTTCTATGTTGCCGGTCACACACACACACACACACAAACGTACAGCAGCTGCAGCAGGAAAAGAAAGAAAACTGCTTTGTCTCCCAGAGGTGTTGTTCTTGTTGCGTGGGACGTCTGCTTCTGTCAAACTCTCCGTAGCGGAACGGAGCGACAGGTGACGTCTGTATCAGGCAGAAGACACAACAGCAAAAACTAAAGAAGCAAATACACAGTAGTGAGGCACTACAGCCATGCTCAACCGAACATGCTCGCTGCGAGCGCTAGCCGCCACTCCTCCTCTGCTGAAGCGCAGCGGTAAGCCGGGCGACTTCCCCGACTACAAGCAGGTATACCTGCCCTACGACACTGCGCCAACCAAGATGGAGCTGGATCGGGAACGGCGCCGCTTTATGCACGCCTACACCGGCCGCATGGAACATCGCAAAATGGTGGAAGTTAAGGATGTCCCGCAGAACATGTACACCTACGGCAAGGAGGGCATGTCGGTTCCCATCTCTATCTTTAAAGAGCAGGCGGATCCCGTTATAGGGCCCGAGTGGACCTACCCGGGCATCTACGAAAACAAAATCGTTGCCCAGCACTGGTATATGGAGGAGCTCTTCGACCGAGAGAAGACATCATCCTTTGAGTCGCCGTGGCAGCGACAGGTGCTGGATAATCAAGTGAAGCGGCGTCTTAGCAAGGTGGCGTGGCGCATGTCCATGCTGAGCATCAAGACCATCGACATTTTTCACAAGGAGCGCGGCGCGTCGAAGAGGCCCGGCGCACCGGGTGCGGCAGATCCAAAGGCTCCAGCCGCAGCAGCAGCGGGGGCGCCGGCAGGGAAAAAGTGAAGTGTCCAGAGGTGTGCAACGACGACACCTGACCCAAGCTAGGCCGCGCTGCCCCTTTTGTCTTTCCTCCCTCTCCCTCCCTTTATTGGTTTGCCTCGCTCCTCCTTTGAAGGGGCGATTTGGAAACGGAGGTGGAGGGAGGGAGGGAGGGGGGGGGTAATGTGGTTCGCGTCCCAGTTACACCGCACCAGATAGTGTCCAGGTGTTGACGTCGAGGGTGTCGAGTTGGGTCGGTGTACGCACTGCGTGTTGGCATTTTTGTGGTTGTTAATTGTTGCTGTTCGCACATGGTATTGCCAAATGCCAGACAAATAGAAATGAAGGAAAAGAAGGAAATCGACGTGACCGTTGCATACTTGATGTCTGTGCTGATCAGCTAAACTGCGAAGCGAATTGTAGAAACCACTGCGCAGAAATAGCAGCAGAAACCTGCGACACACACAAACACACACACAACAAAAAAAGAAGCACATATAAGCTCTGGTAACGGTGGAAGCGCAGGGAGTAGTGGCCGCTTTCACGGTACTCGGGGCTCATCCATTCAATGCACATACACACACGCCGCTCTCTGTTCCCCTGCATTTCTCTTCCATTCCCCCCCCTTTTTTTTTTCTTATGCGAGCTTGTGTATAACGACCTCTCTCTCTCTGTCTCCACGTTCTCACACTTTCCGCCACGTCGAACGCTCGCCTACTCCCCTTCCCTTCCTGTCGCTGTCCCGTTGTGAATAGGTTTGAGAAGACGCGTGTTCTCTCCCTCTTGCCAACGCTGTACTGCTGTTGTTGTTTTTTGCTGTTTCCTCGAGCTTTGTTTGATCTGCTTTTGTATCTCGCCTTTTTCGAACTTCTCTTTTCCACGCTGCCACGCCAGCTGCTTGCACCTCCGTCTCTTCGTTGCGGCGTGCGTGTGTGTGTGTGTGTGTGTGTTGCAGCTCTTCGTTTCCCTCTCTTTCCCTCTCCTACCCCCCTCCCCCTCCCTTTTGTCCTCTGATGGCGCGTGTGTGCGTCGTGGCGGTCACTGCGGTGCTGGCCCTAGTGCTTCTCGTGTGCCTCCAGGCCACAGTGGCAGTCGCGGAGGAGGGCAAAAAGCTCTACCCTGCCTGTGGCGGCTTCGAGCACACAACGACGACGGGGTCCGGTAGAGAAATGCAGCTCTTCGCCTACCCCTACCAAAGTACGGGTGTCACGCTGGATTGCCTCGCGTACGAGGTCACCTCCGTGCGGGGAGGTCAGAAGGACCGGTCGAAGGATTACTGCCTCGTGGAGCACCAGACCGACTACGCGTACTCGCTGGTGCTGCGTGCCGTCTACACCGCCTCCAACGGCAGCAGCGTGTTCCGCGACTTCAGCATCCGCGACATGACGGGTGGGTCGCTGACAGAGATGTCGGTGCGCATGCCTCAGCTGAGTAGGTTTCTCATCATCTTTAAAAACGAAGGAGTGAGTGAGCGTTGCAACCTGAGAATTCGCGCCTTGGTATCTCTGCTTTCCGCACCTGCGCTGAACTCGTCGGAGGTGGCGCCGACCGTTGTGGCGATTGAGCCGCGCACGGTCTATACAAAGGACTCGCCCCGCACCTACGTGGTGCTGGACCATGGCAACGGCAACACGCCCAACCGCAACGACGTCGTCACGCTGGTAGAATATTCGACTGGCACATGTGCAAACCCTAGCGGGGACGTCGTAATGATGGACTACACGTCCATGATCCCGTCGACCGTGCACACGCCCGGCGACGTCGGAAGTTACAGCGTACGCGCGACGACTCTCTACAGCCCCAACACCTACCGCGTATGCTACCGCGGCGCCGCCTCCTCCAGCAGCGTTGAGATCGCTGTCATCACTGCCTTCTCCGGCAACCCAGCGTACTATGAGGTGATCAGTGGGGAGGATGCAGAGGGGCGAGTGATGGTCGGTGGGGAGTCTACCATCAAGTTTTACGGCTACGACCTCGACACTCGTGCTAAGGGTGACGCGGCGAAGTTTGTGTGGTTCACGGACGAGTGCGAGACAGGTGTACCGGCGGCCGGTGTGCCACTGACAGAGGACTTGGGGCCGGCCGACAACTACGGGCCGAATACCACTTATGCGTTGTGGACATGGACCATGACGAAAGAAGGCTCCTTCAAGGTGTGCTACCGGCGCAAGGCGACGGGTAAATGGACCGAAGTACCCTCCATCGACGACGTCGGCCCGGGGACTGCGACGGACAGCACCTTGCCGAGTGAGGTGCCCGACCCCACTGACCCGGCAACGAAGGAGAAGTGCCCGAAGCTGTCGTACGACCCGAAGAACCCGTGGAAGAAGTTCAAGAGCGTTCAGGTCACCTTGACCACCAAGGACATTCCTGACTCTTTTTTTAAAACACTGTCGCAGGTCCTTTGTCTCCCGGCCAACATGTTCATCGTCACACACAGCCGCAAGACGGACAGGGGTTACAAGAACGTATTCCTCACGCTCAACTGCGACGCCACGGGCAACGAGAATGTGTGCGACACAACGGAACGGCTAAACTACTTCGCGCAGCTGTCACCTACCGTTCTCGCGGACCATGGGATCTCTGAGGTGGTAGGCAGCACGTCGATGTTCGCCTTTGACGACGACAGCGTGATTGTTATCGTGAGGCGTTCGTCGACGGCGCTCATCTTTGTCGGGCTCTGCGTGCTGGCAGGTGGCGGCATGGCTGTCTTCGCTGTGAGTCGCTACCAAGAGCGTCGCCACCACTTCACCCAGTTCGGCCTTGAGGAGGACGATATCGATGATATGTACGACTTCGGTGCGCCACCGGGGCCGGACGTGCCGAATGGCGCTGCTGCGGGTTATCACTACAACGTGCCGGGGGCACCCCCACCACCACCGGCGCGCATTCGCAACGCCGTCATTGAGATCGAAGACTGACGGGCAGCCCCCCCCCCCGCCCTCTTTTCCCCTTCATGTGGTCCTCTACGTGAGTGAGACGGTGGCTGCGTGCCGCTACGGTGCATTCGCCGTCTGTATGAATTTGTTGTTTTTTTGTGTTTGTCTGCCTCTTGTGCGCGCTATTCTCGTGTTGGAGGGGAAGGGGAGAGAGAGGCACCACGAGAAGGGAGCACGAGTGCCCTGCAGAGGAGAGGGCGGTCTCTTTGATGGCACTGAATTTACACTTTTCTTTGCCTCCACACGTACAGTCAATTTCACCCGCTGCTGCGACGGACGACGTCGCGGCCTCCGTCGCTTTGCAGAGGGCTTTTTTGCTTCTTACTGTGATTGCCTCCATTTATGACTGGTCTCATCGTCTCCACTGCGTATGTGTGTATATAGAATACATGTAATAACTGTATGAATAAAACGGGGCTGTTCGGTGGGGGGGGGGGGCCTGAGCTTTCAGCGTCGCGATGCGCGTACAGGGATGATAAGGAGGAGGAAGAAGAGGGGGAGTGACGGTTGACGCTCTTCGAGGCTGCGCTGGGCATCCCTCTACTCTTCTCCCCCGTCTTTATTTCTCTCATTAGATCGGGCAACCACCGCCACCCTCCCCCCTTTTTTTAGAGCTTTCAGCACACGCACATGCAAAAACGCGTGGACGCTGGCAAAGGAAAGTGCTGCTTACTCAGTGGAACTAGGGGTAGCTGAGTCCGTCTAAGTGCACGCAGAGCACTCATCTCTTTTCCACAGCTGCCAAACCTGCTTTGATTTGTCTTGCTATTGCTGCTCCCTTTGCACCCTCGACTACTCTTTTAATATCTGACCGTCCCCCTCCCCCATTCCTTTCTACTCGTCTTCATTATGCGTGGACGGACTGTACGATCGACCGCCTGCCCGTATCGCGCACATCGCCTCTGCGCTGTGCGAGGAAGAGAGAGGAGAACAAGATCCAATTGAAACAGCGATACCTCAGTCTTTGCCATCTGCTAGAGAGGCGGCAATCCGTGGTGTTCCTTGTCCTGCATTACGGCGCCGTCCACAGTCACCTTTTTTTCTCCTTTTCTGCCGAGCTCACCACGCGTGGATTCTTATAGGAGGAAGACTCAGCTGAAGTAGCACTTCACACCATCGCACCTTCGAACTGTGCGTGTGCATGTGTGCGTGTGTGTGTTTTTATTTGGTTCCCTAACATAACTCTTATTTGTTTTTAACACATATATAAATATACGTACATCTACACGCGCCTTGGCGACGGTAGCACGCGCACATCTCTCCTTGTGTGTGTTCTGCTTCTTCTACTTCCTTTCCAACTTGCCTTACCACCGCTGAATCATGCCGGGGGCGCGCAGCCCTGTCTTCGAGGAGCTCGAGGAGCTCTTCCAGAAGCGCATCCTTGTCCTCGACGGCGGCATGGGCACGATGCTGCAACGCTACAAACTCACCGAGGAGGACTTCCGTGGCGAGGAGTTCAAAAACGCTACCAAAGACTTGAAAGGCAACAACGACCTTCTCTGCCTTACGCAGCCAGACAAGGTGCGGGCCGTGCACTACCAATACGCGATGGCCGGGGCTGATGTCGTCGAGACGAACACGTTCAACGCACAGGCGGTAAGCCAGTCCGACTACGAGACGCAGCACCTCGTGCGCCGCATCAACCTCGCTGCCGCCAAGATTTGCCGCGACGCCGCTGACCAGGCGACGAAGGAAACAGGGAGGCGCATTTTTGTGGCGGGCGGACTCGGACCGCTTAACCGCACCGCGTCCATCTCCCCCTCGGTGGAGCGGCCTGACTACCGCAACATCACGTACGACGAAATCGTTGCCGCGTACACCGAGCAAGCCTCCGCCCTGCTGGACGGCGGTGTGGATGTGCTGCTGATTGAGACCATCTTCGACTGCCTCAACGCTAAGGCGGCCCTCTTCGCTCTGAACACGCTCTTCGATGACAAGGGCTACACCCGCGTGCCCATCATGGTCAGTGGCACCATCACCGACCTCTCTGGTCGCACCCTCAGCGGGCAGACCGTGGACGCCTTCTACTCGTCGATGCGACACGGCAACATCATCTCCATCGGCCTCAATTGTGCCCTTGGCTGCCGCGAGATGCGACCGTACATCGAGCGCCTCTCCCAGATTAGCGAGGGCTACGTGACATGCTACCCCAACGCCGGCCTGCCGAATGCGATGGGCGGCTACGACGAGACACCAGAGGACATGGCGCGTGATATCCGCGAGTTTGCGGAGAACGGGTGGCTGAACCTGGTGGGTGGGTGCTGTGGCACAAACCCAGACCACATCCGCGCCATTGCGAAGGCGGTGGAAGGGCTGCCACCCCGGCCGAAAGGAAAGCAGAGTCACACGATGGTGATTAGTGGGCTGGAGCCGCTCTACTTTACTGACCACCTTGGCTTCTGCAACATCGGTGAGCGCTGTAACATCAGCGGCTCCCTGCGCTTCAAGCGTCTCGTGAAGGAGGGCAAGTGGGAGGAGTGCCTTGCTGTCGCGCGCAAGCAGGTAGAGGAGGGGGCGATGGTGCTGGACGTGAACATGGATGACGGTCTCATCGACGGCGTGGCGGCCATGACGCGCTTCCTCAACATGCTCGCCTCCGACCCGGAGGTGGCGCGGGTACCGCTTATGATCGACTCCTCGAAGTTTCACGTGATTGAGGCGGGTCTGAAGTGCACGCAGGGTACCCCAATCGTCAACTCCATCTCCCTCAAGGTGGGCGAGAACGAATTCCTGCGTCAGGCACGTCTGATTCGACGCTACGGTGCGTCGGTGGTGGTGATGGCCTTCGACGAGAACGGCCAGGCCGCGGACTGCGCGAACAAGATCCGCATCTGTAAGCGCGCGTACGACATGCTGGTGGCAGATGGCTTCCCCGGCGAGAACATCATCTTCGACCCGAACGTGCTCACCATCTGCACAGGCATGGAGGAGCACAACAACTACGCGATCGACTTCATGAACGCGGCGGAGTGGATCAAAAAGAACCTGCCGGGTGCAAAGGTGAGTGGCGGGTTGTCGAACCTGAGCTTCTCCTTCCGCGGCTTCGAGAAGATCCGCATGGCGATGCACTCCGCCTTCCTCAAGAAGACAATTTCGGATGGCACGATGGACATGGCCATCGTCAACGCTGGTGCCTTGCCGGTGTACACCGACATCGAGCCGGATCTGCTAAAGCTTGTGGAGGACGCCATCTACAACCGCACTCCCGACGCGTCGGAGCGGATTCTGGAGTACGCGGAGAAGCTGAAGGCGGAGGGCGCCAATGGCGGGGCGGAGGCAAAGGCGGTGAAGGTGGATGAGTGGCGTAACGCTCCGGTGGAGGAGCGGCTGTCGTATGCCCTCATCAAAGGCATTGTCGAATTCATTGAGAGTGACGTCGAGGAGGCGCGCACGTGCGGCAAGTACGCCCGCCCGCTGCACATCATCGAGGGCCCGTTGATGGACGGCATGAGCAAGGTCGGCGAGCTCTTTGGCAGCGGTAAGATGTTTCTGCCGCAGGTGATTAAGTCCGCGCGTGTGATGAAGAAGGCTGTGGCGGTGCTGATACCCTACATGGAGGCGGAGAAGGCGGCACTCAACAAAGGTAACGACGCGGCCGACTCGACGGTGCGGCCGAAGCGTGTGTTGATGGCAACGGTGAAGGGCGACGTGCACGATATTGGCAAGAACATCGTTGGCGTTGTGCTGGGCTGCAACAGCTACGAGGTGATCGACCTGGGTGTGATGGTGTCGTGCGAGAAGATTCTGGCTGCAGCGAAGGAGCACGATGTGGACGTGATCGGCCTTTCTGGCCTCATCACGCCTTCTCTAGACGAGATGGTGCACGTAGCCAAGGAGCTGAAGAAGAACGGCTTCAGCATCCCGCTGATGGTGGGTGGGGCCACGACATCGAAGCAACACACGGCGGTGAAGATTCAGCCGCACTACGCCAAGACGGTGCACGTGCTGGACGCGAGTAAGTCGGTGGTGACGGTGTCGAACATGCTGGGCGACAACGACGAGGACTTTTGGGACGAAGTGCACGAGACGTACAAGGAGATCGCAGAGGACTACCTGGCAAACCTGAAGGACCGCGTGTACAAGCCGCTCTCCTTTTGCCGTGAAAACCCGCTGAGGATCGACTTTGTGGCGAGCCCGCCGGCGCCGCGGCCGAACAAGCTGGGCACCATCACGATCAGCGACTACTCGCTCGAAGCCATCGCCAGCCGCATCGACTGGAACCCGTTCTTCTCGGTGTGGCAGGTGCGAGGCACCTACCCGAATCGCGGCTATCCGAAGCTGTTCAACTGCCCCACCGTTGGCGCAGAGGCACGGCGCCTCTTCGATGATGCACAGGAGATGCTGAAAGACATCATCGCGACTCGCAGCTTCCACGCGAAGGCTGCCGTGACGTTGATGCCCGTCAACAGCGTGGGCGACGACATAGAGATCTACAAGGACGACACGCGCACCGAGAAGATCGGCACCTTCTTTGGGCTGCGCCAGCAGGCGGAGAAGGAGCGTGGAGAGCCGTACCTCTGCCTCTCCGACTTCATCGCACCAAAGGGGGTCGCACCAGATTACCTGGGCAGCCTCGTCGTTGGCATCTTTGGCGCGGACGAGATGAGCGACCGCTACGAGAAGGACAACGACGGCTATCGATCCATTATGGTGAAGGCGCTTGCGGATCGCTTCGCCGAGGCCTTCACGGAGGAAGTTCACCGCATCATCCGCACAGACTTGTGGGGCTACGTGGAGAAGGAAACAGCGGAGACGGCGGATCTTATTCAGATGCAGTACCAGGGCATCCGTCCCGCTCCGGGCTACCCGTCGCAGCCGGACCACACGGAGATGTTGACGATGTGGCGCATCGGCGAGGTCGAGGAGCGCACCGGCGTGAAGCTGTCCGAGTCGTATGCGATGATGCCGGCGGCCTCTGTCAGCGCTCTCGTCTTTGCCCACCCGCAGTCGAAGTACTTTGCCGTCGGCAAGATCCAGAAGGATCAGGTAGAGGACTATGCCGCTCGCAAGGGGTGGGACATTGAGCGTGCAGAGCGGACACTGAGCTCCTCTCTGGCCTACGACTAGGTGGGTCGTGCTTCTTAATGATTCGCGGGGTAGTGCGGCTGTGCGGCTGTCGTTCTCGTCTCGGTGTCTGCACGGCGCATTCACCTTTCTTGTCGTTTCTTTGTTTTCTGCTAGGTTTTTTTTTCCCGCCACGAGCGTGCAGCTGATGGTGGTGATCATGAGCATAAAGAACAAGAGATAGAGACATGTACAGGACAACGGCGATGAGGCAAGCAGCTGAACCAAATAAACACGTTGTCGTTGTCCTTGTTTAACCCTTTCTCTTGCGTCGTCGCTCCGCGTGTTTGCGGAGCGCGCAGCGCCAACGGTGGTGCGCGTCTGCGACTTATCTTCTCACATCATCTAACATAATGCAACTTTTTTTCTCTCTCCCTCGCTTCTTTTCTGTTTGTTTTTGTTTGCGTTTGGTTATGATAGATGTCGTCGGTGTTCGTCGCCGTTCACTGCGTGGCGGGTCCGAGAGAAAGAAGAAGGACTCGTGCGTGTGTGTGAGACAGCGGTGGGAGATCGGAATGTGCTTTGTGTCTGTCTCTTTGTGAATGAGCGAAAGGGGCCGTTCTGCGCTTTTTTTTGTCAGAGGTGTGTTATATGAGCTGAGATATGCATGTGTGTGTCTGTGCTCTTGCTATTTCCTGTGGAGAATCGCCTTCGTTTGTTTGTTTTTGCTGCGTGGAGTACGGTGCCTTCCCTTCCACAGCCTCAACTGCTCTACTGATGATCACCTTCGATTTGCCGTGTGCACCATGCGTCACCACCGGTGCGAGAACTCCTAAATGTCCCATTACAGTGTGCAACAGCGACTTTGTTCTCCTTTCTTTTTTGTTGTTCGTTGTGTCCTTGAGGGTCCGTGTGCAGCGCATCATCGTAGTCGGGGGTAGCGCCGTCTACGACACACTTACTGCGGGGCGGGGCGACGCCGAGTGGCTGAGCGCCGGCGTTGTTGCTCCCTCCCCCCTCCCTCTTTTCTCTCTTCTTTTTCTTCATGCTCGTAATCTTTGTGCGGTTCCCTTGATGAAGCCGGTAAGCGAAGATTCTCTCAACGATAGTCTTGTATACTCGTCGATGCGTTGCACAAAGCGTGGTGGGGTGCTTTAGGAGGCTGGCGCAACTCCATCCCTCTGTACATGCCGTCTACTCGATAAATCCTTATATGGGTACCTTCCACCTCCACCTTCCCCTCCCCCTCCCCTCTGCACGGCACCGTTAAAGAATCTGTCTTATGCGCTATGAAATACCAACCTGACGCGTAGCAGATCAGTCGCACCCCGCAATGCGTGTAGAAAAGCTCTAGAATGTCGCAGGTGACGTTGCCACGCTCGTTTTACTCCATGTCCTCGAACAAACATTCCCTTCTCCTATTCCACTCCACTTTTTATTCAACGTGTGTGCGTCTTTCGACGCTGTGCAGTTGTGGTACGCCGCCCCTTGCCGTCTCTCTCTCTCCCCTCCCCCCTTCCATCACATACACGGTTGAAGACGGTGCCTTGACTCTTGTATATATACATTTCTACCTGTTGTTGTTGGTGTCGTTCTGCGATCCGTTGTCGTCTTGCAATCTCTTTTCAAGAAGTACTTCATCTGGCGTACTCACCTCATCGAGTCAAAAGAAGAAATAACCTTCACGGTCTCGCACTTTATTGTGACGTGAAGTCAACGAATTGGCTACGGCTGGGAGTGTTGCTGTTATCCTCACCTACGCATTACCCCCTCCCCTGTACGTCCTCACACACACACTCTCTCTCTTTCCTTCTCACTTCGTGAGGAGCTGCAATGCTGCGCTCGACGATCCGCCGCTTGGCGCCGCGCAGCTGCCGACGCGATGACTTAGTCTTCACCGACATGCACGGCTTCACAGTCCTAAAGAAGCGTCGCATTGATGACCTGCACCTCGTTGCGTACGAGTTCGAGCACCTGGCTACGGGGGCGCTGTACTACCACATCGACGTGGATGACACCAACAACACCTTTTGCATTGGCTTCCGCACCCCGGCCATGAATGACAAGGGCACCTCGCATGTCCTAGAGCACACGACGCTGTGCGGCAGCCACAAGTACCCGGTGCGCGATCCGTTCTTCATGATGCTGAAACGCTCCCTGAGCTCCTTCATGAACGCGATGACGGGGTCCGACTACACACTCTACCCCTTCTCCACCACGAATGAGAAGGACTTTCAGAATCTTCTGGACGTGTACCTCGACGCCGTCTTCCATCCCCTGCTGCGAGAGGAGGACTTCAAGCAGGAGGGACACCGCGTGGAGTTGGAGGATAAGTCGGCTGAGGAGACCGCAACGACAACGGAGGAGGGCGACAACGGTGGTGCGAAGGGCCCGCAGCGGGAGCGTCGCCTCGTCCACAACGGCGTCGTGTTTAACGAAATGCGTGGTGTGGTGTCCGACCCGAGCAACTGCTTTGTGCGGTCGCTTATGCGCACCATGCTGCCTCACACCCACTACACGTACATCTCCGGCGGCTACCCGCCTGATATCCTGCAGCTGCGCTACGTGGAGCTGCTCTTCTTCCAGAAGCGGCACTACCACCCGAGCAACAGCATTACCTTTACCTACGGCAACATGCACCCACAGCGGCACATGCAGGCACTCAGCACGTACTTCAAAGACTTCTCTAGGGCAGAGCGTGTTGCAGTGCCAACGCTGACGCCAGAACACCGCTTCACGGAGCCGCAGGTGGTGCAGCTAGATGGCCCACTCGATGCGATGGGCAACCCGAAACGACAGAAGCGCGTCGCAGTTTCCTACGCGGTGCCAGCGGAGAACAACAAGCTGGAGGACATCGTTGCCCTCAGCGTGCTCGACAGCCTCCTCTCCAGCGGCCCCAGCTCGCCCATGTACAGGAACCTTATTGAGTCGCAGATCGGCAGCAAGTACGCACCGCTGAAAGGTTACGCCTTCTACCTCTCCTCTCCCATCATCACCTACGGCGTCGCCGGTGTGGATGAGGAGCGGGCAGACGCGGAGGGTGAGGTGCTGGGTGCTGTGGAAAACGCGCTGCGCACCGTGCAGAAGGACGGCTTCGATGAGCGGCGGGTGCGGTCCATCATCTTCCAAGAGGAGCTTCAGCACCGCCACCGGTCCGCCGACTACGGACTGAACACGTGCACCGGACTCTGTGCGATGGGGCTGTGCAGAGCCCAAAACAATCCTCTGGACTTCATCAACTGGCTGCCGCACCTCCAACAGCTGGAGCAGGACAACGCTGCCTCGCTGCTCCCGCGCATTGAGTCCCACCTGCTGCGCAACCCACACCGCGCGGTTGTGTCCGTGTCGGCCAAGAAGGATTATCTGAATAAGCTGCAAGATCAGCTGAAGGAGGCGGACGATGAAGTGAACGCAGCGGCGACGGAGGCTGACAAGGACCGCATTGAGAAGGAAACAAAGGAGTGGCTGAGCCGCCTGCGCGCACCGCAGCCGCAGGACGTGCTGCCCACGCTGCGCATCGACGACATACCGACCGAGTCGTTCGCTGAGCCGCCGCCGCAGCGCAGCCGCCTCTCCACCACCAACCGCGGCGAGGTCTACACCATCCCCTACCCAACAAACGGGCTGGTGTACGTGCACGGCCTCATTCCTTTTCACGCCTCACTGACCGACGCGGTGGTGCACGGCGACCTCGCCCAGGTGCCGCAGGACTTAATGCTTGTGCAGTCCCTCATTGGTCGGACGGGTGCGGGAAATCTCTCGTACAAGGAGCACTCCATCGAAGCGGAGCTCGCCTGCAGCGGGTTCAGCTTCACACCACTGCTGAACGAGTCCTACCTGCACCGCGGCACGACGATCACCGGCACCGCCTACGGCTTTTATACCACAAAGGAAAAGCTGAAGGAGGCGCTGGGGCTGCTGCGCACGACCCTCCTCGAGCCACGCGTCAGCGCCGACGACGCCGACGTCTACACACGGGCACTGTCGAATATGAAGATGGCGTGCAGCTCCGCCATCCAGTCGTTGCAGAGCGAGGGCAACCGGTACGCCGTCACCCGTGCTGTGGCCGAGCTGACACGGAGAGGCCAACTACGCGAGCACTGGTACGGCCTGTCCCACTCCACGCACGCCTCGGAGGTGCTGGACAGGTTGCAGGGCAGCGCCGACGCGTGCCAAGAGGCTGTCCGTGCTCTTCTGCGAGACTACGCTGTCTTCACGCAGGAGATGGCAGCGGATATGTCGCGCAGTGTGCTGTGGGCCACGTGTGAGGAGGGCCACCAAGACGAGGTGGAGAGGCTACTGCGGGACTTCCTCGCGGCGTTCCCGCAACACGACTCGCACGCCAAAACGCACCTTTATCTGCCCACGCGTGCGGTGCAGCCCGGCATACAGCGGATCGAGAAAAAGCTCCCTATTGACACCTCCTCTGTCGGCTTCGCCATCCCCAACGAGCTCACCTGGGACCACCCTGACGAGGCGCGGGTGCGGGTGGCAGCGCTGTTGCTGTGCAACGAGTACCTGCACCGCCGGGTGCGGGAGGAGGGTGGGGCCTACGGCTCGAACTGCGCTGCCACGCTGCGCGGCGAGGTGGGGGGCATCTCCATGTCGAGCTACCGCGACCCGAGCCCCGAGCTCACCGCGAAGGCCTTTCTCGAGGCGGGTGAGTGGCTGTGCGACAAGAAGAACGTCACAACGGCCAGCGTCAACGAAGCTAAGCTGCGCCTCTTTGCGTCCATCGACTCCCCGTACGCGGCGGACTCTTACGGCGAGGCGTACTTTTACAACGACGTCCGCCAGACAACGAAGCAGCTCATGCGTGACGCGCTGCTGTCCGTGACACCGCAGGACGTCATGGACGTCGCGCACTACTTCAAGCCGGAGGGAAAGCCTGCCGTTGTGAGCGTACTGCAGCCCACAGGGGAGTCGAAGGCGGAGACAGAAGAGGCCGCTGCGGTGTAGTGTGATGACGGCGAACAACACAGCAGACAGGGTAGCGGGCCGATCATCGCAGCGACGACGCTGCGTGTTCTCTACCTCCCCTTTCCCCATGAGCGTGCATCACACGCACATACTCTCTCCTCGCTCTTCTCTCCTTACGATTAAGAGAATTCGCTGTGCGTGCTGGGAATCCACGATTATTTTAGCGAATATGCAGACGCATGCACGCACTCCTGTCTCTCTCTCTTTGTCAGCTCGATTGGCTGGTCAGCGGCGCCTCTTCACCGCGGCACACCTATCGCCATCGTCTCTTTGCTTGACCGCCATTCCCAGAAGTGGTAGTCTCCGGTGTTGGACGTGCCGTAATCACGATAATAGGTAAAGGAAATAGTGCACAAGAAAGGCGTGTTCAGCGACGCCAGCGCGGACCCCATGCGTGTTGCAGAGTACATGTACGTACAGTTTTTCTATACTGTTTTGCAGTGGTGATGCAACGCTGCGGAGAAGAGTTGGACGAAAGCACGTGCGCACGCACAACCTGCGCACAGGAGTGCTCCATGGTCTTCACAGTCTGTAGTACGGCGAGCCCACCTGGCTTTTGGTGGGTTTCAGAGGTTGCACAGTGACTCTCCCGCTAATTCCGACGCAGCTTCGTCTGCACGCAAACACACACGCGTATGGATAACCACATGTGAGCCAGGAGGCGAAGCTCCTTTCAGTCCAACGCAATCCTATCTTCGTCTCCTCTTTTTTTTTTTCACAACTCCCTCCTTTTGTCTATGCGCGCCGGACTTCGCCTTCGGGGGGCAACTTGTGCAGTAGTCGGTACACCACCGGCTCTCGGAGGCCCTTTCCTTTTTTTTTACGGTGATCAAGACACCCTCCCCCCCCCAAACCACACACACACACACACACACATCCATACAACAACTAAAATAGCGTTTTCTCGTAGGAAGGGAAAGAGACGAGGTTGCAGGACACACTCCTCTGTACGCGTCGGTTGTCGCGGCTATCCTTCACTCTGTCCTATTTTTTTTTTTCTTCTGATCATTTCTGGTGCGTTGGTGCGGTGTTCACCGATGAATCATTCTCCTCCACTGCGCTGAGAACTGTCTTCGTGCTCCTCACAGTGGCCCGGACCTGCTTGCCAGCACTCGTCGAGGCGGAGTGTGTGTGTGTGTGTGGCTGTTTTTATTCTGCGCGTCGTATGAGCCTTTATTACCACGGCAGTCGTGGGGAGGAGGAGGCGGCGGTGACAGAGAACCGCCCGCATGAACCCTTTGCATCATCCGCTGAGCAGAACAACGACGGCAAGGAGGCTGAAGGCATCAGCAGTGACGCCCCGCCTGACACCACAGTAGAGTTTACCGCGCAGAATAAAGGGGATAATAACGAATCTTTTGTTGGCTATATCGCACGTGGGCGGCGCTCGCGACTGCGCACCGTGCCTCCCTATTTCTCCTACGCTGCCCCAGATGCAGAACCGCAGGAGCCGCCGCCGCTGGTGGTGCAGGCACGCCGTGACGTGGAGGAGGAGGGCTTCACCTACGCTCAGCTGTGGCGCGTGCGTTACAGCGTCATCTCGCCCATCTACATCGCCATCAAAACTGCTGCGCTGGTGACGCTGCCGCTGTGCATCTTAGCCTTCAGCGATCAGACCAAGTCGACCTTCAAGGCAGGATCGCTGCTGCCCGTGGTGGGTACGGCGAATACGAAGCTCTACCTTGGTGAGCAGCTCGCCGGCAGCGTGCTCATACTACAGGGAGCGGTGTGGTTAGTAATTTGGGGCACTATTGTTGCGGTGCTTAACATGACGGCGCACCCCGCCGCATGGTGGAGCATGGCCTTCACCGCCATCGTCTTCGCCTCCTTCTTCACCAACTTTCGCTCGCGTCGTCTTATCATGAGTTACACCGTCATCGCCATGCAACTCATCCGCTCCACCGGCGGCACTGACACGAGCGTCGCGGCCAACGCAGGAGCTGACTTGATGCTCGGCGTGTGCTTTGCGATGTTTCAAGCCTTCGTGCCGTACCCACTGCTGGTGTCACGCCGCACGGATGAGCTGTTTAAGCGGTCGTGGAAGAAGGTGGGCAGCATCTGTCACGATCTTCGCGCAGGTTTGTGGTCGGGCCGGGCCTTTTCCGGCAACGTGGCGGCGTCGGTGGTGGCCTGTGATGAGTTGGGCTCCGTTGCGAGGAGCATCCCTGGCATGCTGTTCTTCATAATGTATGAGCCCTTCGAGCGCAGTCTGTACAACCAATTGCGCAATGAGCGACTGACGCTGCTGAAGCGCCTGCTCGTCATCCTCAACGCAACCTGCACGGGAGCGCGCATCTTCACCTCGATGTCGTCTAGTGAAACACGCGAGGCGCAGGTGCAGTGGAAGAAGATCCTGCGCGAACCAGTGGACGAGTTCATCGCGGCACTGCAGGCTGTCTTGGACGAGTTGGGTGAATCCCTCGTGCCGGCGGAGACCCTTCGGCGGGTGCCCTTTGAACAGCTGCAACAGAAGAAAGATGCACTGCTGCGTGCGATGCAGCAGTGTCGGCGCTACGTCGCCACGATGCAGCCCGAATCCACGGATGCCCCGGCCTTCTATTCCTTTCTGTACTTTCACCTGCTGCTGGCGTTGCAGGCAGACGAGCTGCACACCTTTGCCGAGCAGCTGGCGGCATTCGACCCCAAAAAGTACAAGAGTACGTGGCGGCGCTTCCTGGAATTTTTCTTTCTCGACTTCTGGAACGATGTTCGCTACAAGCTGCTCAGTCGTCTCACCCTGCGCACCAAAGCGGACATGCAGAACTTCAAGGACGGCATCAAGCTGGCGTGTGCGTACCTGGTAGCTGCTGCTTTTACCATGAAGCTCAATTCAGATGATGCGAACGACACGTACTTTTTTGGAATGTCAATCATCCTTGGTATGGGTCTGCCCACGGCGGCGGAGTCCATCGAGGTGGGCGTGCAGCGCATCACCGGCATGGCCTACGCCCTCGTCATTGGTTACATTGCCAAGTGGAAGACACACAGCCTGGTGCAGGAGATCGCCGTGGTCGTCTGCGGCTCCTTCATTGCTCTGTGCTTCCGCGACAACGTCCGCTACATGCATGTTGCGTGGTACGCCAGCTTTATCGCCCCGGCCGCCTACGGCATCGCGCACGACCGCATCATGATGATCTCGCGCATCGTGGACAACTGCTTCGCCGTGATGGCGTACGTCATCATCTGCACCATGATGTTCCCTATTAACCCCTATCGCGTGCTGTGGAATAAACGCTCGCTGGCGGAGAAGAAGATGGCCGACGCCGTCACGATCCTCGCCACGGTGGACGGAGCCGGCGAGAGCCCAGATCTGCAGGACGTCATGCGGACACGCCTGGTGATCGTGGGCGACCTTCTGCGCAGCATCAACGACCTTGTCAACCAGTCGCAGCAGTGGGTGACCATTTGTGCGAAGGAGCCAGCGCTGATCGGCAACCCTTTCCCAACGGAACAGGTGCAGCACATGCAACTGCTGCTGCAGCACATCTGCGCCGGGCTGGAGATATGGCACTTTGGGATGCAGCTGCTGCACCGCCCGCGCAGCACGCCGCTTCATCCGATTATGCTAAAAATGCTCCGAACCATGCGGCCACTGCTGGCGGACTTGGAGGTGGCCAGCCGCGTCGTTTTTCAGGACCTGATCGACGCAGTAAACATGCCGCTCGACTGGACGGTGGAGAAGTCGGTGAAGCGGTTTAGCGACTTTGTGCTCATTAAAGGCAGGATGGACGCCGCCTTCTACGAGCTGCACAAGGATATGATTCTCACGCAGAACCAGGCCATGCGACGGGCCATGGCGCTGCGCGGGGAGCGCGAGAACGGCAGTTTTGTGTCGCGCTCGCTGATTCAGCAGGAGGCAGCGAACGTGCGCATCGTTCCCGGCTACGCCGACAACGCGGACGACAGCCATTCTCTCATGGGCACCGAGCGCTACAACATCGAGGGCTGCCAGGACGGCGAGGCCAGGGAGGTCGCCGCACAAATGCAGGCGGTGGCAGAGGGCGAAACGGCATCCTCCACGCTGCAAAACCGCTCCTTCAGCTTGAGCTTCCGTGCTCCGACGGGCAACCTGCCGATTGATGTGGACGTGACGGCGTTCACCATCTTCATCTCGTCCGTGGCGGCGCTCACTGCCTCGCTGGAGCAGATGGTGCCGTACATGAGTGCGACAAACCGTTTTGTGCGGTCCCGCACAGCAAAGCCCTTCACGGTGAAAGAGTTCTTTCTCTGCCAAACCTAAGGGTGGTCCTGATGCTGCCAGCCACCTCGCCGTGGTATCCGAGTCTCGTACCCACAAAGTGGGAAGCCGAGCGCCTGCAACCTCCCGGGCGGGGTTGCGGGTTCGTTGGCGCGGCGGACAGGTCCGAGTTGGACCCCGGCTGGAGAGACTTGCAGCAACGTTCACGCTTAAACCGGCCCACGAAAACTCGTGTCTACGGGCCTACAAAATCCTACTCGTTGGGGAGTGCCGAAGCATATTGCTGCTGCACTGCTGCGATGCCGAGCGTAATCTTGGGCCCACTTTGCGCTTTGCTCAGTGGAGCTGCAACGGATTATCTCAGCCGAAGAGGCCGGCGCTAGCCCGTCACCTCGAGGAGAGCTCCGGTGCAGATCTGCCTTCTCCACGAGGCCCACTTCTCCTTACCCTTCCATAGCCTCTTCCCATAGTTTGTCTCACGGAGAAGTGCCAGACCGCAGGCACCGCAGAGACGACGGTGACGGAGGACTGCCGCTCCGCTTACACACATGGCCCCGTATCGCCCTGGAAGGGGCCGGTTTGTAGGTGGTTGATTACGACTTACGCGTGCTGCACGCATGTTGGTCTGGGAGCCATGCGTAGGATGCTGCCGTGTTACCCGGTTTGTGTGGAAAACGACACCATGAAAAAGAAACTGCTAAGGGTGGAGGGGCGGGGGAGCGTTGATGAACGCCACCCACCACGTTACGCAGCGATGACGATGGCATGCACACCAAAAGGGGATGAAGCGGTTGATAGAAACAAAGACAGAGGGAGAGGCGACTGGGACTGCGGCTGTGGTGCCTGGACCTCGTATCCATTCTGCGGCACGGTCACCAGAACGGCATCAACATGGACCTTGTGTAGTGTCACAGCGCTTCGTGCGTGTAGCTTCTAGAACAGGGGGTTATATATATATATATATAATAAAACGACATGCTGGGGGTGAACGACAAGCAAGAGGGCCACTTTGCGACGCAGTCACGCTAGGAAGCGAGCTTGGCACGGTAGACCTCTGCGAGGTCAGCGCGAAGGACATTGCTGTTTGCAACTTTGCCTTGACGAGAAACCTTCTCCTACTTTGTACTCTATGAAGGGGGACGCTTCAGTGACTGGGGCAATCAACGTGTTGGCGTTCCCCATCCGTAGCCTGCTCCCAGCTCTTTGTTTGTCGCCGCTGTTGAGGCTTATTGCGTCACACATACGCCTTCATACGCATATGTGTACGTAAATCTATATGCATGTGCACGCTCACACCTTCTCGCATTCTTTTCGAAACGGTAAAAGTAAAGAAAGATAGCACGCGCCAGCACCACTGTGCTCGCTGAGGAGGAAGGAGCACATCAGCACCTCCTCCTCTTCTCCAGTGCTCCTGCTTTTGTTGTTTTTGATTTTACCTCTCTGTTTTAATTTGTCGGTGTTGTTGTGCTGGGTTCTACCTGAAAGGGGCTGAGGCTGTACAGCCTCTCCCCCCCCCCTCTTCCGTGTGAGGCAGAAAGCGATTCAAAAGCGTTGTCGTCCATATGTAGGTGTCGTTCTGCAGGTCCTTCACCCCTCCCCGTCTTCCTCAGTCTTCGGCTGCTGCCGTACGACGGGTCATCGACGAGAGGCATCTGCGACGGCAGCAAGCGGCGGATGCGCACTGCTTATTCGTTTTTGACCCTTCTTTCTGATCCTCTGACCCTCTGTCTCTGCCTCCCTCTGCGCTGTTAGTGCTGAACGACGCTTCATCCTCGCTCACTTTGCTAAGTAAGAGGGGAACGCGCAGAGTATCATTGCCCACCGTACCCTCACGTGCGTACGGCGGATTCCCTCCACTTTTTTTTCTTTTTTTAAAGCTTCTCGCTGCTGTAAGAGGTAGCGTGGCCGCTGTGCGACCCACTATCGCCACCACACGCAGTCGTCATCTCCGCAGAAGCACTTCGTCTTTTGATCATGTTTGGTTACCGTAGTTTTGTCAGCACCGCCGTGCGACTCCTCGGCTGCACGACGGCCCAACTGCGTACAGAAAGGACGCACCCCGCTTTTGAAGCCGCCTGGCGGTTGTCACAACAAAATCCCTGCATCCTCCTTACCAGCATTCCTGATGCAGCCGGCCGTAGCAGCAATGCGACGTTTGACGTGGCACGGAACTCCACTACCCTCGCCACATCGTGGACGGCGCTTCCCGGCCTCGTGTCGCAGACGCAGTGCCGGTGTTGCCGTCTGCATGGGCTGAGGCGTGCGGGGTGGGCTACGTTTCGAGGGTGGTGTGTGGGTATTCTCCTCTGCACTTTGGCGGGCGCCGGTGTCGTCCTCTGCCGTCCCTACGACACCCCGCCGTACCTTATTCCGTACTACCTGCGCGACGTGCGCTCACGCTTTCAGCACTACGCCTCTGTTCAAAAGCGCAAAGGCGGCCCGCTGTACATGACCGTGGAGGACTTTGTGCTGGCTCTGTTGGCGTCCCCGGAGAAAGAGTTGGCCAACCCCGCCATCGTCGAAGACCTTCAGGTTCTCTTCGAGTCGATGGATGCCAACGCCGATGGCTACATCAGCTTTCCGGAGTTTCGCTTCCTGATGGGTTTGCTGACGAGCGACCCACACGAGATGGCCACCCTCTTCCGTATCGCCGACGTGGATGGGTGCGGGTCGCTGACGCTGGAGGACTTCGCCAACGTGCTGCGCGGCGTGACGAAGGATGAGGCGGTGGTGCGATCGCTGCTGAAGCCGTCGACGCGACGCAACGGGGTTGTCAGGTCCCTCTTCGGAAGCGAGGAGAGCCCTCGCAGGTGCACGTACACTGAGCTGGCCGCCGTGATCCACAACATCCGCACGGAGGTGTGGAAGGCGGAGTTCCGGCAGTATGACGTGGAGAAGAACAACTCGATCACGGCAGAGGAGTTCGCAGAGCTGATCGCGCACCAGGTGCTTGGCTCGCACCTGCCCTACTACCTAGTGAACAACATTCGCAAACTGCGTGGCACCGGTGACGTCGTGACGTTGAACATGTGGCTCGGCTTGAACGAGGTGATGCTGCACGCGGACGAGCTGTCCACCAACGTGGAGATGTTCTCGAGCAGTGGCGCGGCCGTCACCAAGTTAGACTTCCGGCGGCTGATGCGCATTGCCGAGATGCCGGCGTTGCCAAAGGAAACGGTCGACCTCGTCTTCGCTGTGTTCGACAAGAATAACGACGGCACGATGGAGATGGATGAGTTTCTGTTCGTGATGCGGAAGAAGGTGAAGTACCACTACAGTGTCCCGCCACGCGACCGCAAAACGCTGCCGCGACGCTTCTTCGAGTGCGCAGGGGCCGCCCTGGCGGATTGGGAGAAGTAGACGGCAGTATAGAGAAATAAACACATGTGTACGTGTGTACGTGTGTACGTGTGTGTGTGTGTGTGTGTGTGTGTAGATGTAGAATAACGACGGTGAACCCGCAAATGCACTCGAGAGAGAGAGAGAGAGAAGATCCACAGGAGGAGCAGGAGACACCGTCGATGTCTTCTGCACAATCTGAAATGGGCTACTCCCCGCTCCCTCTCTTCCTCCTCATCTCCTTACGCTTTCTCATGGGCTGCTTACATTGCGAAGTGCAGCGGCAGCAGCAGCGAAGACGGGAAGGAAGGGGGGGGTAGTTAAGCCTTGTTGACCCCGCATGTACATTTGGCACTGCACGACGGAAGACCAACAAATTCATACTAAATAAGGCGCTACATGCGGGAGAAGGGCACGGGGCTCGCCCACCAGCGTATGCCTGGCTTTCGCTGTCCATCTCTCTGACAATATCAGCCTCACGCAACGGTTGTCGGTTGCCGAGTCGCCGCCGAACCCTCCCGCTACCCCCTTCCCGCTTTCTCTCTTCCGTTGTCGCGTGTGGTGTGTTCTACGAGCATCGGTGAACGAAAAAAGAGACGTGAAAAGAAAAAACGCGGGGGCTCCACTACCGGCGGATCTGCGCCCCCCCCCCATCCACACACAGACCCGTTTCTCCATTACTCCTCGGCGGAGTAGATCTTGCCTTAGAGTGGTGGGCCGCGACTGCGAGCGTTGGTTGCTGGGTCGCGTAGCGGAAAGAGAGCTCCAGCTTCATCTTGCCCTCCCCTCTCTTCCAACGCGCACACACATAAAAAACAAAAAATAAAAACGGTGTCGCGCAGTTTCCGAAGTTACAAGCTCCTCTTTCCTCCCTCCTTGTGTTGTTGACTATCGTCTCTTCTTCTTTGCTCTTTTCCTGTGCGTGGTTGTTTTTCTTGCTTGTTTGCATTCACGGACCCAAACGCTTTCCTCTTCGGCGGCTTGTGCCGGCTGATATATATACACTTTGCCGGATCTTTGTTTTCGTTCACCCACCGTGTGTGTCTGTGTATTTGTGTGTGAAGCCTCTCATTCACGCTGGGCGCTCTCTCGTGTTGGGGGCAAAGACGTGTGTCGTTCGTTTGACTTCCCTCACCACCAGTGCGCCTCCACGTGTGCGTATCGCTTAACGGTTTTTGTGCAGTGTTTCTTTTCTCTTTTGTTTTCTCTCATCTCCATTGAGCATCCTCTGAGAGCTGTCGTTAGTGTCTTTTTTGTTTGTTTGTTGCTGTTGTGCTGTTAATTCTGTTCTTGGTGGCTGTGACAGCGCTGCCAGTGGTGTCTTGCCCCCTCCCCCTTTTTGTCGTCAGGTTCAGCTTTCGCAGGACTGACCCGGTCGCGTTCGTGGCCATCTCCAGCGGGTGCCACAAGCGTACCGCAGCCGCTCAACCAACACCACCGTACACGCCACGCTGGGCTTGCCGTTGTTGTTCTTTTTTTTTCTTCCTCTTCGTTATTGAAGCGCGTTAGCGATCTTCGCTGCTTCTCTCTCTCTCTCTCTCTGTGATTGTTGGCGATGACGCATCACCTGACCAACGCAGAGGTGGAGAACAAGGTGGCCTTCCTCGTCCAACTAAACGCCCTCCTCACACAAGTGAACGCCGTTGTCAGCAGCAGCACTCTCGGCAGTGCGCAGCGGGCCAAGCTCGGTGACCTTCGCAATGCGACCAACTCGTGGCTAAAAGGGGTAGGGAAGGTGGGGGCTCCCCGCCCCTCCATCACCCCCAGCCACCCCGCACCGCACTCCCCCACCACGGAGGCACCCACGTCAGCATCCACAGCCTCTGCAGGAGCCGCGCCCACAGAACCCACAGCACCGCCGGCGTCCGAAAAGGCAGAGGGGGTCGATGACAACGACAACGGCAGCGCGAACACCACCACAGCCACGAGTTCCAAGCGGACTCCTGAGCTCTCTACCCCAGTCAGCGCTGCTCCAGCAGCGGTGCCACAGAAGGAAGCTACTGTGGTGGCGGCTCCAGGTGGCTCTTCATCCTTCACGGCAGACATGGCCAGCACGCTCACCGTAACAGGTGGACGCAACCTTGTTGACCTCGTTGGCTACCTGCGACTGCTTTTCGACAACGACGTGCCGGAGCGTGCGCGGCTGCAGGCCTTCGGCAAGAGTCTCGTCCGCCTCCTCATGGTGCGGTGTTGCTCCACCATCATGGCGTCGCTTCAGCACGTCGTGCATCAGAGCTACGCCGTGTCAGCTGCAGCGACCGTCACGTCGACGACAACGGCACCCGCCACCACACTCGCAGGCGCTGCAGACGGGCAGGCAGATCACGCTGAAAAGCCCTCGTCGGAGGCAGACGGAACGCCGGCGTTGTCGGTCCCGAAAACGCAGGCTCCGGCGGAGTCCCCCAGTCAAGAAAAAACAAAAGTCTTCGTGGAGCTTGCGCGAGAGATCAACGTAGCAACACGGGCATTGCTGGGCAGTGTGCAGCTGATTACGGCCAACGCCGTCCCGTCTGATGCGGCGAGTGCACGCTTCCCACTGCAGCTGTGCATCGATGTGGTAAAGCAGACGCGCCGCGCTCTCCTGTACTTCCAGTCCCGCATCGAGAAGGAAGAGCTGTACGTCCTGCGCACGCACATCCTTTCCACTGCGACCTGCACCGCCAGTGGTAGTGGCATGCCGGATGCCACGTCATCGCTGGAGGACGTGGATGCCGCTCAAGACATATTGCAGCAGGAGCCGGCGGAGGACATCGTAGCGCACGTGCGCAGCCGTGCCGAAGCACTGGAAAGTATGTGGGGCCCGTCCCTCACGCACAGCATCCGCCACATCGGCGACGTCATCGGCCCTGCAGTGCGATTCCTCGTTTCTGTCGCAGGAGTGCGGGCGGAGGGAGCGCCAGCAGCGTCGGTTGAGCTGAAGAAAGACGCCGCCCACGACCTCTTCTCCCTCTGCGGTGTGGCCTCTCCGTCTGCGACGCCGCTGTCGAGCTCCGGTGTCGCACGCGCCGTTGGTGTGCCCGCACCGGGGGCTGCCACGGCCAATACCAACAGCAACCCCTCGCCCCCTGCGGGCCTCGCACGCCCTGCGTCGAACAGCGAATTGCCTTCCTTTTCAACCGTCGGTGCGACGAACAGCGTGAGTGGGGGTGGGGCTGCGGTAGCGGTGGCGTCGCCGGTGAGTGCAAGCAGCGTGCTGCCTTCGCCTGCGTGGCGGGCCGCTGCCGGAGAGGTCTTGACTAGCATTGGAAGCAACTACACCGCCGACTACCTCGCCGCGGTGGCCCGCTGCTGCGGTGACAACGGCGAGGGTCAGCTGCTCTCCACCCGGTTGCTGGCGGACATGCTGGAGTATGTGGCCACGCACGAGGTACCGTTGCTGCGCTGCGTGCTGCGCCTCAGCCGGTGGAGTCGTCCACTCTACGAGGGCATACTCAACTGTGTCGTGTCCATCCAGCCTGGTGTGCTGGCGGCCGGGCTGGATGCGCTGCGGCTGCTCACGACGACGTGTCCGACGGAGCTGGGGCAGGAGGTGGGCTACCTGTACAGCAACGTGGTGCTGCGACTGCTGGAGTCACCCAACAGTCCGCACTACGTAAAGCGCACCATTGTCCTGCACTTTCTTACTGCACTCATGAGCCACAGCAGCACTGTCCCGGCTGGTGCGGTCAACGGCGCACACGAGATCCCCCTCCTTCTCTACCTGTATCGGCTCTATGATCTGAACGTGCATGCCCATCAGCTCAACCTAATTCAGCAGCTGACCAGCGCCTTGTCCCGCATCGTGCGGGCCGCACCAAAGGAAGAGTTCAATCAGGACGCCATCGTGCAGGAGCAGCTGCGCCGGCAGCAGGAGGCCACCACGGCAGCAGCGGAAACCTCGCAAATGTCGGTGGATGCTGCGCGGGGGAGGAGCAGCAGCAGCGGTGCCGATGCAGCAGGGAGTGGCCCGTCCTTCGATACGACGTCGACGGTGGCCCTCACAGCGAGTCCGGCCACCCTGTCCCTGCCCGCCATGGCACTGCACGGCCTCGTACGCATTGTGGAGCTCCTCACCACACAGGCGCCACCAGAGGAGGAGTCCGGCCGAGACGTGCTCGCCACGCTACCGACGGTGCAGAGCCGCGAGTGGAAGCTGAAGGAGCAGCAGCAGGTGGACCTCTTCAACGCCTCGCCCAAGAAGGCGGTGTACAAGATGTTCGACGTGTCCGCTGCTGAAGACGTGATTCCAGTCGAGCACAGCGACTTTGCGAGTCAGTGGGACCACACCCGCATCCCACCCGTGCCTTCCGCTGAGACGGCGCAGAAAATCGAGGCGGTGGTGGATTTCCTCACCAGCGTCAGTTCCCTCGACCCTGCGGCGGTAGCGGAGTTCCTGACGGCGCCGGCAGTGTTCCCGTTGCACGTCTGTGCCGCCTACCTCCGTCGTCTTCCCTTGGCGGGCTGCAGCGTGCTGGAGGCGATCAGTGAGCTCTTAATGCGGGTGCAGCTGCCAAAGGAGGGGCAGCGGATTGAGCGGCTGCTGGAGTACTTCTCTGCCGCGTACTTCGACGCCAACGACGTCCCTGGCATCGACAGCGAAGTCTTCCCTTTCAAGAGCGACACCGCCGTCTTTATTGTGGTGGTCGCCACGGTGATGCTAAACACGAACATCCACAACCCCTCGGCCGGCATGCGGCTTGACCTGAAGTCCTTTCGCGGACAGCTGCGCCGCTGCAACGACGACGAGAGCTTCGCCGATGTTTTTGTGGATGACATCTTTTACAACATCAGCACGTATCCGCTGGAGAGCATCAAGTCTGTTACCGTGGACACTAGCGCCAACGTCGACGTCGCCAGTCGTGGCGCCTTCGACGTCTTCTTCGTCTCGCAGGAGGAGAAGCGGCAGCTCGCCTTTGGCGTGGAGCGGCAGCGGATGGTGAGCGAGACACGGCAGCTGCTGCAGCTGCGCACACGGCAGGAGCCACGGCTACCTCTCTCTGCGGAGTGGTGGTGTGCCGCCGCCAGGGATCTTTTCCTCAGCACATGGTCTGCCGTGTGCGCCGTTTTCGGCCCCGCCATGTACGAAGGGACGTCGGCCCCGCTGCCGGTGTTGATGCAGTGCGTGCGCGGCCTGCAGTCGCTGCTGTGCACCGCTGCTGCCTTCGATCTGCAGACGGAGTGCACCGTGACGTTGTTAACGCTTCTCCGCATGGCCGAGTCGACGCCGGTGCGAGCGCACTGTCGCCGTGCGGTGTTGGTGGTGGCTGCCACCTCGTACGCCGCTCATTTCCCGGTGCGTTGTTGGGTGGCGGTGTGTCAGCTGATGTTGGAGCTGCGGCTGAGTCTCACATCCGCCGCACCGCCGCTAGTCGAGGATGTCTTCACACGTATGGAGAGTCTCACCCGGCTCAGCGTCGAAGCAGACGAAGCACGCGAAGCAGCAGCAGCAGCAGTGGGGAAGCCGGGGGACCTCCCAGCACCTGTGACGACTGCCACTCCTGCAATTGACAAACCGACGGAGGCAATTCACCGTGTGTTGGAGGGTGTCATGACCACCGTCAGTGGGTACGCCGTGGGCGACGTGGCCAACATGGCGGCTGCCCTCGTGCTGCTGCGCCGCGCTCTCGAGTTCACACGCATCATCCACGGCAGGCGTGCCACCGATGTCGTGTACTACGTGAACATCCGAGACTTTTCTGAGCTGGTGGTGCCTGCGTATGTGGAGCTGATAAAGAAGCACAGCATGAGCGATGAAGGACTTCAGGTTCTCTTCGAGTGTCTGGTGGAGATTCTGTGCACAATGTGGCTCTCCTACTCAAGCCGCCGTGTAGTGGCACCTGCTGGGGTGCTGAGCAAAGGCAGCACCTGCAGTGGCAACAGGGTCCATCCCACCGACGAGGACGAGGCAAAGATGGGGTCCGTGACGATCACTGTGGACAATACCCCCGCCGGGTTCGTCCGCTGCTTCCGCTGCCTGCGCAGCATCTACGACGCCACGCTGGCAGCCCCGCCGGATGGTTCGGCAACGCTGCTGCAGATGCACGTGCTGCAAGCAGTGAGGGAGGTGCTCACGCGTACCGCCCACGCCGCCGAGGCTGGTGTGGAGTTGCATCACCTCTCCCTCTACACGATGGTGGCGTCGTGGCAGCAGGCGCTGTACCCGCTAGGAATGGCCCTGTGCGACCGCCGCACCACCGCCACAGAGGCAGGCAGTCTTGCCATGCTGGTCCTACGCAAGCTGGTCGCCCTCAGCGGCGGCACCGGTAGCACCTCGACCGACCGCCTGCCACCACAGGTGCGAGCGGCGCTGTTGTGGCTGCTGGCCCAGCTTGCCTACATGGGTGGCATGTGCGGTGACGTAGACGCGGCGCAGGTGTGTGTGGCGCTGCTCAGCAGCATCTGCACCACCACTCTTGCCATGTCGCACGCCGTCTCCTCACCGGCAGCGTGGTGGATAGCCGGCCCAGCCTCGCCGCTGGCTGCCGCAACAAGCGAGGATATCGAGGCCCTGATGCGTGCCGTTGCAGAGCGCGACGCACTGACGCAGCAGGTGGTCTCCGCCATGGAGAATGGTCCGGAGTACGTGGTGCGCGAGACTCTGGCTCGTCTCGGGCTGCTGTTGCGCTGCGACCGCGAGCAGACCCGTGCAGAGGTCGTACATCAGCTGCGTACCCTATCCCTTCAGATGCAACCCAGACATGTACAGGCCTTTGCGCTGGACCTGGCGGAGGTGATCTTGGAGGGTGCCATCGGTCATGCCGCCCACCATCACAAGACACCCATCACACACACCAGCCTCATCCCGTTCTTCTTTTATCAGATGCCGGTGCCCGCCTCCATGCGACGCTGCTCCCGCGCCGCATTTCGGGTAACGCTGCCCGCCGCCCTGGGCTTCCTTGCCAACGAGCTCCTCTCCGGACTCAGCGGGGAGCCCCTCGCCGCCACCGCTGAAAGCGTCATGCAGCGCTGCCTCATGCCGATCTTGCTGAGTCCCAACAGCCCCTACCAGAGCCGCTTCCTCGCGATGCGGGCTCTCTCGCAGTGCATCGCGGTGAGCCTACCGCAGAACGGCAGCGCCCCTCTGCCGTCGTTGGTCCAGTGCGTGCTGGACTGCATCTCAATGGGCCTCTACGCCGTGCAGCTGCCCCTGCCGGCTGTCGTGCCACCAAGCGCGTCCTTTGTTGGCCGCCGCTGGCTGGATGCTTCCACTTCGACATCAGCGGCAGAGTGGACCGCCTACACAGCTGCTGCCGCACGAACGGTGCGGGTGATGGACACGGCAGAGCCGGAGTGGGTGGTGCGCGGCGCACAGCCGTCGCCGTCGACCGCCGCCGCAACGGCCGCGGAGGCGGGGGACGCGGAAGCAGAGAAGACTGCCGTGCAACCACCGAGTCGCAGCAACAGCGGGAGGGCTGGCAGTGGCAGTGTGGGGCTCCTCCCTGATGAGCCGCTGATTGAGTACGTGAATTTACTCGCGCAGGTCTTGGCAGGGGTGCCGAAGGAGCTTCACGGCGTCGTGGCCAGCGCGGTGACTCCGCCTGCAGCTGCTAATGATAGTGCTGTTGTTGTTGGGGCTGAGAAGACGGCTGCCATGGCGGAGTGGGTGCTGCCCCACACCTCGACGCTCGTGCTTCTCCGGCTGACGTTACAGGCGGCCGGCACGCTCTTCGCCATACTGTGGCGCATAAACCACCCCTACGAGGTGGAGCAGTACGCTCTGCAGTCCCTCGAGCTGGGTCGTGAAGCACCGGCGCTCATCCGTAATGGTGGCCTGCTGCCTCACGCAGCGATCCGTAGCGTGCTGCAGGCCTACCTCGAGCTGGCGATGCTGTCACCGCAGTACCCCACGTCGAACGTCCTCTCCTGCATGACGGATATCATCGAGGCCATTCGCCAGGTGCAGGCGGCCGCCCAGCCCTCCGCCGTTGGAACGCCAGCCCTCTCCTCCCTCGCTGCGGACGCTGCGTCGCTGCAGCGCCTCTCGCCACAGGAGCAGCAGCACGTCCGCACCTGCAATTCCGGTATGTATCAGCAGCTGGCCGCCGTGCTCGGCTACCTGGTGAAGCTCTTGACGGGCCAGCCCATAGCAACCTCCTCCTCCCCACTTCCCGCGGGTGCTACTGCGGTGGGGTCCTCGGCAGCCGGATGGAATGATCGTAAGGAAGCCTTTGAAAACATGGCTACGCACCCTCATTTCTTCTCCTCCCTCGTCTCGCTTCTGACGCCGACGGCAGGGACGCTGATTGTGACGGTGCGTGACTACTTCGCGTGGTACATCACCCAAACAGAGAAAGTGAAACCCGCCTTCTCGTCTTCCCCCAAGGCCATGCAAACAGAGGCAGCGACGACGGTGGTGGAGGCTGCGCTACTAGTGGATGCGCCAAGCGCATCGAACACGTTGGCTGCTGAGGCACTAAAGCAGTCTCCGATGCGCGATGCTCCGCAAAGCAACGGCTACGCGCTGGACCTTGACACACGCGAACCTGTTTCCTCAAATTTAGACGGCGCGACGATGGCGGCGAAGGCGGCGACAGCGGTGGTGGTGGACGCAGACGAAGTCGACGATGCGGACTCACTCTTGTGAGGCGCACACAGAAGTGTGTGTTTGTGTGTGCTTGCCCCCTCCTCCTCTCCACAGACGCACACACAGAAGCACTTGCGTGCGCGGCAGAGGAGGGGCAAGAGGCAAGGTGGGCAGCTGATTAAGCGATTCTCCTTTTTTGGTGTTGTTTTTGTTGTTGATGCCGGTGCGTGTTGTTGTGGCAGTTGTGTTGTGCACCGTAGTGCTGTGCAGCCGCCGCATGTAGGGCGAGTGGCGTTTTTTTTTTTTTGTGGTGTAAACATGGAGCCGATCGAAAGTACTCCCTTCATGGGGCAACTCTCCCTCGCAAAGAAGAAAAAAGAAGCGACGAGGGCCTTCCCGGCGCACTGCTCTTGCTTTGCTTCAAGAAAGAGACAGAGACAGCAGTGAGTAGGCGATTTAATGCACGCCCCAGCAAAGTGAGAGGGAAACAAAGAAAGCCGATCGCACTGCTTGTGCAACGGTCCTCAAGGCGTGTTAACGCGTGCGCTACAAGGAGTGCCGGAGATTGAGAGGGTCTAAGAGAGAGAGTAAAGCTGGCTTGGACATTGATAGTGTGCTGCGCTGCGTCGTACTCGATTGCATCGACAAGAGACGCAGTGCAGCGACGTCCTCTCTCCCCTCTCTTCCCCCCCCCCCTCCCTCACGTGCTCTAAACTACTCCAGCGATCGCAACTCAACTACATCCTTGTTTGCGCCTCCTCTACCCGACCGGTGTCATCTTTTGATGGTGGTGGTGGGCATTGTTGCTGTTGCTTCCCTTCTCCCTCCCTCCCCCCCCCCTTCAAGAATAGATGTCTAGCTTCAATGGCGAGTCGTGCAGCTCCATCCCTGCGGATCGCCATTGGTCTCTCCGGTGGCGTGGACAGCGCCGTCACAGCTCTTCTTCTGTGCCGCTGCGTACGAACCACAGCTGATGTGGCAGCGCTGCTTCGCTTCGGCTTCGCGGATGCCCCGCCGCCTGCACTGACGACGCTGCACACTGCCGTTGCAGAGGCTCAGCCACTCGTCACCCTGTTGCCGCACGCCGTCCAACACCAACTCCGTGTGTTGGCATGCGGGGAACGCAGACAGGGCTGCAGCAGCAGCGATGACGCAGCGGTTGCCTTGTATCCGTTCTTCATGCGCAACTGGCACGACGACGACAGCCCGCACGGCTGGTGCATCCGTTCGCAGAGAGACTACGATGATGCGCAGTGCGTGGCTCGTGCGTTGGAGCTGCTCCCTGACACAGCGTCGCTGCCGGTCCTGGACTTTGCCGAGGCGTACGTGGAGAAGTGCTTTCAGCGCATGCTGCGCGCCTACGCGGCGGGCCACACTCTCAACGTGGATGTGCTGTGCAACTCGCACATCAAGTATGGGGCGGCGGCACAAGCGCTGGGGGTGGGGCGAGCGACGCCGCCTTCTCCACTTGCTGACGAGTCGCACGAGGTGCCTCTGCAAACTGTGTTGGCGACGGGCCACTACGCCCGCACATGGAGTGTGCCGCGCCCCGCCACCGGATCTGTTCAGACGGCCTCAGCGCTCCTCCTTCAGCCGTGCTCTGCTGGCCGTGATTTGAACGACCAGACGCACTTCCTTTCGCAGGTACCCCCGTCTGCGCTCGCCGGGGCTTTGTTTCCCCTTGGCCATCTGTTCTGCTCCAAGGCGGATGTGCGCGCACTGGCACGGCGGACCTTCACGGTGGGCAGCAGTGTGGGCCACATCGCAGACAAGGCAACGAGCACAGGGATCTGCTTCGTTGGGCCACCGCGCGCTGCCGTTGCGGCATCGACGTCCTGCACAACGCGCTTTGCGTCTTTTCTTAATGAGTACATTTCGCCACCTCCACCACCATCATCATCTGCATTCTCGCGTGAATGCCGCACCATCTTTCGCGATGTCAGCGATCAGGCAGAGGGGGTGCTGCTGGACAGCAACGCGCTCTTCGACACGCTGCGGGCTGACTACCCGACCCACCTCCCTGCCTTCGCAGTCACTCTGGGACAGCGTGTCCGTCTCGCCCGAGCAGCGACGGACAGCAACAATATCAAGAAGCAGAGAGGGAAGGCGGAGGTGCGCGTGCAGACGTACTACGTGGCGCGTAAGGTGTACCTCTCGTCATCCCTGCAGCGCGATGACGGCTCGTTAGTGGTGCGTCTGCTGTCTGAGGTGCACGTGGTGAATCGATGGGATCACCCGCTGCTCTTCGCCTCGTGCGTGAGCGTTGCGTCGCTGCGTTGGTGGCTGCCCATCGCTGCGGTGCGATACGCCTCGGTGGCAACCTGCTGCGACGGTACGCACTACGCCCTCTCTTGTCTCTGTGCACTGAGACATCAGATGACACCGCAGCCCGCGGTGCTTCGATGGGCTCAGGAGCGTGAGACACCGGAGCCACCAGGAGGCGACAGCGGGAGCAGCGTACGCGTCGACAGCTGCACGATCTGCTTCGAAACCCCAGTGCGGGCCCCTGCGGCGGGTCAGGCCGTGGTGATCTACGCCTCTCTCTCTGCTGTGGTCGGGATGCTAACGCCGCCTCCGGTGGCAGTGGGAGAGACGCCACCATCCGTGTTGCAGCTGTCAGGCGATGCACTCGCGGTGATCGGGTCTGGCTGGGTCGCTGAGACCTAAGCGTCTCCTTACTTGGGTGTCCGCGTAATGTACGCCTCCTCTCCTCTCTTTTCATCTCGCACTATCCTGCGTGTAAAAGCGTCTGGCCATGCCCACCCGCATTTGACGGGCGCGGCAACTTAAATGGGGGTGAGGAGGAAAGCCTTGACGAATGGCAAGAGCCGCATTTTCAGCCGGGGGAAAGGGGGGAGACGCACTTTTGACACGTCGCTCCGTGTATGCATGCCGGTCACCCATCTCTCTCCCTCACTCCGTGCCCCGTGCCCACCCGCACACATCACCGCCCTACTCTGCACACATCGTCTCGCTTGCTTTTTTTCTTTTTTCCTGTTCTTTGCTGAGAGGGCTGCCGGCAGCGCACGCAGTACCCCCCCCACACACACACACACACACACCACCACCACCGCCACAATCCGAATAGTTTTGGTTTTTGCTTCCCCTTCAACCTCCCACCCCCCTCCGTCGCTTTCTTCGTCGCTGCTGATTTTAGTACACTTCCTGCGCCTCTCCATGCCGTCGCTCACACTCGACGGTGTCACCCGAGCTGTGGGCCGCTTTCCGGCGACCTCCGCGCTGATCACCGTCACACTCTTTCTAAACGTGTCGGTTATGCTGGACCTGCTGGATATCCAGAGATTTCTTTTACATAGCGCCCTCTCTAAACTGTACCTTTGGGACCTCGTCACGTACGCGCTGGCGGTGCCATGTCTTTCCCTGGCGCTTGTACCGTTGTATGTTGCACTGTTTGCGCGGTTGGGCTCCGCCGTGGAGGCGGCGCTGGGCAGTGCGGAGTTCATTCTCTACTCCACCTTCACCGTCGTTGTCACCGCTCTCGCGATGGTCGTGGTGGACAAGGCAGTGCTGTTCCCACTCGGTTGGCTGGTGGGAACGTTGGGGACGCCACAGGAGTGTTTAACAGAGTACGGCAGGACTCAGAACCTTCATTTTATGTACTGGGGTGTGTGGCCGCTGGCCCAGGTCATCGCCTTTGTTCTCTGCCGCGTCCGCGGGGGCACCACCCCCGTCGGACCATTGTGGAGCAGCCGTCGACTAACACTGCAGCAGGTGCCACTCGCCCTCGTCGGATGTGCCGTGGTGTGCGACGTAGCGGGGTGGGTGTGGTTCTCTGTGTCAGGCCCCGCGTGTGCCGACGATCCACTAGGCTGGAGTTGGGTGTTGGCTCTTATCAGCCTGTTCGTGGGGTGGTTGTACGAACGACACACAGCCAGCGCTGGCAACCCTGCCTTCGCCTTGGACGCCTTCTTCTACCCGGCGGGTGTGCGGACAGTCGTGCAGCGTGCTGGCGAGTCCACCTATGTCTTTCTGCGGCCTTCACGCCTGAGTTTTCTGCTGCCACCACGGGAGGCGGGGGGCACCGCTATGCCGATGCCTGTCTTCGCATCCAATGCGGCTGCGAGCTCCGTGCTGCAGAACGACGTGGCCGCGAAACCAACGACGACGTTGCTGCCGGGCACCACAGCGGAGGAGGCGGAGCGCTACCGTCTGATCGCACGCGAAGCTCTCGCACGTCGCCTGCAGGAGTCTCGGCAGGCAAAGACCGACACCACAGTGACCCATCACGCAGAGGGCCACGCCGGACCACCGGGCTCGCCGCTGCCACAGCAGCAGCAGCCATCAGTGCCTCCTGCAGCTTACAACGCCAATGAGTCGGAGGACAAGACAGCGTAGTCACCGCTGCAAACAGGCAAACTACCAAAATCGTCTTGAAGCTCGTTGCTCACTCGCTCTCCTTCACCCGTTGCACGTGAAGAATGCAAAAAAAAAAGGTAGGCGGTGAACGATGCCGCTGAGGGTTGGTGTGTGTTACACTGAGCAATGGAAGAGGGGGGGGGGACCACGTCGAGCCGTGGTGGTTTGCTCTGCGAAAGAGAGGCACGCAGCGACAGCTCATGACTCCTGACGCCTGCTTCGCTCTGACAGTCCGTCCTCCCTCACCCTCCTGCGTCTCGTGGTGGCTTACGAGAAGAAGTGTGTGTGTATGTGTTTGGGCCAAGAAAGACGGCTTTTGCTTCTTGCAGCAAGACGAAAACGAGAAGCCTTCATTTGCCACGTCGCGTCGGGCAGCTCTCATGTTGATTCCCTCACCTTCGGTAGCTTCCCACCGTCCCCCCCCCCCACTCCTTCTTTCTACGGGTATCTCTTCTCCATTCTTTTTCTTTCTTTGATCACACCGCTGTACACGCACCGGTCACCGACACACGCACACACAGCTGAAGGAGCGGTCGAGGCTGCACCAGAAAAAAAAAAGGGTCTCTCCCCGTGGGAGTTTGGTGAGAGGCACTGTGTGAAGAAGCCAAACGTATTCCCTCGCTGAACACCGCGTTGGGGTAACCACGCCGACAGCATGTCCACTTCTGCTCATCTACAAGAAGCCGCCTCGTCTTCCCCCTTCGCAGGTCGAAATGGTGGCAGCAATGAGGGCTATCGTCCTCCCCACCGCACGACAAACGCTTCCGCTGATGGCTTTGTACCGTCGTGGATGCTACCGGCACATCAGCTGACTGCTGCTGCTACTGCTGGCGCTGCTGCCCACCAATCCGGCTGGCGAGCGCGGCTGTGGCGCTTTCTCTTTCCAGGCGAGGACGCGGTGGGTGTGGAGGAGGCAGTCCTGCACTATCGTCACGACAACACTACACGCGTCCCTCCTCCCACCACCGGCGTGGACGCCGTGGGGGGGCAGCTGGATAAACGCTCGGGGTTTGACAAGGGCACCGCTGCGGATCCCACGATGCGCTGCGGCGTGCAGGACTGCATGGAGCCGTGGCATTATATGCAGGTGCCGTTGTCGCGTGTCATTCTTTTCTTGCGCCTGCAGCAGCGACTGGCAGATCAGTGGGCGCAGGCGCTGATGTACGCACCGTTCTTTGTGATGCTGATGCTGTTTACCTTCGTCGGCCCCGCGCGCGGCAACTCGCAGTTCACCGTCGACTTCAGGGCAACTCGTCGCGACTCCTTCGCGCTGGCGGAGGACGCCTCTCAGATGCGCGAAAAAGCTCTACTGGAGGCGTTTCGCCTAAACACGGAGGCCACCGTCGTCCCCACCGTCACGGGCACGACGGGCGTCTTCGTTCCCGGGAACAGTGCCCACTATTCGTGGATGTACAGCTGGTTCAACAAATCCGTCAACGTGTGGACCGCGCCACTGAACCAGCGGACAACCGTGGATGCACAGATACAATCGGTGGCCGCCACGCACCACGAGCCCACCTTTCTTAGCCTGTCGTCCATCCGCACACGCCGTGATGTGCTGCGGTGGCTGCAACTGCAGCTGGTACCGCGGCTGTGGAGCTGCAAGAGTCCTAACTTCGAGCGACCCTGGCGCAGCACCGTGACAGGGGGCCATTACCAACTCGGTGCTGCGCGGCTGATCAGTCGCCGCTACCAGCAGAGCACATTGAGCGTGATGAGCAATCCGCAGGATGGCGTCAAGTCCGTCTCCGTCGCAGGTGCCGGCTACAAGTCAGCCGGTGTGCAGACTGCCGAAGACGTGCACAACGCGAAGGTGGGCACGCTGATAATCGCTAACAAACGCGCCTCACCACCTGACATTCCCGAGTCCATTTGTGGCCCCAAGACGGGTGAGGGATACGCCGAGCTGAACCCTCACTTCCACTTCAACAACGACGTGGGCGGCTACGTAGCCTTGCTGCCCTTCGCCACGTCCTGCAGTGCGGTGCGCGCCGTGCTGTCGGTGATGGAAACACCGAAGCAAGATGTGATCTGGCCGCCACTTTATAGGAACTCGCTGGAGATGCGCGAGGCGTGGATGGACTACACTGAAACCGACCGCGCCACCAACACCAGTGTCTTGTTCTCTTCGTCGACGTGTGCCTCGTTCTTGTTCAACCCGGCCGTATCGGAGGTGCTGCTGCAGTACGTCGAGTACGGCACACGTACAAACCGCTACAAGGTGGTGGAGGTGCGCTTTGCGATGTCCTCCAGCGGCGCCGTCGTGCGACCGCAGCTGCTCACCTACTCCTTTAGCGCACTGCGCTGGCAGCTCACCTTCACCCCCCTCGTCCTCAGCATAACCCTGGCCCTCACAATTCTCTTCTACGGCAATTATCTGCTGCGACGTATGCTGGCGCAGTACACGGCAAAGATGTCCCGCGTCCCCCGCCCACGGCGCACCCGCACGCAGGGGCTGTGGTGTGCGACGCTGGTCTTTCTACACATGCAGAACCTTGTGCACCTCCTCGCATTGATACTAGCAGCGGCGACGATCGGGTCGTGGTGGCACACCCTTGTGCGTATCACAAACGTCCCTGTCCCGCGGTACGCAAACCGCGATGAGTATCCGGAGGCGATCGACCGCGTTGTGCGACAGGCGGGCGTCCTTCTGCCACGTCTATGCGCCTGTGCGGTGTTCTTCGCCACCAGTGGTCTCTTGCGCTTCACCAGCATGACACCAGGGCTGTGGGCAGCAAACCAGACGTTGGCCCGCACCGTACCACGGCTGATCTTTATCTTTTGTGTTTGGATGACAGTGAACACTGGCGTCGCAATGATGTGTGTTCTTCTGTACGGTAGCGCCCTCTACGAGTTCAGCACCTTCGGCCGTGCCTTCACAATGCTCCTCTTTATGTTTCTTGACGGTGGCCGGTCGATGATGAACTCCTTCTCGGTGGCACGAGACACAGGACACTACTCCATACTCCCACAGGACGACATGCTGCCAAGACTTCGCGGAAGTCGGCTGGGTCGTCTCGAGCCCGTACCGTTGGACCAGCGCTCCGTCACATTGTCTATGAGCAGCCTCTCCATCTACCCCGTTTTTTTGCTCTTCTTCTTCTACGTGCAGAGTGTGGTGATTGTGGTGTGGGGCACGTCGACTGTGGTGGAGGGCTACCGCAATGTGCTGCTGCTCCCCGAGGCGGGGGTGCTGCCGCTGTGGCGCGGCTTGTGGCCGCTGCAATTGATGTCCCTTACGCGTACGCTGAACGCCGAATACGCAAAAGAAGCTCTGCGGCGTCTCCTGCTCTCCCGTGGGGAGGCGGTGATGCTGCGCGACATCGATTATTACTTACGGCTGGGCTACGCACGAACCGCAGCGGCCCGGCTGTCTTCGCTGTCCACCACCGCTGCGTCGCAACACCACGTTGGGAGGGATGACGCAAAGGAAGGGGAAGACGGTGACTCTCCTTTTTACGACGGCGCCGGTGACCCCGCTGTGTCGCTGACGATGGTGCTGTGGCTGCTGCCGCGCGAGCTGCAGCCGGAGTACGGGGCGGCCCACCTACGCCGACTGTGGTATCTCTGTGTGGCATCCGCACTGTCGGCGCAGCGGCGTGAGCAGCCGTGGAAGGCAGCGCAGTGGCACCAACATTGGGATCGGCACCCCGGCAGCCTCTCCGGGTGGCTGCGCGCGTCGCTGCCGGAGGGCGACACGATAGAAGAGCAGGCGGCGCGTGTGGGCATGCAGCTGGAGGAGCTACCTAACAGCGTCGTACGCTACGTGGAGGGCAAGTTCATGTAGCGTCGCACGGAGCACTGTCAAAAAAAAAAAAAGAAGCCACCCACGACCTTTCGAAACGTCAGCTGCATTTGTTCTTTGTTTCGTTCGTTTGTGTTCCTCTCGTGTGCATTTGGATTCCCTTTCCCCTTTTTTTCCTGCTGCGTTCCCTCTTATGATGTACTTCTGGTGCTCTGCGCACCCGCACCTGCACCAAAGCGAGATGACGCTCACCGCTTTTATCATTATTACTATTGCTACTAATTTGCTGTGTTGTCCTGTTCACGTGCATCGACAACGCATCTTGCTTTTCAGCGTCAAGGCTTCTGCAATCAGGAACCTTCCCATGCCCTGCAGCCCGTCGTTAACCAGCAGCGATGACCATCTCTAGATGTGTGCGTGTATTGTGCTCACGACTTTGCTTTCTTCGTTCTTTTTCTTCCTCCTCCACCCTCCTCTAACGGATCAGAACGCAGCCACTCGCACCACCTCACGAGTGCAGCCCCGCCACAACACCGAGAAAACGCAGTCACTCCGACTTCCACTCAATCCCGCACACACTTCAGTCTTTCCCTTTTTTTTCCCGTTCTCTTCTTCCGCACCATGGGCCAGCAAGTCTCGGAGTGCCAGGCCGGCATCCCTCTTGGCCTCTGCGGCATCGATCAGATCGATTGGGGTGGTGAGGCCGGTGCCTTCTACGAGTGCTGGAAGGTCTCCCCGTGCTGCGGCTCGCCGGACATCATGGGTGCTCTCCTCTGCTTCCTCCACTGGACCTGCCTCTCGCCCTGCTCGGCATGCAAACTCTACGCCACATCGCTCGGCGACAACTGCTCCCTCTGGCCGCACTGCGTCTGCATTCTCTGCTGCCCAGTCGGCCGTCTCTTCACCCGCTACAACCTCCGTAAGAAAAACGGAACGGAGGGCAACATGATCGGCGACTGCGTGTGCGTCTGGTGCTGTGCGCCGTGCGCATGCTGCCAGGAGCTGCGCAGCGTCAGCCCGGACGGGTGGCGCATCGTGCCGGAGTGTACCGCCCCTGGCGTCTCCGTGCCCGGCTGCCGCTTCCTTGCGTAAGAGGGACCAGCAGGAACGTCCTCAGGCGAGGAAGATGGAGCTGACCACTAGTCTGGCGCAGCGAAAACTAACGTGGGGGAGGGGTAGTGCACATGAAGGAAGAGAGAGCGCAGTACGAACCAAATGGCGTTGTATCTCGCGTGGGAAGCGAGCCCTCCACCACCATCACCATCGTCATCGCCCTCCTTCCCCCTTCCCCTTCTTGCTATTCCCACGCCGGCGTCAGCACGCCTTCTTTTTTTTTTTTTGGTACATGATAAGGCTTCTTTGTTGATGCCCCCATTTTCTTTGCTTTGTATTCTAGATTTCATCGCACATTTTCTATAGCACATGTTACTTTTTTTTTTCTTCACTGTTGTCTGCGTTGTGGGCTTGTGTCAATGAGTGTGTGCTTTTCTTTTCTCCTGCTCCTCCCTGTCTCTCGTGTGTGGCGGGCGGCACTAGCGAGGGTGCAGGTTTTTCACACGGCCTGTGCGTCGAGTGTGAGTGCGGCGGGAAGTGTGCACTACCTCGACGTACCACACACCACACACACCTGCACGCGCCCCCCTCTGTTTCTCTTTCATTTTTCTTGGATGACTTTACCTTTCTTTTTTTTTGTTTGTTTGCCTGTTTATAAAGACCAACATTGGTACTTCCGCGTAACACTGTCGTGTGGATTTCTTGTTTCCATGTTCATTCTTGTCTTGCCTGTTGCGCGTCAGCGCACCTATACGCACTGCGCCGCCGACACAAACACGCACATCGGTGGTTTTTCCTCGTTCACTGAAGTGACAAAGCAGCGTTGAGAATAGCACTGCGCCTTTCCGTGACACACGTAGACACGGATACGTCGAGCCGAACAGCAACAAGAAAAGGTGGGTGCGCACACACATGAATTCTCTTCTTTTTTTTT
>OESO01000082.1:62498-141512 GCA_900240985.1 Crithidia bombi
AGAGGGGGGGGAGATGTGGCGAGGGGAGGGGAGGGGGGTGCCGGGGCCTCCACGCGCGCGCGGCGCCGCTGCCACGGGCGAGGCGGCGGCTTTGCTGCTGGCAGGCTGGCCGGCCGGACTGCGGCGTAAAGCGGGGGAAGAAGAGGGGGAGCGACAGTCGTCGTCGCTCTCTGCGGGGCCTTCGTTTTTATTTTCTCTTTACTGCGGGTTTCACGCCAAACAACGGAGAGTACAAAAAAAAAAAACAGAAAAGAAATGAAATCCGCAAAGACAAAGGCAAAGGCGGCCGCACCAAACGCCTGTTGTACATGGGAAAGGGAGCGACGCAGCGACCACCGCAACCGGCGAGACGCGCGTGTGGGAGGGAAGGGAGACAGAGAGAGGGCGTTGTCGTCCTCTGATTACTCAGCTGCGGCGGCCCCGTCGGCATCACAAGCGGCGAAACGGCGGCGGTCTGGCAGCACGATGTCGACCTCCATCCCACCCTCGCCGCTGCCTTTCTTCGGCTTGTGCTTCTGCTTCTTGGCGGCGGCGCGCTGCTCCTGGATAAGCTCCTTCATCCGCTGCCGCTCGGCCTCACGCTTCTCACGCGCGGCGGCCCGCTCCTCCTCCAGGCGCTGATGCTCCTCGGGGGTAATGGGTTGGTGCAGCCGCGCGTTGCTCGCCTGACGGCCGTTGAAAGTGGACGCCAAGCTTCCCTGTCGAGAGTCGGACGCAGCACCGGCGTGCGACAGCTGCCGGGCGTACGAGACCTGCCGGAGGAACGGCGAGGCCGCGCCGCCTGCGCGTGGGTCGGCGGGCGCAGCTCCAGCGCAGCCACGCTGCTGCTGCGGCGGGTGCTGCTTGCGCGGGGCGGGCGGAGACACGACCAACACACCAGGCGAGCGTGGCGGACTGGCGAAGGCACTCGACGGGCTGAGTCGGCGCGGTGCAGGCGAGCGGTGCTGTGGGGGCCGCGCTGCCTGTCGCTGGTGCTCCTCGTTGCGCCGTGCGTCGTACGTCTGCAGCACTTTATTGTCGTCAACGCGGTGCTGGTAGAGGTACTGCTCCATCGCCGACAGCTCACGCATCCGCTGGTCCATCCACTCATCCGCAGGGACCGGGGAGGCGCTCTTGGCAGGCGTGGCGCCAGCCGGCACCATGGGACGCGGCTCCGGCGGCGCCGGCTTACCCGCCGCACCGACACGCGTCGGCGACTCGCCTGGGACGTGCCGCTGCGCGCACGGGCTCTCTGCAGCAGTTTTCGCCCGTGAGGCAAGGGCACGCGGGGGTGCCGCCTTTCGCGCCACCTTTGGCTCCTGCGCCTCCACGCTCTTCCGCTGCTCCGTCACCACCTCAGCAGCGCTCGTCGTCGAGAGGCGGCGGCCCGCCAGCGACTCCGCCGTTGGCTGCCGCACGAAGTTTGGTGCATCAACGCCCGACACGGGCGGGGCGGGCACGCTGGACACCTGCTGACGCAGTTGTGGAGTTTTTGCAGCTGTAGCAGCTACCGGCCGCCTCCCCGTACCGGCACTGCGCGTCGCGATGGGCTTCTTGCGTGCCACTGGCTTGCGGAAGGCACCGGTGGAGATGTTCAGCACCATCTGCTGCGGCTCGCACGGCTCTGCGGTAGAGGCGGTCAGGGACCGATCCTTGGCTTCCTCGGCTTGTGGGGTTTCCTCCGCTGCTACGGCTGGGGGCTTGTTGGATGGGGTTGAAATGGACGGCGGAGACGACGCGCCACCTCTCTTGCGAGACTTGCCTATCGTTGCCGCTGTGGGCGACTTGCCACCCACTGGGATGTGAGCCGCTTTCTTTCGCGCTGCCGTCTTGGCTGATGCCCCGTGCCACACGCTGCTGTTGGCGGGTGTGGCCGTGTCGAGGCCGTTTGTCAGCGGGGTGATGACGCCCGAGGAGGCTGTCTGCGTCGGCGGACCCGCGACGGTGTCGGGCGGCACGGACGTGGTTTCATCATCCTGCGACTCCCGCAGCATGGCGGAGCTGTTGCCAGAGGGATCGTGCGAGGACGACGGCGCCGCGGTCTCCGATGGTGGTGCGGGATGAGACTGGGGCTGCGGCGGGGGTGTAATCATCGGCGCAGACAGCACCAACGGCGTCACCGGCGTCGACTGCACAGGGGAAGAGGAGGCGGAAACGTTGGCGGGCGGGGCAGGCGAGCGGACTGGTGTCGGCGTCAGGTTACGCCGCACCTCCGCCTCGGCCAGCGCCGCCCGTGCCACCTCCAGCGCACCCGCTGCGGTGGTCCGCGCCGCCGGCTGCAGCTGCAGCATGGAGTGTACAATTGCCCGCACCTCCGGCGCCACGTTGGGCGGCAGCGGTGCGACCTGGCCCCGAGTGATCTGCTGCACCAGGTGCGCGAAGCTGGGAGCTGAGAAGGGTTTGCGCAGCGTGGCCATTTCGTAGAAAACACACCCAAGTGACCAGATGTCAGCTGCGAAGCTGTACTTGGTGCCCATTAGCACCTCCGGCGCGATCCACAACGGCGACCCGACAAAGGTGGAGGTTACGTTGGATGTGTCAAGGGCCTTGGCGGAGCCGAAGTCCCCCAAGTACAGCATCTTGGTGTCCTCCGAGACGAGGATGTTGCTGGGCTTGACGTCACGGTGAATGATGTGGTTGGCGTGGCAGAAGGCAAGGGCCTCGAGAAGCTGCACAAACCACAGCAGCAGCGTGTGCGTCGTCGGCATCTTGCGGCGCTCCTTCAGGTAGGTGAACAGCTCCTCCAGGTCACCACCTTGCTCGTAGTGCATGACAACGTAGAGAGCACCGTTGAAGAGGAACGACTCCAGAAAGCGGATGACGTGGGGGTGGCGCAGCCGCAGCGATGCGTTGAGCTCCTCCATTCCTTGGGTGCCATCAGCAAGGCGCTTGATGACCACGAGACGGTCAGGCTGCTGGCGATCGCGGGCGAGAAAGGCCCCGTTGGTACCGCCGAGGTCCCTGACTTTCGTGTAGTGTTCCATGCCCATCTTGTTGCTGCTGCTGTTGCTGCTCGGTCCGTAGCGTCTACCGGGTATAGAAGTGTGTAGCCGTGTAAGAGAGAGTGTATGTGGCAGCGCGACGCACGCGTGATGACAGACCAGCAAATAAGCTTTAAAAAGCACGCGACGGGGGTAAAGGCGGAGAGAGGCAACGGCAGATTTGGTACAGGGAATGCGGAAACACGACCGCCCCTCCTATCTCCACAGATAAGCAGGAAATGTGCACTGCACGCGGCGAAGACACACGCCGCGAAGTTGGTGCTCAAGCACAGAAGGAAACAAATATCGAAAGAAAAGTCAAACAACAGCAGCTGGCGCAGACGCCAGACGGCGATGAACAACGGCGGTGGAGAATAGAGAGAGAGAAATCACAAAGTCGACTTGGGTCGGGTGAGTGACACTGTCCCTGGTCGCTGTGCTGTCTACGTCGGCTGCTGAATTCTACCAGACAACTCAAAGATACACGCGCTCACACACACACACACACACAGAAAAAGGTGAACAAAGGAGGAAGAAGAGAAACAACAGCAACAACAAACAAGGAGCGCCAAGACTCGTCAGCCGAAAGCACCTGTGGTGCGCGGAAGAGAGAGAGATAAAGAGACGGTGCCGTGTGTGTGTGTGTGTGTGTAGAGCAGCAGCAGCAGCAGTAACAACACAGCGGGGGTGGGTGAACACGGCGCCAACAACGCACAACAGAAAAAGAAACAAACAGGACGGGGACAGTGAGATAGAGAGAGAAAGAAAGGTGGAATAAGGGAGAACAGAGACGCAGCGAGGGCCGTAGTGCTGCAGCTCATGCTGGGAGAGGGGTTGGGGAGGGCAAGGAAGGGCCAAACACCACTGACTGCTGGAGAGGGTACAACAGGGTCCCCTCACCTCCTTCGTCGGGGAGCCGATACGAGCCCTGCCTTCGTGTTTCTAAGGCATCAACACCGCTGCGAATGAGCGACAGAAACCATCGCCGCGCTCCCTCCTTTTTTTTCTTGCATCAGCGCAGGCCGTAATGCGGCCTTTTGCAGCCCTTCTCTGAGCTGCTGCCCACAAACACGAAGCGACTCAAGCCGCCTTCCCTCTTCTTCGGAGTCCACAACGAGAGAAACGATGCGCGACAGAGGGGAGAAGAGAGGACAGGAGTATACACAATACTGTACATTTATATATATAGCCTCGATGAATGCACACGGAGAGGGTTAGTTTTGCCTGCTATTCCCGCTCCTTGATCCTACCCCATTTCTTTCACTTAATGGGACTCGGCATCGTAGCGGACAACCGTGTTGCAGTAGGCGACCAGCATCTCCCGCCTGGGGAAAACTTCGACGGTTTTCACGCCCGCCACCTCCGCTGCATCGAGCATCCGCACTCGAACCTCGTAGACGACCTCGGAGCGGGGCTCTTTCGCCGCACCTAACTGCGTGCGATGGGGCGAGGGGGCGGCGTTGTTTGCGGCAATGCACGTCAGTACGACGTCTACAGTGTGTTCTACCCAGTTCATGCGCAGCTTCAGCGTGTACCACACATGGGCCTCAAGTTCCACCCGCACGACAAGTCGCTGCGGCTGAGCGTCTTCGAGGGCAGCGACGTCGCCGTCGGGTGAGAGCGGCGCGCTACGTCGCCGGTCTCCGCTGCTGCTCTCCACGACATCCCTGCCACGTTTGGTGGAGGAGCTGCCTGGAGCCCCGTGCGACGTCTCAGCGAGCGCGTTGCCGCCGTACATGGGGGCGTACGGGTTTCCACCGCTGTCCCCGTCGCTGTCCTCAAAGCTGGGGTGGAGGATGTTCAGCTCGCGGCCCACGATGCCGTGTGTGTGATGCCGGTCGTGGAAGCTCAGCGACTGTCGCATGGGCGAGGTCGCAGAGGCGAGGGATTTCATCCCGTGTGCAGTGTGGTGGCAAGCGCCCCTTGGCGAGAGCGGCGCCGTGACGAGCGAGAGCCGTGCCGGGCGACTCTCCAATTCCCTGCCGAGGATGTGGAGTACGTTGCTGCACAGCTTAAAGGCCAGCACGCGGTTGCCGATGTCGTCGCGCACCGTCAGGCGCTCCACTGGTGGCGCTAACGGGGGCACCGACCCACCCGCGTCGGTGCTGTGGCTGCCACTGATGTTGATGCCTCGTGCCCGGCTGTTCCGCTCCCCCTCGCGCTGCCCGGCACGGCAGAGGTAGAAGGTCCACTCGAGTTCGCTTGGCAGCCGCTGTGCATACTTCTGTGGTACCGTGTAGAGGAGGGGACCGGGACGAGCCACCTGCGTCGCGGCAGCGCGTGCCTGTTTGGAGAGGTGGTGCTGCGTGAGACCATCGCCGGATGTCGGACTCCTGTGGTGGTAAAGGACGTCTATTTCGTTGTCTTCAGCAGTGAACACGGGAATGAGCTCCACCAACGCGCTACGCGGCGCGCGATGGGCCAACGGCTCTGCCTCAACCTCCAGTAACGGCGATGCGAGAGTTGCTGATGTATGCGTGTTCACTGCTTCTTCGGTGCCGTACGGCGCACCGTCGCTAGACAGAGGTACCACGGCGTTTTCTTTGGTTTCGTGCGCCACCGCTGCCGGGGACGCAGCAAAGGGAGAAGGAACGTGTTGAGGTGACGGCTGGGTTGGTGGATCGTCATGGGCCGCCCTCGACGCCGTCATGGCTACTGTGTTTGTTGCTGCTGCCGCTGCCGCCGCCTCCAGTTCTGCGATGCGCCCCTGCAGTCGTTCGTTTTCCTCCGAGAGCGTCTCCAGCAGCAGCGCCTGCTGCTCGAGCACCCCATGCGCCAGCTGACATTGGCCACAGATGCGGCCGCTGCCGTCCACTGCCCCTGCGTCCCCACCACCGCGGCGCCAGCGCTGCTGCTGCACTAGTTCGTTGAATTCAAGACCACCCGCCGGGTCGGTCGCAGCGCACCGCGAAATTAAGCGAAGGAGGTGGGCGTGCTGCTGTCGTGAGAAGACGTTCCTGTCCACGGCGGTGGTCTCTCCACTGCTGTGGGGGTCACGACTGCCCCCCTCTGAGGCTCTACGATGCTCGCCGCTCCCGCTCACCTTGGTGGTGTCATGCAATGCCTGCCACTGCCGACGCACGCAGTGCAAGACGTCTGCAAAGGGCAGTGAGCAGCTCAGCACGTCCATCAGGGAGGCGAAGTCGTCGAGGCTGAAGTGGGTGTTGGGCTGGCAGCTGCGGGTGCCGAGCCACTGCAGCACGTTCTCAACCGCTACCACGCTGATACCAGACTCGCTGATGACGTAGACCAAGCTGAGGAGCTCCAGGGCGTCGAAGCAGCCGAGGATAGGCGGCTGCGCGGCGAGGGCGGCGGCCACCTCACGTAGCAGCCACGGCGGATACACAAGCTCCAACGCCAGCGGTGACGAGGCAGCTGGACTGTAGGACAGGTGCGCAGACGACGTCGTCGATCCCGCGGATACTGCGTTGCCGTCCGTCGCACCTGCGCTGCTCTGGGGATGTTGCTGTTGTTGCTGCGGAGAGAGCGGCATCGACTTGCCTTGCCGAAGCTGGGTGGCCGCAGCGACGGCCGTCGCCACCTGCGCGGTCATCTCGAGATAGGCCCTCTCGCGAATACGAAGGAGGGCCGCACGAAGCTCTGCCGCCTCAGCCCCCACCACCAACGCTGCCATCGCCGTAAACAAGCGGGAGTACATGAGTAACCAGTAGTTGTCGATCCAGGATTCCAGCGACACCACAGGGGCGGTCACTGCTGGCACGCTAAGCGAGTCCAGTGCAGTTTCCTCCACCGGCACCGACCCTGCCCCGGAGTGGGCGTGTGCCGAGCTGCCACCCACGTGATCCGCCCCCTCAGCCCTCTCTCCCGGCCGCACCGGCTGCAGCGTCGCTTCCGTGAGTCGACTGCTGCCCAGCACCGCCGGCAGTCCACCAGGCGACGGAGCGGCGGAGGCCGGTGTGGCGCTCCGCAAGGCCCCCTCGCCGCCGGTGCTCGTCTGTGGTTTGCTGGGCGGCCGCGCTGATGAGGACCTGTCGCCCTCCACACCTGCGCTGCTGGTGCCTCCGCCACTTGCCGTTCTTCCAACAGCAGAGGTGAGCCCCATCGCAGCAGAAACAGCTAAAATCTCTCGCACGGCGTCCACGAAGCGTGTGCAGCTCATCAGGTACTCTGGGTTGCCCACGACAACACTGTCGCAGTCACGCATCCACGCAGGCACAAGCGCCTCGAGCTGCGCTGCACTCGGTGGTGTGGGTCGTCCTGCGGCAGCGCCGTCTCTGTCCTCAGCGAGGCCTGCCGCGTTGGTGCACAAGTACAGCGTCTCCGTGAAGGTGTTTGACGTGGCGCAGAGGTAGAAGAGGAGGCACTCCGCCGCCGACACGTAACCGCACTCTTCGATATCCATCATGCGAAAGCACTCCGTCAGCATGCGCTCCGTCTCGGGGGCTATGGACACGAGCGACTTGAGATCCGCACGCGACATCATTGCTGGTGCCGCCGCTACAGCTGCGTTAATGGCATCCCCGGCAGGTCCGGAGAAGACAGATGCCGGAGTAGCTGCAGCCTCCTCCTCCGCTCCTCCACCGTAGTAATCATTGTTTTGCCGCTTTGAGTCGTGACTGAGATGATGGCGCTGGTGGTGGTGGTGGTGGTGGGAATGGTGAGGTTGTCTGCTGCGCCGACGGGTGTTGCTGGGGTGGGAGACGCTTGACTCGAAAGATGAGCCGGCGGACGGCGATGAGCTCGTGGGGCTGTCTATGCCTGTGTCGTCATCGATGGCGCTTCCCTTCTGTCTCGCGCCGCTGCTCCGAGTGCTGCGGTGGTGGGGTGGGGGCAGCTGCGTAGGCACCGGCAGGTGGAGTGGGTTATGCGTGGTGCTCGACACCGTTGACGTCGTTCGCGCCCGCGCGGCGGTCTCCGCTGCGTCTGCGTTGGCCGTCAGCAGCGGCCCTCCCCCGCCACCACCCGTCCCACTGGCGATGCTGCTGAGAGAGGCCGCCCCCATGCTGCCGACTGCACTCGACCTGCTGCCAGCCTTGACAACTGTCTGCTGTAGCACTAACTGTGAGCCGTCCGACAGCCTGGACGACGAGGTCGCTGCCGCGCTGCCACCACCGCCTGGACCGGATACCGCGAGGGGCGTCTTGGCCCCAGAGAGGTCGACGACTTCCACTGCGCCACGCACGCGCGTTGCGCCGCCGCCCATCGTCGCTAAAGTGTTTGACGACGACCGCCGGAGTTCGTCGAAGGCGTTGATGGACGGCGAGGTAGACGGAATGGACCGGGCGAGCAGCGGAGGTGACACATTGAATGCGTCGGCCGGTGATGGCGCGGAGACTTCGGAGGTGTGCGACGACGCGGCCCGCGAGTCAACGGCCGACGCACTGCCCGTCCCAATACGCTTCCTTGCTTCGACAGCCGTTGCCGGTGTGGTGGCTGCCGCGACGTGGCGGGACGCCGAGGACGTGGTGGACACCGTGCACTGCGAGCGCAAGGAGGTGGACTGCGAGGAGCTACCTAGAGGCCCTCGGTTGTTGAACTCGCTGCGGCCACCATCGCCGTTGCCACTGGGCTGACCCGCGCTGTGGAGGAGACGGCTGCTGCTGCTCTGCGCCAAGGTCGTGCCGGGTGACCCGGCGATGCTGCTGCTGCTGGAGGTGCGGCTCATTGTTCGAAGGTGTGCCAGCACATTTTTTGTGTAGGCGTCATAGCCGACGAAGGCCTGCAGCTCCTTCAGACAGTTCACCTGATCGCAGCGGATGGCAGCATTCAGGTAGACCTCCATGTAGGCTCGCCGCGCCTCCCGCTCCTCGCCATGCACCAGTGGATCATCCGCCCTGCTCTCTGCTAGGTGGGCCGTGGTGCCGAGGGAACCGGTGGACGCGGGACCACCCAGCCGCGATAGGGAGCCGAAGCTCTTGTTCTGCGGCAATGCCGTCGTCTCCGCGGCGAAGATGGAGGAGTTCTGCACGAAGGAGAGACCCAGGTCGACTGGAAAGGCAAGGCCCGGCGGCGTCGGTGGCGGCTCGAAGCGGGGGGCGACAGACAGCACAAATCGAACGAGTTGCTGAAACAACACCCAGTGCTCGTTGATCTGAGCAGCCTGCCTCCCCTTGGCGGTGTGCCGCGTGTCCAGCGTGGTGGGGGGGGTCGCACTCACTGAGGTGGGCGAGGCGTGCGAAAGCGTGGCGCCGGGGCTTTCTGGGTAGTCGGCAGGGAGCAGCAAATGCACACGGTAGCTGTCTTGGCTGTTCGGCACGGGTGTTTCGCTGATGGAAGGGTCGGCTGTGCCGTTCACCGCGGCGGCGGCGGCGGCGGCAGCGGCGGAGGAGGACAAGGGAAAGCCCTGGAGGCTGCAGAAGCTGTGGTTGGAGCGCCCGCTCGAGCCTAGTGGGCCGCTGCCGCCGCCAGGTGGCCGCTTCAGCGCAAATACATCGCCAAAGGACTTGGTGAGTGCGAAGGAGGCGTTGACCGGGCTGAAAGAGGAGTTCATCAGATATCCAGACGTGGGTGGTGGGACGGCAGCCGTTGCACCCGTCGTGGGGATGCTGCTGGCCATGGCGGGCGGCCCACCCACCCCCGCAGCCCCGCCTACTCCATCCAGCGCTAAGTTGGCCGACGCCGACGGCGAGGAGTTCAGTCGCAGCTGATCAGCCGGAACGACGGAGACGACAACCGTAAAGGACTTCAGTGGGGCCGGCTTGAAAGTAGCGGGCACGTGCCGCCCTCGAGATGGGGAGGTGGGGCTGCCGATGCCATCCAAGGAGAAGGTGGTGCTGTATTGATTACGGGGTAGAGCAAACATGGCGGCGATGAGGCATCAGGAAGAGCAATAACAGCAACAATAATAATGTGAACAAGAGAGGGGGAAATGAGCGGCAAAACGCACAAAGATGCAGCCCCACCACCACCAACCACAACACCCACACGCGCAGCGCACGCACCCCAGCTGTCGACGGAAGCCGCACTAAAAAAAGGAGGTAAGCGGGCACACGAGCGGTGCGAAGAGAGACGGAGGAGATCAGCAGAGCAAAAAAAAAAGTAAATCAAAAACCAGAACACGCGTGTGCAAGGAGAGAGAAAGCAAAGCGCAAGACGCGGTGTCGCTGACAGTCACCACGCAAAGAACGGCCGCGAAAGTGGGGGGAGAAAGGGGGGAAGGACAACGACAGCGGCAAGATAAAAAAAAAAGCAGTTCACGCTGCCAGCTCTGACCTACGCAAGGAGGGCGTGATAAGACGATGGTGGTACTCACAGACGCACATGCGCACACACACAAAAGACGTAGAGAGAAAGAAAGAGAGAGCGGGAGCAACGTACCCAATGACCACAGAGGTGCCCTGCAAAAACACAGAAACCTAAAAATACACGGCAAAGGCAAGAATTGGCAGGCGCTGATTCCACGTGAACATCAGCGCAGAAACCCAGCAGAAGAGACAAAAAAAGTGCAGTGCAGTACGAGAAAGCAAAGAAGCCCAAAGAGCAGAGCGGAGACGACGACGATGATGACGACACGATCGTGCAGGGGATAAGAGGAGGAGGCGAGGCAACACACGAGGAGTGAAGGGGGGGGTGAGTGGAGGGATGAGGGGGCCACACGCCTCGCACCACAAAATCACCTTAGATCTTTCTTCTTTTTTTAATTACTTTGCTCCGCCGGTGGTCCCGCAATGGTGCCGCAAACGTCCCGTGCAGAGCTGCGACAGGCAACACACACACAATATAAATATATATATATATATATATGGAATTTGGAAAAAAAAAGGACGGAGAGAGGGAAGGAAACAGCTGCGGCAGCAGGAGTGGAGCTGAAGTGCGTAGATGAGTAGGGTACCGCAAGAGATGTCATGAGAGGAGTGTGGAGGGAAGAGCATCAGCAACGACAAAGAAAAACCACTCGGGCACAGAGAGGTCAGACAAGATGAAGAAAGGAGGAATGAGAAGAGAGAGGGGTAGAAAATGTGATGCCGTTGCTGATCGTTCACATTTCAGTATTTCTCGCGCTCGCTCGCTCGTGCCGCAGAGTCTCCGTCGAAGCCACGACGAGGCAGTGTGGCATGCGGAGATGCACACGGAGCGCGCTCCTCTTTGCTTGTTCCTCACTTCGCCGCGATGTTCGGCAGGACTCCTGCACGATAAATCAGAGAACGAAGAGCAAAATAAAACCACCGACATCCCCACAAGCACAGCCAAACACGCTGTGCTGAATGCATGTGTATCTGTATGTAGAAAATAAAGGCTCGTATGTACATCTCGCTGCCACCTCTCATGGCAGCCCACCCCCTCTCGTTCACGGGCCGTTCCACCTCACGCCGCTTTATCCAGCAGCGGTTGCAGCCGACGGTCCAACACAACCAGCTCCTCCACCAGCGGCAGCGCCGTCCACTGAGAGCGCGCTGGCACGAGTCGCCGCACCAGCTGTGCATCCCGCTGCAGCACTGGACAGGCGAGGTAGTACGCGTACACGGCCCGCAGCGAGACACGATCCAACATGCGCGTGAGGGTCGCAGACAGGCGATTGCGGCGCTGCACGTAGGCAGCCCACCGCTGCTGCTCCTGTGCGGCTTCGTCGCCGCCGTTAGCGTGGTGGGTGGTGGTGGACAGCTGCAGCGGCATTGTCGGGTCCGCAAAGGGCACGGCAGGCGAGGAGTGCGGAGAGACGTCCTGCCGCTGCAGACGTTCCCGCGCTGCCTCTGCCTCCGCGAGGGCCGCCACCTCACGTAATTGACGGACGTAGGCAGGGGGTGGCCGGCTCATACACTGCCGCAGGTTGTGATGGCCTCCGTTGCCGACGGCACCGACCTCATCCGTCCTCTCCACCTCTACCGTCTCACCCCCCTCCTGTGCTGCGGTCCAGGCCTTGTCTATCGCCTCCTGCCGCTGTCGCCCTCCGCGTTCCTCACTAATCTGGCGCTCCATGTGCGCGTAGACGTCCTCTGGCGGCACTGCCGACGACGACGAGCTGTGTTCTGCTGAAGCTCCACCACGCCCAGTCCCTCCCTTGCCTGACCTTCCCTTCGGGATCAGCGCCCCCACTGCAGCCGCAGCCTCGGCCTCTTCCTGCTGGCTACTCGCCGCCGCTGCCGTAGCGAGCACGTTCAGCACGTTCGGCATACTCTGCAGCGGTGCCGAGCCGTGCCGTGTGTGCAGCTGCTCAATGTCAAGCAGTACTCGTTGGTGTCGCATGCGCTGCTGCACGCGCTGTCGCATCTGCACAACCGCCTCAGCGACGTCCTCCACGGAGGCGTAGCGCATGTCAACGACGTTGGGGAAGGCCTTAAAGAAGAGCACCTCCTCTTCAAGGGGTAACCTGGTAGGGGGTGGGATGGCAGGGAGGGGGACGACGCCGGTCGTGCGCAGCGGCTTCTTCAGTGGCGAGGCCACCGCACCTCGCAGTGGGGGAGGAGGCGAGGTGGAGGGCAGAGGGCCTCCCTCAGACACATCTGGCACCGCCGACGGATCGGGTGAGCCCGACTCACGATGGCTGCTACTTTGATTTCCCTTGGTTGCTGCGCCGCGTTGCCGCGATTCGCGGTGGTGGCGATGCTGCCCCACCCTCGGCGAAGACGCGGGGGTGGATAGGGAGGGGAATGACGTGGACGTGTGAGAGTTGTCTGAGGACGCGTTGGTGCTGTGTCCACTGCGTTTCTTTCGATGCTGCTGCCGCTGTTTCGCTGGAGCCGACGTACTCTTTACAGGGGATTCGTCACAGTGCACTGCGCTGGTCGGAGTGTCGAGCGTCTTGGCCGGTCCCTGGCCCCACAGCGAGGTCGCGTCGTACACCATGTGTGGTCGCATGCTCTCCGTTAGTGCCACACAAGCGGCGGCAGCGTCGCTGACCTCCTCCCCTGATCCGTACCCGTCCACGCCGGCTGTGATGCGGCGGCCGGTGGCGCCGTAAAAGAAAGTTCCCTCCGTCACCCCACCAGCGTTGCTGTTGATGTTATTTGGGTTCGCTGAGGTGCCGCTGAAGGACGGTGCACTGCAGAACGACGTCGAGGGGCCGGCGGTCAGCAGCGCCGCCCGCGCCGCCTCAGTCGCCCGCCGCTCCGTCGCCTCTCGCTCGTCTGAAGGGGAGCATGCTGGCGGCATCAGCTGACGCGCAACGTCGGTGAAGTGCACGATGGCGCACCGCGGGTCGTGCGGGTGCTTCGCCGCCATGGACAGCACATTCGCCTGCCACGCCGTCAGCTGTGCCGCAAGAGCTGATTCGCTGGGGGAGGCGGGGATGTCGAGGGGAGTGCGCAGCAAGCGCCACCGCTCCACGTACGCCGCCACACACGGCGTCGTTAGCACCTCCTCGCAGGTGGGCCGCTGTGCGGCATCGAGGTGCAGCATGCGGTTGATCACGTCTTGGATGGGACGGGGGTAGTGCGGCGGCAGCGGCTCCCGCTGCCCACGCGAGACGCGCATCACCAGCGTGGCGAGATCGCGCGACTCAAATGGGTGTCGCAGGGCGAGGAGTTCGTAGAGGACACAGCCGAGGGACCAGACGTCCGATTTGGGGCTGGCGGCACCGCCCTGCAGCACCTCTGGGGCCATGTAGAGCGGTGTGCCCTTCATCGCCGCCTCCATCCGTCCACCACCCCACGGCGACCGCGGAGAACCGAAGAAAGACGCGGTGGTGCCGGCGTTAGAGACGTGACGGCGCAGCTGTGGCTGCGATGCCGGTGCAGACTGATGCAGCGGTGGTGGTGAGCGGAGTCGCAACGCGTCCGGTGTGTGAGGCGGCGGCACGCCGTCCTCCTCGGTAAAGTGGACAGAGAACGACGGGGTGGGCTGCAGGTGATGAAGCCCTTCGTCGTGGAGGGGTGTAGCGCCTGCGTAGAGGCCCTCGCCTGCCCCGCCGCCTGGGGTGTAATGGAAGCTGTCGTCGTGTCGCCCGCCCACCGTTGTCGCACACCACGTGTCATTTGCGGCCTCTGCGCTGATACGCTCCGAAATGCCAAAGTCGCCCAGGGAGACGGAGGAGTCCCTCTTGCGGACGAAGACGTTGTGGGTTTTGATATCGCGATGGACGACGTTGTTGGCATGCAGGTACTGTACCCCCAGCACGAGCTGCACAAACCACAGCATCACCTGCTCAAAGTCGAAGTACACGTCCCGCTCCCGTTGCGCGGCGGTACGGGTGTCCATGTCGCCACCGTCATAGTACTCCAAGATTAAGCAGAGGTCGTACGAGTTGAAGAGAAAGGCATCCATTTGCTCCACCACACAGGGGTGGCGCAGATCTCGCATCACGGCCACCTCCTGTGCAGCATCGCGGCGCTGATCGGCGTTAAGATCCAGCAACGGGATGCGCTTCATGACGAAGACCTTGTGATCAGTGATCCGGCGTACCTTGAAGACGATGCCGAAGGTGCCGCTGGCCATCTTCTCGAGGATTTCGTACTCGTGCAGCGCCATCGCGCACACCACCCGCCGTCACGGACGCCGCGTGGCTGCTACGACAAGAATAAAAGCAATGGTGATACGTGAGAGGGGAAAGAGGGGGGGGGGCAAGTAAAGCCCACGTGTGCTCAGTGTGCTGCGTGTTTTCAGATGCGAGAGGGGGGAGGAGGAGCGCGAGACGAGAGGGTTCGATGAGGAGTTTTCAGCTACCATGAAAGATATCATCTCTCTTTGTTGCTGCTGCGCTTTCTGTGCAGAGAGGCGGCGCGCGTTGCATGCACGTGTGTATGTGCGTATGTGTATATGGGGGGGGGGTGACACATAGCAGAAGATAGGGGAAGGGAAAATGAAAAGAAAGAACAGAGAGCGTGCACGTGATACGTGATTATGACACAGCTGCATTTGTCACTGCACCGAGTGTCGCACTGCGGTCCCGCCATGCGTATGCGTGAAAGATATAGTGCACCTCCGCGTCCGCGCGGCGGGCTGCCAGCAACGGCACGGGAATGGCACTCCACCTCTTGTGAGGCCACAGTGGACCAGCGGGGATGCGCATGTGCTGATGGTGCGTGCGGCGACGCAGCCCCAGCCAGCACTGCTCCGCCGCAGCGTCATCTGAGTTCGCTACAGAAGTGCGAAGCGCTTCTGACAGAACGTCGTCCGCCACCCCTTCTGTGGTGCGGAGTTCTGCGTCTGCTGCAGCGCTTGGCGGGACACACACTTCGAGGTGGTCTGGAAGGCAGAGGGCAGCGCACTGCGTCATCCACCTCGCCCGCGCCTCCACGAGAAGGAAACGTCGCTCATCGCAGAGGGCAAAGACGTGACGTGTGTAGCGGCGCCGTCGCAGCAGCTGCACCTCCCTCTCCATCTCCGGACGCGTCGCACTCCCTAAAGCGCTGCCGGCATCGTCACCCTCGCCATCGTCGTCAGCGCACTGAAAGCCACCAGAGAGAAGCTGTGCGGCGTGGGCCCGGAGGAGCTGGTGGAGGTCATCGCTGCTGCTGCTGCTACTGCTGCCGCTAGATGCTCGCGCCTGTACATTGAAGACGCCTGCCCCGTCGATGTCGAAGAAGCAGTCGGCTTGACGCAGGGCAGCGACGTGGACGAGAGACTTCGGCGGTTGGTGCCGGTCACCCGAGACGAAGCAGAAAAGGAACCGCGCGGAGGCGACGGCTGCCTTGCGAGTGGCGGTCATGCACCACAGCTGCTTATTGTGGCCCTCCTGCACACGTGTGGATGGAGGGAAGCTGGACGGTGGAGCTGCACCCCTCACGTCTCCCTCGTCTTCACCTGCATCGTCGTCGTCGTCGTCGGTGTCGACAAACCACCGCACTTCAACGCCCGCAGCAGTGTGTTCGTCCTCGCAGGAAGCACAACTTACACTCCCTTGCCCTGCCACGTGGCGTGTATGAAAGGAAGAGGCTGCTCCGTCGACCTCGTCATCAGCTGCCCTCTGCGAGTGTACTGAACCACTCAGACATGATTGCGGTGGGGAGAGGAGTCCGAGGCAGCCGGCGAGCGCCTCACACCAGTGCGTGTGAAACAGCAGTGACCCGTCGCGCCGCATACCGTCGTAGACAACGCGGTGGACGAGTCGAGCATAAAAGTCTCGGCTACAGTCAAGGACGCCCCGCATGTCCACGCCCACCGAGCATGCAGAAGTCACCGCCGGCCACACGGACGAAGTTCCATCTGCCAGCGCTGACCGTCGCTGATCCAGAGAGTTGAGTGCAGAGGAGGGTTCTTCCGGTCTTCTGCGCAGTGCAACAGCAGCTGCATGGGAGGCTGTCCTCCCCCAGTGGAAGTCGAGGGACGCGAAGGCGCCTAGGCACGCCATCGTCTGCGCGTGGGCGAGGAGGAGGGAGCGAGTGCAGCGATCTAGCGTCGTCGCATCGTCCTGCATCAGCTCGCGGTGATAACGCAGGCCTGCCAGCGCGGTTGGGCATGCGAGGGAGTCTGTCGACGGTGTCGTGCCAGTCGAACCTATCGCGAAGGTGGACGGATGCAGTAGGGGATCGGTGGCTAGGAGGTGTCGGTGCAAGGCGTGACGCACGGCACGGTAGCGAGCATGCCGCCACTGCAGTATGCGAAGAGGCAGACACGTGAGAAGTGCTGTGCGGGTCGTAGTGACGGTTGGCCTGACAGTGTCGACGTTTGCGGAGACGGTTATGGAAGAGAAGGAGGAGGGTTGAGGGGAAGCACCAACAGCAGCAGCAGTCTCGCATGGGGTGTGGCGCAGCCTATCTGCAGCGAAGTTGCGCAGGGTGAAAACCGGCCAGTATGCGGGGAGGTGCGACGCAGTCGTTGACACATGGCTGAGTCCCGGCCCGTTGACGCTGTTCTGCTGACCTGCGGTGCACTCTTCGTCACTGAGTTCACTACTTCGCATCACACCACGCCTGGCAGGAAAGATCTCGCTCAGGGAAGCTTGCGCATGTGTCAGCGTCGATGCGCACAGCACGAGAGGGGTCGTCGCACCTCTCTTTTCCCACGCCTCGCGAGCAGCCTTCATGAGCAGCTCATGACGGACGTGGTCGCAGCTCAGCCAGCTGGGTCGCTGCACTGACGTCGCAGTCGACACGCTGGCCGAGCCCGTGACGTCAGCCGCTGCCCTCCGTCCCACGCCGGAGATGCGAGAACACACGTCGGGTAGGGGAGGCGACGCGACGGTGCTCGTCTCTGCATCTGCCTCCGCCACCACCACCTTTCCTTCAGGCTCAAGGGCACGCAGATGCCGCCGCGCGGCACGCCGGTAGCTGAACTTTGTCACGGGTGAAGGAGGGGAAAGAAGAAACCCTTGCAGCACCGCGAAGGAGGGTTGAGGCAGTGTAGAAACGTCCTCGCACGCCTCGTGGCCTTCTCCACGGCCTCGTCTTTCAGACATGTAAGCTCTGCAGCGTGCCTCCGCGCATGCGAGACGCACTCGGCGACTCACCCCGCTGCTGCTGCTGCGCTTCCGCACACGCGTTGCATTATCCTCCCTGTTGATGGGTGTCAGCGAGCGAGACGACGCCCGTAGTCCTAACGCAGAGGACAGCAGCAGGCGAGAGACACGTGCGTGTTGTCGCTGCTGCAATGCGGCTTCCCGCTGGGAAGCAACGTCGATGTGGTTCCTCGGTAGATCTTCGAGCGACACCGCCTCCTCCGTCTTCGGAATGGCGACGCAGCCCAACTCAAGCGATGAGTCCGTGCCGAGCACAGCCCTCTCCACGGATCGCTGCGAAGGAGAGGGAGTTGCAGAGGCACAAGACTCCACGCAGCCTTCCCTGCCACACGGAGTGCTGCGCTGGTGGTCTGCGCAGTCGTCGATAAGGAGCGATGCAGGCATCTGTGTGCCGTCGCTGCTCTCTGAGCGGCGCCGCTTGCGGTCCTCGTCATGGCGCTGCGGCACCGTTGCTGCTTTCTCCCGCTCTTCTCCGTCTCTTGACGAGGCAGTGTGACAGCAGCAGCAGCAGCGGCCGCTGCGGAGCTCTGCGAGTGCATGGGACCGCACCTCGGCTGCAAGCATCAAAGCATCTGCTTGCTGGCACGTAACGACTTGCGGAAGAGATGTGACCGCCGCTGCGATCTGTCCCGACCTGTGCAGTGTCCGTGGCAACCCTGCCTCGGCGCTGATTAGCGGCAGCAGCGCTTCGCCCCAGTTGAGCTGACACACAAGTGCTTCACGTGCGTGCAAGCTTGTTGTGGGGGTCTGCACCTGCCAGCTCCATCGCCGTGAGCGTCGGGCGGCAGCGGCGGCGCTGCTCCGCTGGCACAGAGTGCACTTCGCAGTCGTGAGAAGCAGCGGCAGACCCGCATCACGACACGCCACTCGAATGCGCGTTTCCCACGGTAGCCAGGAGGCACTGCGCCACTGCGCAGCTGCACCTTCGTGTACAAGTCGACAAGCATCCGCCCGCTGCGTCGAAAGGTCTGCACATTCCTCCCCGCTGCCTACCCGAAAAGACGTTAAGGACAAACTTCCGCAGTTACCATGGTGTGGGGCCAGCGAGAAAAGCCGGCCACGCCAGCACGCCAGAATGGGAGGTTCGCCGAGGGGTGTTTCGTTGTCTTGTGAGCGGTACCCTCTCACACAGTGCAGCAGCGGAAGCATCTCAGCAACGTCGGTGGTGGCGGAGATGGGGATTGCCTTCGCTGCAGCCACGTATTCACGATGAGCTGTCTCCGCTCGCCTCTTCTGATCTCTGATGATTTGTGCGGTGACGCACTGCTGCATGGACTTCCACAGCTTGTTAATGGTCGCCGGTGTCCACAACACCGCTGTACCACGCACCCTCCTGCCATCATTCCTACCAGGTAAATAGGTGCAGTTGCACGCGATCATTCTATTGACATTGCAGAGGTCGGCATGCTCCACGGGTGCCGTCTCCGTTCCCTTGCACACTTCGTCTTCGCAGGCCGTTGTGTAGCTGTCGTTGGTATCTGTCACAATCTGAGTTTCTTCGCTGTTGACCTCGGTGTGCGTGCCTGCCACCGCTCCGTTGCTCAGCATATGGCACCACCACGTCCACTTGTCACGTCGTCGCATCGACCTCATCAACCACGTTCGCTCGCAGCGGTGTCTCTGACGTCTTCCCCACGCCAGGGCGCTGCTGTGCACGCGTAGACGGACGAAGTGGCGGTGCCGCAGAGCACCCGTCGCAGAGGGTGGCCGGGTGGCTGCAGTGAGAGCTGCGTGGACGACTCGCATCCCATCCACGGTGTGTGCAGCAGCACCAGCAGCTATGGTGACGTGCTTATCCGCCGTCTCGTGGGCCTCGCAAGGCTGTACCGTAAAGTGAGAAACAGCAGCAAGAGAAGGATGTCGAGACGAGGTCGCGGCGTCGTTGCTAATCGTGCTGGCTGCCTTCACCACACCCTCAGGCTGGTTAACGACAGACGTTGCACCGCCGCTGGTCTCTCGCAGGGCATCACGCCGCTTGCGCAGCTGCATAAGAGCAGTCTCTGGAGAAAGAGGGCGAGTCAAGAGGTGTTGGTGATGGTGCATGCAGGCAACGACACCCCGTCCTCGGTGGCGTGTCAACGTTGACCCGACCGAAAGAACAGCAACGGCACCTTCACAGCCCTTCTCTAATTCACCCTCCTTTGTTGTCCATCTTACAGAATCCGCCCTTGGGCGGGAAAGAGTCTCAAATGCGGAGTAGGTTGATGCGAAATTCGTGCTTTCTGTGGCGAGCTGCTGCATCGGGGTCGGCAGGCGATACACCCCTTCGTTGAAGGCATCACGCTCCCTCTGGCTGTCTGTGGCACCACTCCCTAATGTCGTAGCTGTAAAGCTGCATTGCAGCAAGCCGAGTCGCACTTCCTCTGGGTGACTCGCAATTGACTCTGATACATCATTCTCTGACACTACAGGCGCAGTGTTGGTGTCTCCACCACCAACGTGAGAATCGCCGACGTCGAAAGCCGAGGCGGCAGACCGTCGAAGCTGCTGTGCCACGGCAGCCACCCAGCACGCGTCCGCCGCTGGGATGCGATACACCGACGCACACACGCTGCGGCACTCAAGGAAATGCGGAAATAAAACAGTGAACGAAGTGCCTGCCTCGATCCCCGCGGCAACGTGCGTGTCAGTGCTGTAACAGCTGCCGTGCATATCGGTCTGTGGTGCCCCATGCCGTTCCTTGGCGAGCTCCGCACCGCCTTGACGGGTCGCAGACCGTGGGAGATGGGCAAAGAAGAGCGGCATCGTGACTTGCACAGCAAAATACGAAGAATAGCCAAAGTGGATAATGTGCGTGAGGCATGCAAAGCAGGATCAGGTGGGCACCTTCATGCACACCACACGCGTGTTGATGCACCTGTGTCTGTGTGTCTGTGTGGAGAGATATCGGTGTACGTGGCGCCGAACGTGATCGCTGCTTCACGGGTAGCGCACGAAGCGTCGCGTCGCCTTTTGCGTTGTGGGGATGGGGAGAGGAGGTTTCCTTTGTGTGTATGTCTGTTTGTTTTCGGAGTCAGGTGGAGTGTATTGCGGCCGCACGAAGAGACGGAGATGCAGATAAGGGGAAGGAGTGGTGAGAGGGGAGGGGAGGCAGCAGAGAGAAGTCAAGTGGCAAAGACGGACATCTGAGTGCAGACGTTATGCGATTGCATCCAGTGCTCCTTGACGCCTCTCCCAGACTACAGAGACGGGGGAAGGACGGACGCACATAGCGACACGCACTCAAGATCCACCACAACAACAAATAAAAAAAAAAAGAAGAGAGACAACGATGGTTGTTGTGCACCGCGTGGTGTTTCCCTCCTCATGTGGTGTCTGGCAGTGATGATGAAAAAAAAAAAACAGCGTCAGTGGCCATTGAAAGTGCCGCGCATACGTGCGAGACTGACGCACAAAGATCTTCTCTGCACTGATGTGAATCTGCATTCCTCTGTGACTTTGTTTTTTGAATTCAGGCGTTGGGCCGCTCATCCCCCCCCCCTCCTCTTCCCCCACTTCAGAGGGGAGTGAAGTGCTGTGTAGGATGGAAGGAAGGATGACAGGACGACGACCCACACACAGCGACACGCACGTGAGCTGATCATACACGCAAAGAAAGGACATCGCAAACAGAAGCAAATGAACGTTGCGTCAAGAGGTGGTGCGCAACGACAGCAGGAGCTCTCTGCATATATAGACGGCTGTGCCGTCCGTGCAGTCGCAGGCCTTCCGCTGTCCGCTGCACAACGCCTCACAACCAAATACATCAGCAGCTCCATTTCCCCAATCCATTCATCCATACGTCCATCCGTCCACTGTTATCGTCATCCCTCTTCCTGAAGGGGCCGGTGTATTGGTAGCGATTTGAATGGCAGCTATGCAGTCCTTCACCCTCCAAGGCCACCGTGCGCTATTGGTGCACATCGATCCCTCCAGCTGATGGTGGTGGTGAAGTCAACAATAAGGGCTGGGCCATCCCAAAAGGCGCAGCTGTAGCAGAAGGAACGACACCACGCGTCGATGCAGCAGAAGACGCCTCCTGCTGTTGGATAAGAAGGAGTTCCGCAACGACACGCTGCCGTCGCAGGTCATCCACCAGCCGCTGCGGATCTACAAGTGAAAAGCGATCCAGTCCACTTGCACACGTCAGCCGTGAGGGGTGCACGCCGGTGATGGCGGCTGACCCATCGTGCTGGACTGTACGCGGTTGCTCCTCAGCAGGAAGAGCGTCGTGACCGACGTGGCACCCCACACACACACCGCTGCTGCGCAATGGGGGCTGCAGCAGCTGAGTAATGTAGCGCGCACGCAGCAGCAGGCGGTCCCGCCTCGGTCGGTGCCGGATGCGGTGCTCAAAGGACTCTACCGCGTCCGCCGTCTGCCTCGTCACGTTTGCAGACCGCACACACACGCCGTCCTCGTCGTGGTCGTGCGTTGATGAGGATTTCTGATCGGTCGAGGGCGGGGGAAGTGATGGGTGGGCGCGCACAGATGTGTGCGCATCCCCGCTAGCGGTGGAAGCTGCCGTGTTCACACGCGGGCGTCGACACCGGGCCTGCGCAACAGCCTTTGCAACGGAGCACGACAGCTTTGCCCGCACGCGAGTTTCGGTGACACCGACGTCCTTCACCTCACGCACGCTACGACTGTGGCTGCGGTCACTGCAGCAATTTCTGTGGTTGCTCGCCGCGCTCGTGTGGACAGAGGGGCAGGACACCCGCAGCAGCAGCAGTGACGATGGTGAGCCCCCGCCCTCGTCGCTTCCATTGCCTGCTTGATCCACTGCAGAAGCAGTCGCAGTGGTCACAATGTGGTCGTTGGGTGCTGGCAGAGGTGGTGGTGAGGGCGGCGGCGTCACCAGCATCGCGTTGTCGCTCGGTGGCGGACTTGAGACGACCCTCGAGCACCTCACCGGTGTTTCGCTGCCAGTCTCGGCGTGCGCGGCCTCCGTCGCAGCCTCTGCCGTAGAGCGACACCGCCGGTCGCCGTCCGACGTGCGTGAGTCACTCCGTGAACTCAGTGCAGACGAGTTTGAGCGAACCTTCGGTGGTGCGACCACAACATCGACAGTAGCAGCAGCCTTTTCCTCCACAGAGAGATTGGAAGACCTGGAGGACGTGTCTTTAGAGTGGGGCCGCGTGCTTGCTGCGTCGGGCGTGACGGGTGTGGTGAGGGCAGTTCCATCCACCCGAAAGCGGCCTCTCGCAGCTTCCTTTCCTCGCTGTCGAGCACCACTACGGTGGAGGTGGTCGTGGTGGTGATGACTGCTGCTGCTGGTGCCGCTGTTGTTATCGCTGCTGCCATTCTCACACTCATCGGGACTATGATCGCATGTGAGTTCGTCCAGCACGCGCCACGCCGGCGCTGAGAGCGTCCCCTTGGCTTTCACCCTCTCATTGGAGTCCCTCAGGTTCTTTAGTGGAATGGAAGCCCCGCTGTCTAGACTGCTGCAGCAGTGGGATGCTTTGGTGGGCCCTGCAGCAGTTGAAAGCACATCGCGCACTGCATCACTGGTGCTCTGCAGGACGTCCATGACGTTGTCCTCCGCGGCCAGGCAGGCGCTCAGCGACAGCACGGAGATGGGTGGGAGCAGCAGGCTCGACTCCACATAGCACACATGCGCTCCCGTGCAACCCTCTCGCGCCGCGGCCGTGGTGGCGGTAGACTGCGCACCGGTGCTGCTCAGGTAAGATGTCGGACCCAGCCGACGGGGCCGCAGCGCGGGTGGCAGCTGGTCGTAGCGAGTCGTCCAGTACTGCTCTACAAACTTCACGGCAGTTTGGCGGCCAACGGGCCCCTCCAGCAGCAACGGCACACGGGAGGGACGATCGCCGGCGACGTGCATCTTGTCAAGAGAATCCGCGACGTGCACCTGTGCGCTGCTGCTGATGGTAATATCAGTTCGTGCCCAATCCCTGGAGGGGCTATGCAGCCCACCACTACCGCCACCACTGTTGCCATAATCACCACGAGTCTGAGTGGATGGCAACGATGACAGCGCAGAGCCTGGTCCACCGCCTTTGCCCCCTGCGATCACCATGGCATCCGTGAAGAGTCGAGGCAGGGTGCGCAGCGTGCACATCACGTTTAAGAGAAACTCCATGGCTCTCGTGCGCTCCTCAGCCCACCCGTCATCCCGTAAGGACGCGGACCTCGTCGCAGCTGCGTTGCAACCACCGACGCTGACAAAGCGAAAAACCCAGTCCGACATTTCGTCGCGGGTATCGTGCAAGGTGGCCGCCGGGTGTGGCGAGCTGGCAGCAGTGGAGGGTGCTGAGGGACTGCCGCGCTGTGTCTGCTGATGTTGCTGCTGAAGCGCTGGCGAAGTGTCGCTGGGCACTTCTTGCGGTACGGCGGTGTTGTGGGCTAACGTGGCTGACTCCCCACTGTTAGTCGGTGCAGTGGCAGTGCTAGTGGATGAGGTGCGCACCTCGCCAGATCTTCTCTTCTCGTCCCGCACGTTGTGCATGATCATTGTCAATACCACGACATTCGGTTTAAAGCGCCAAACCATGTAGCCGTCAGCGCAAGCGACGATCTGGCGTACATCGCGCACCGCTGCGCAGTAAGCAACTGTGCCGTCAGGGTTGCAGAGATACGCATGGGTGCGACTCAATAAAAAGAAGCGACGGATGTCAGGGGGGCACTCCACCACCGCAGCAAAAAGCACGAGGGGGACGACGGCAGAGCCGGGTGACTCGTCCGCGTCCGTTGCATCGACACCCTTCTGTTGTTGCTGCTGCGGCGGCGGCAGCGGCGGTGGCGCTGTGTCGAGGTCGTCAGCAAGACTGCAGAGCAGCGTAGTGTTCTCATCTATCAGCGGCGGCGAGTGAGCCCGTTTGCTGCTGCGGTGGTGATAAACAGACAGATGTGCGTGGGTGTGGGCAGGCGGCTCACCAACTTGGCGACGGTGCTGCAGGTCTCGCATTACCCGCCCAATCGCGGCGTGCACAGCTGATGCGTCTGGCGGCCGCGCGGGGTCGGGCTGCGCACACGCCTGCCACGCAGAGCTGCGGCTGAGCATCGACGACGGACGACGTTCACAGCGCAGCAGCGAGAAGGCTTGGCGGTAGTCGTTCCACCGCAATGACTTGGAGGGGTTCGCTGCGGCATCAAAAGTTCCCGCTGCAGCCGCAGCCGTGTCTTGGTGGCGCAGCGCGCCGCTGCCCGGGCCCTCCCGACCCGGCCGCCCCGCATCCTGAGAACAGGTGAACGCGGGAGGCTGGGAGGATGCGTTCTCGCGATGCAGTAGAAGGTCGAGAGGGATCAGCTGGAGAAGCGTCCCCGGGTCGCGCAGCCCGCTCGGCGGCGGTGCCCCATCGAGCAGTGCAAAGGCTGCCGACGGGCCTGCCGAGCTGACGGTGTCGTCGCTCGTGGTGAAGCAGCGCTGGCCACCGTTGACGCGGCTGTTGGCCTCTTCAGCTGCCGCCTGGGAGTCCTCGAAGCGTGTGTTGCTCAGGGTGACGGTGGTGGCGCTGACCGCGGAGAAGTCCAGATCTGCGCTGCGGCGTCGCACCGAGCGGGTGTTGTGGTGCGGCTGACGGCTTGAGCTGTGCGTGCTTGACAGCGGAGAGTGTCGACGCCGTTCCTCCACCCCACCAGGCCCGGAAGTCGACGCCGCCGCCGCTTCCAACAGTGGATGGGTCGGGGTGGAGGAGGGCGGCGTGGCCACTGCCCTCGCGTTGACCTCATTTGCAACGTCCGTTGAGCATGGAGTCGCAGCGCGGGCCGGCATCGCTGCCGCTACGGCTCCGTCTCTCCACCAGCTGTGCGGTCCGCTGCCGCGGTGCAGAAGGGAAGCGGAGAGGTGTTGGTGATGATGACGGGAGTGGAAGGAGGAGGGGGGAGAGCTGGAGACAGCTGCAGGTGACGCGTGGTGAGCCGCCGCACCCGACCCATCACGCTGCAACTCCGTCTCCAATGCAAAGGAGCTGACGGCGGACACCCGCGAAGAGGACAGCGGGCGGTGGGAAGTGGGGACGGATGGGAGGGCGGTGGCAGTCTCAGCCGACGCCTGTGTGAGGCGTGGACTGCGGGTGGAGGCAATCGACGGTGCAGAGACCGACGTCGTGACGGAAGTCCGCATCCGAGAACAGCAACAACCAAAGAAAGGAAGAAAGAACAGGTGCCCGAGCTCGCGCTTGTCTATGGAGAAGGTGCAGGCAACGGGAGCGAAAACTAAAAAAAAAACAGACGGGGATAACAGTGGTGGGTAGTGGCGGGTAGGGGGGGGGAGGGGCGGTGTATCGCAATACCGGGAATTCGCCTCTTCTTTGACTCAACACCTACGCGGCCAACACACACATGCACGCACACGCGCAACGAAGCAGTAAGACGTGCGGGTTGTTGTTGCCGCTAATTTCGCTGCTGCGAGCAGAGAAGAGAACAGAGAAAAAGAAGAGAGAGAAGAGGAGACGTCGTAGCCAGCATATAGCGACATCAGCAGACCTGACAAAGGGAAATCACCAACCACAAAACTGCACCACCACAGCGAGAACGCTGATGTTGGGGATGGAAGCCTCGCCAGAGAAGAGCAGTAGTTGCGACTCATCGCAGAGGAGGCAGAGGGAGACCGTCATTGACGTGTTAAGCGCAAAGCCGAAAAATAGGGGAATTTGCATCGTCGCGCCGCTCCATCTTCCTCGACACCGCGACGCTCAATGCCAAGGCAATAAAGATCTGTCGCTCTCCCTCTCTCTGTGGCTCTTCCCCGCTCCCTCTCCTCCTTCACACACCACCCCTCTATCCATGCGACGTACACTGACACAGCTTGGCGAGCGTGTCTCGTCTTTTCTACTCCTACGCCCTTCTCCCAGCCTGGCGACAGCATTGTTGACGGGTGTGTATGAGTGTGTGGACGTACAGGTGGAGGGGGGAGTTAGTGTGTGCTGGTCCTGTCCGTACACAGCATTCAGCTATAGATGGGGACGTCGTAAACCCACAGACACGCGAGAGAAAAAAAAGCAAAGAAAGTGTGCAGCATCATACACCACCAGAGACAACTGCCAGTGAGTGGTAGCGCACGCCTCCCCCGTCATCGCTCCACGCACAGCACACGACACAGCGACACGGAAAGGAGGAGTCGTTGACAGCGCCTTGAACCGAAAAGCACCGACGAAGCACGAAACACCTCAGCCTCTACATATATATATGCGCGAGTCAGCCCGCTCGGCGGCTTGCCGGCATCCCGCCCCCCCCCCATCCCATTCATCGAGCTGCACCCGCTGGTGATACGGGGAAGTAAGAGGAGGAAGAGGTCGTGAAGAAGGAGGGCGGACACCGGGACGGCTTCCGCCGACGCTGTCCCAAGATGCCCTTCGCGAGTGTGTGTGTGTGTGTGTGTGTGTCTGGTTCGCAGATGGCTGATTCACAATGCGTGTGGTAGGGTGGTTTGTTAGAAGCTCTTTGTATTCCATGGCAAGTGACGCCCGAATAAAAGGTGCTGCGAGACGTTGAACTTCGCAAGCACCTCTGCCGCGAACATCTTCATCATGCCTCCGTAGATCTTCGCCCAATGCTCCACGCCAGAGATGTTGTAGAGCATGTTGCTGTGCTCGTGAAACGGGCCCGTCTTGTTCTCCAGGATCCAGGCGATCATGCTGAAGTACAGGTAGCTGTCCTTGAGCTTTGCTACCTTGTCCTTGTCGCAGATGTGTTTCGGCAGGATGATGAGCGGCTCCGTGTCCGCTGCCGGCTTCACAGGCCGCATCTCCGCATCCACCAGCTGCGCCCCACCAAACACGTAGGGCAGGTGGTGGTAGTCGTCCAGGCCCCACACCCCGTGCGAGCCGGCAGGCTCCAGCGAGTAGTGCTTCTGCAGTCGTCGCACAAAGCGCATGTACTCGAAGAAGATGTAAAAGATGTAGTCCTGACGACGCCGCTGCACAGCAGCCCGCTCCGCCGCTGGCACCGGTGGCGGCGGTGGTACATCCAACGGTACGAATACCGTCGGCACGTCGTTCAAACTGCCACCACGGTCCCCGTGCTCCTCCAGGCAAATCATCACCACAATGAAGAAATGCAGCTCGTGTCCGCTGCCAAAGTCAAGGCGGGTGGAGTTGCCGAAGGAGTCCATGACGTACGCCGCCACCTCCGTCGCCAGCTCCGTCACCTCAGCATCGCTGCGCGTCGCCGAGGTGGGAAAGGTGCGTACCAGCTTCTCCATGTCCGCCACCACCGTTGCCTCGAATCGAGCGTGGAAGGTGCGCTTGGCGCGGTTGCCGAAGCGCTGCTGCGCCATGTCCTCCAGCGGTATCGTCGTGACGAGCTCGTGCAGGTAAGGGAAGTACTCCTTGACGAAGTACTTAGCCGTGTCATCGCACTCGTCGATTGTCTGCGAGAGGCGGCGGAAGTTTGGGGTGGACTCTACAGCCTCGCTGCAGCCCTGCGCGTAGGAGACAATTTTCTGGAAGGAGGCGGAGCGACGGAACACCTCGACGAGGGAGTGGTCTTCGAGAATCACCTTCGCTGGAGGCTGCGGCGTAAAGGCGGCAGCGGAGTACTTCTTCACTGCTGCCGGGTTCTGCGGCAGGCCAGTCGCGCGGCTGCCGGACATGTGTGTAGTCATGACAGGAAGCAAGAAAGAGAGAGAGTGAGACGACCAATCAAAAAGGCAAAGAAAAGAAGAGCACGAAAACCCGGAAGACACAACCAAACGGGCGTATACATAAAACCAAGTCTTCTCCAACGCTCGGCCAACGAGCACTAATCAGGCTAAAGACCTCGATGCAAACAGAGACGCAGTGCAGTACCAGAAGACAATAATAAAAACAAAATCCCTTCCTCTTTCTTTTGTTCGTTCTCTTTGCGTGTCAGCACAGGCCGTGAGTTCTCTCAGCCAGGCACTGCCACGTGTCGCGCTGCGGTGATGGAGGTCGAGGCGCCAGCCAACTCACACGCACAAAATGAAAAGACGAGCGCAAGCACAAGAAAGAGAGAGAACGCGATGACGAAAAGTTGGTCGTATCCGTTGGTGAGTGAGAACAGGGGAGACGGGGGAGGGAGGAGGAAGAGGAGAGGGAGGGGAGGTGGGAAACCCCCGTGAGTTTGCACGTGTGTGTGGGTGTATATAAACGTGTGTAGCTTTTCTTGTTGGTTTGGTTTGGCCCTAGGACTTACGTATCTGCACACCGTACTGAGGGGGGTGGGGGGTCAGGGAGGCGCGGTGGAGCGACTATGAGGCAAATCCTCGTGAAGGCGCCAAAAGACAAGGCAGACAAGCGAGCGAGCGAGCGAGAAGGGAGGTAGCGTCGCCACATAAAACAGCTCCGCACTCCACTGCGACAGCTAACTTGCAGTTCTTTTCCGTTAGAACGCAGGATGGAAGAAAGAGAGAGAGAGGCAAACAAGCAAATAAATAAAAAAGGGGTTGGGAACGGGAGAGAGGGCTAAAGGGACGGTTCCGTGTGTTTAGACCATTACACAGCCCACGGTGCCAAGTCGAGTGTGGTTGGAGAGTAGACCGACAGTACAACAGAAGAAGCCGCGTTTGTGCAGGGGGAGGGGGGGAGGAGGAAGTGACGCAGCAGCAGCCAGAGAGAGAGAAAGGAGTGTCGGTTTACTGCTTTTCTCATGAACGTTTGTGTAACGCCTTCTTTGTTTTGGGGGTATTTGTGTCTCTGCTCCACGGTTGATGGCGCACAGCAACGACGCAGAAGTGGAGGAGCTTCTAAACACCTCAGTATGTGTGTGTGAGCGCGTACCTACGCTTGCAACCAAGGTGCGGTAGCCACACAAACGTTTTAATGCTTCCTCCTATGCCCCCCCCCCCCGCCCTTCTCGCCTTCCTTTTCTTGAAAGAGGGCAGAGAAGCAAGTGATTTCACATAGAAGGGCCAGCTGTGTTGTGCAGACCGCCGTGTCGTCGACAGGCGTCTCCTCTTTCAACGTCGGCCACACCGGTGAGACGAAATTGCACATGGAGCATCGTGAGTGAATGTATGAAGGAGCAGTGTTTTGCATTCTGTCCGCCTGTTTTTGTGTTTTACGTTCTTACGTGAATATACGACGATAACTAGAGAGGAAACACTTTTAGAAGCTCTGTAAAAAATCTTCCCACCAAAAAAAAGTGAAGGCGCGTGGCAACACACCAGGACGGCCTTCACGCACTCGCCAACAACAACAAAACAGAAAAAAAAACACAGATCACCACGCCTACAACGGTAAACACCTTCTCTACTTCTTGCTTCTGATCCTCTCGAGGCCCTCACTGCCACGGTGATGGATCAGCGCGCACCGCGGACCAGGAAAAACCAGCATCCAGCTCACCATGAGATGTGTCCCTTTCATCCCTCCTCATCCTTTGCCTGTTCCACCCCTCCCCACCCCCAATCCTGCACAGCACACACATCACACACACACACACACACACACACACACACACACGTGCGCACGAGGGCTGCGCAAACTCAGAACGCAGGAGGAGGGCAGACGAAGCAGTCACGTCACGCTTGCGGCGGATGACGACGATGAGAATGGGAAAGAGGGAGAGGAGGGGGAGGGGGAGAAGCAGGAGGGGTGAGGCGAAGGTCATACGCACGCGCGCAGAAAAACTAGTAGCTGGGAGCAACCAAAAGGAGAAAAAAATGTGTGGTTATCGTATGGCACGTCTGTGTCACCATCATCATCATCACCTCCCTCACAGAAAATCCTGACCCAGATGAGCAATAAGGGAGATGACGGGCTGAAAGCGGCCTGTCGCGGTGCCCACAAACTCCGCCTCCGTCACCGGTACCGACTGCTTCAGCAAAAACAGCAGTTCATTGCGCAACGTCTCGCGCAGTGTGTTGTTCGTCGTCAGCAGGAACGCCTCCGCCTCCACGTCTTTGTGCACGGACCGATATCCGTAGTTGGTGCTGCCGTAGGCAACAAGATACGGGGCGGAGATGCTCTCTGGGCAGCACGCCGCTGCGACGTCGTCCTCGCCATTCTTTTGCTGATGAGGGCCGTCGTCATTTGCGACTGCTGCAGTTGTAGCTGCGGTCTTGGTAGAAGCAGGAGAGGGTGAGTGTGAAGGTTGGTGGCCGGCGAACCACAGACCTTTCGCATGAAAGGTGAGTCCCTCTACGGAGAACTCGCGGATGTGTACGCGGCGCAGGCAGCGGTACGTCTTCATCAGGTAGTAGAAGGAACGCTCCAGCTGCAGGTAGAAGAGGGGGATGCGGCCGGCCATCCCACGATGTCCGTTCCACCCGTTCGTCTGCACGCTTGCCGTGATGCAGTCCATGTAACTGCTCCCGCGCAGCACCTCGTCCACAAAGGAGGAGTACATGTTCAGATAGGGCGAGGTGAGAAAGATGTGATCCTCTGCTGTGGAGAGGCGCAGCAGCTGCTTCACCATGACACTGTCGTGGTAGACACCAGCGCGGCCCAGCTGCAAGGTGGGGAAGAGAAAGCTGTCGTAACGGCTCCAGTCCACGTGCTGGTGCGCGCACAGCTGCCGGGCCCACCCCGCAAAGCCGTGCAGCAGTTCCTTCGTCTTGGTGCAGAAGGCCGCGGTGTCGGCGGATGGATCCACCGTAAGCGCGTTGGGCAATATCACAAGGTTACTCTTGCGATGCAGCGTGGGGGAGCCTTCTCTGGGAGAGGGCGACGCAGGGAAGGGCAGCACGCAACCCGCCATCTCCAGCAGGCCGCGCGCAGCAGACGACGACGGGGGCGACAAGCGTCTGTCATCCACCTTTACAGCATTGGTGCGGTCATCACCAACGAGGAGCGTGTCAGCCGGGAATGTCTGGGTAAATTCCTTCCGGCACACAACCGGGTGGGAGACGCAGTTCAGCGTGCGCACCAGTCGCGCGAACCAGCGACCCACCAGAGCGTTGTCCTCGACGATGAGGTAGCGGTCCATGCGGGTGGCGAAGTAGTCATCGGACAGGTTCGCGCCTGTGAGAAAGGTGTGTTGTTGATCAAAGACAAAAATCTTGGTGTGCTGCACCCCGAGCACCTCCTTTGCCCGCCCAAGCGGAGAGAAGAGTCGGTTCCAGCGGCTAGGGTTTTGATAGAGAAATAACCGCACCTTCACGCCCTCCTCGTCCGACAGCTCCTCGGCGTCCTTGTCGGAGGAAGAAGACCCAGAGAAGGGGCTGTGCGGGGAAGCAGGGCACCCCTCAACCGGCAACGATGCCGCGCTCTCCGCTCGCTCAGCCAGCTCCATCAGCGTCTTCAGCGTGACGAGGTTCTTGCGGTCCTGCATGCGGTTGTAGTCGAGTAGGATGGTGATGGAAAACGGGTGTCCACCAGCAGCCGCCCACCGCACCTTCTCCTCCAGACACGCCACGAAGGCCTTCGACAGAGGGCCGTCCCCGATGTAGAGCGCGGACAGCGTGATGGAGCGCTGCGCCGCCATGACCTTCTTCTTCAGCTCTTCATAAAAGATAGTGGGGTGCGTCAGCACACGTACAGTGTGCGACTCCACCGGAAGCACACAGCAGTGCTGGCTTAGGAAAGAAATCATCTCCTGGTGCTGCGACGGTACCCCGCACTTCGCGAGGAGGCGTTGAATGTGCGCAACACCCTCGCTGACCGAGGCGGCAGCGGGGGCTGCGGCAGTCTGGCGGTCGGTGGCGTCGTCGTCAGCCGCGGTGGGGGAGGGTGCACCAGCAAAGAACGTCAATGCGTCGGTGGGGACCACGTCCGTCTCACCCACATCACCAAACAGGGCAAACGTCACTGCCGCTGCAGCGGCCAAAATAACGAAGTACAGGAAAACGACGTACATCGGCTGCTGTGTGTGGGGGGAGGGGAGGGGGTCAGTTTCTATGTGTATTGAGAACGAGAGAGGTCGTTTTCTTTTGAGTAATTTATGAGGTGGGGAGGGGACAAGGGGGACACCCACGAGGTCGTCCTCTGCTGCCTGCCGCAGAACGCCGCCGTGGAAGGGTGGAGAAGGAGCAAGAAAGCCTTTTGGGAGACGCAGCGGCCACCCATCAGCCACGGAGCACGTTGATGTGTGGGGAGGGAGAGATGAAGAGAGGTGTACTGAGGTGAGAAAATGAGAGACAGAGCAGTGTTGCTGCATGTACACACACGCACATGAAGGCACGCCCGCGCGTATGCAAAAAGACAGTTTCTTTGCTGGCTTCCATGCAAACGTGAGCCACTACTTGCGCCATGTGTCGTGTCGTGTGTTTACGTGTACGTGCGTGTACGTGTGCATCACCCGAAAGATCAACTGTGGTCAGCATAACAAGCAGGAGCCACTACAGAAGGACTTTCAGAAAAAAAAAAGAACACGGAAAGGTTAAGCGGCCCCCGCTACCCATTTTACAGGTAGCGGTGAACCAGCAGTGACATCAAAGACTCATACGCAGTGGGGCCCTCACACACATCTCCCACCTCATCCTGGCACGACCCGTCACGAGAGTGATCCGTTGAATGCATCGTGTCCTGCGTCTCACTTGTCAGCAGGGTCCAGCCCCGTGCACCGTGTACAAGCCCCTCCTCCTCCAACGACCACGCTCCCTCCGCCAGCGCCGCTGCATCAGCCTCGGCCTCTGCGACGCTGCTGTAGTGCCGCTCCGCGTAGTGTGTAAACCCCCTGCAGTACTGAAACAACACCACAATGCCGAGTGGGGCTCCCGGCGTGGCGGCACGTGCGCCGTCGCGCAGAAATAGCACCACCGCAGCAGTGGAGACATCAAATCCGTCTGCATCATCGCCCTCGTCACAGGGGTGGGAGGAGGTCCGCTCGTCTGCAACGTTGTCTCTTAATTCACGCAGCATTGGTGTAGACGTGGTGGTGTTCCACTTTCGAATGCACGTGGAGGAGACGTCTGTGCTAAGGAAGCGGAAGCTGTAGAGGCTGAGGCAGTCGTTCAGATGGCCGCGCAGCTCCTCGACGGCGGTCAGTCGGCAGCGTGGCGTTCCCGCATCCCACTCCTCCTCGCTGCTGGGCGGCTCACACGAGCTGGGACGACCTCCAGCGTGCCACGACATGAACCACTGTCTCTACTTCTTTTTGCTTTCCTTTTTCCTGTTGCCGCTGATTCAATAGCGCCTGAGGGCGTCTGTGGGTGTGTTTGGTTGCGGGAGGAAGGGAGGGGGGGGGGAAGAGCACTGAGCCCGGAGCCGTTAGCTTGTCGAAGTCCGCAGAGGTAGACGACGGGGACAGCACAGTGGCGAGTACATAAACCAAACTCTAACGGTCTTCTCGCTGCAGGAGAGGAAGGGAGAGAGAACAAGGAAAGGGGATGGGTGACACACACAACACACGAGGGGGGACGCATCCGCGACATGGGCACGAATACGCTTCTTCTTCTTGCTGTCTCACAGCACTGCAGCTGAGACTTCCACTTGGACGTCTATCACTACAATCGAAGAGCAGTAGTCGTCGTTTCAAAGGGGCTTGTCGAAATGCGCCAATCTCAGCTCAGTGACGAGAGAGCCTGCAGGGAACGAGGGGGAGAAGGGGGAGAGGTGCCATGGTCCAACACTCCGCCTACGTGGATGGGGTGGACCTTGCCACAGCAGAGCCGGGACCAGACTCCCTTCCCTCCCCCTACTTCAGTCTTCCCTTGTTTACTTGGCCTCGTCCTGCTCTTTCCGGCTTCCGCTGTCACCACCGCGTGTCGCACACGCAGGTTTGCCACGACACACAACGGCGCTTCTGCAGCTCCACGCAAAGCAGCTGGCTTTCTCTCGTTGGGAGAGAAACGTTCTGTTGATGATGTTGATGTTGTTATTGTTGTTCTTTGCTCTTTACTCTTTTTTGAAGGTGACGATTAGAGGGTGGTGGTTAGAGAGGGCAGCTGACGCCACGCCGGACTCCAGCGAGAGAGACGTCGACAACGCCGGACAACAACAGCAAAAACAGACGAGAAAAGAGAAACCAGCACAAACACACATACGCAAAACAAGGCCACAAGAGAGATTTTTTTTTTAAGCTGGGAGATCTGAAGGAACACACGCGTTAGCATTTAATGACGTGTGGGCGCAAAAAGGTCGCACGCGCGCACCTTCGCTGACGCCACATCAGCAGACAAACAAACAGCGCCAATCTCTTCCTCTCTCTTACCTTCCCTTGCGCTGTGCGATCCTACCAGAGGGCACGAGAAGCCCTATTTGGAGTCGCAGCACCCCACGGACTCGAAAAAAAGAAAGATATCACGGCACAGCCACCTTAGCAAAGTCATCACGCATCACCGCGGCGGCACAAATGCGGGTAAAAGAAAACCTGATTGTCCTCTGCTCGGAAAGCTCTCAGCGATGACGCCTCTCTTCCACACGGAGCAGGAGAGGAGAAGATGGGTGCGATGGTCACCTCACTGCTGCTCCTTGTTGTCCAGCGGCTCCTCCGACGCCTTATTGCCGCTACGCGGTGACGCATTCATCAGCTCCACCGGGTGAGTCGAGTAGTTGTCGAGATCCTTGCTCTTTCGCAGCACCTTTACAGCGGAACGAGACATGCGATAGTCATCCAGCAGACGCTGCCGACGCATCGCCGAGGCACCGCTGAAGGCTTGAGTCAGCAACCACTCCCGGTGGCCCCGGTGCTCCTCATCCACGTTAAGGACGGCGGTGCAGCGGTATATAACGGCCATGTTCGTCAGCAGCTCCGAGATGTACTGCGCCGCGCAAATCACAAAAACTGGCTCCGTCTTCTTCTTCTCGGAGCTGATCATGTGCAGCAGCCTCGCCACGTCGCGCTCTAGCTGCTTTGCGATGTTGGAGAGGTTCACGTGCGGTGCAGCGAGGTGCACGCCGCCGTAGCTGTGGCCACCGGTCAGACCCATTAAGCCTTTCAGCATTCCAGACAAGCCGCCGTCGCTGCCGCCGCTGCTGCCGAAAGCACCGCCGTGGGCCAGGAGCGGGGCGAGAAATGCCAGTGCCTGCTCTTCCATCGAGCCATTCGACGCCGTCAGCACGTACTTCGACGAGTTCAGCAGCTGCGACAGGTAGGGGTAGTCGATCACCTTGCTCGGGTTGCTGCGGTGCGGGACGGCCTTCACGAGTGGGGTGTCGCGCACCATCTCCCACATCCCATCCATCCCATCCATTAGCGCGCGCTCGGCGTAGATGTTTAGCGCCATCGACTCGATCAGCGGCATCTGCAGCAGGGTGGAGAAATTGTTAAAGAACTCCTCTGCCTCCTCACCCTCCTCGACCTCCGGGTCGCCGACAACGTAGTCCGTCAGGCAATCGATACCGTAGCGAAAGCAGGAGAGCTGCGCCAGCCGCATCTGCACGGCGGGATTGCGTAGTAGAAGGGCATCGTAGCGGACGGTGTTGGTGGCGTGCAGTGCACAGATTTCTTCCACTTTACGCAGGATGGCACTGTACGCGGTGGCCGTCAGCACGTGTTGGTAGCCAGCGACTTGCTTGGCAGAGATGGCCTCGTTGCGAACGGCCTCGGCGCTGTCCAGACGCACGCGCAGCATGCCGTTCACCAACTTCTTCTCTACCACACCGGGCTGGTCCAGGCGCACAGAGGCGATGACGTAGGTCGGGGTCTCCTCTGCAGATGTCTTGGTCTTCTCTGCGAGCCCTCCTCCCGCCTTTTCCAGCCGCAGCACCACACGGATAGACGCAGGCAGCCGTCCGTGCTTTCCTGCCTCGTCCTTTGCCGCTGCTGCATCAACACTGTCTCCTCGAACATCACCACTGCCGACTGCTGTGGCCACACCCGTGGCGCGCAGCTTCGTTGGGTCCTGCGCGTTGGTTTGCGTTGCCGCGGCGTGGGTTGAGCTGAGGAACGACGACGACCACTCGTCTCCCTTGGCGTACACCTCCTTCAGCCAGGCGACGGGGCTCTCCTTTGTGGCGAGCTGCCGGACGGCGTTGCTGCGGTCATGGAAAGCAGTCCAGGCCTGCTTCTTTGCAGCACGACTCTGCGCCAGCTGGGCTGCCTTGGCGGCTGCTTTGGCGGGAGCCTCCTCTGCTGCTGCGTTCTTTGCAGCCGCGGCCCCTTCAGCGCCAGTGGTTGTTGCTGCTGCCTGAGAAGCTGCCTCCGCTGCTGACATTGTCTCGCTCTCGCTCTTTGAGACGGACTCCGCCGCCTCCTTCTTTGCTGCCGCGCTCATCTGACGATTGAGCTGGATGGAGAAGAAATTCAGCATTTGGATGTCGGCCAGGCGGCCTTGCCGCACCAGCAGCTCGACGATGTCCTTGCGAGCACAGAGAGGACGAAAGCAGCGCATGATGATGATAATCGGAGAGGGAAGAGAGAGGGTTGTGTGTGTGCGTGTGTGTGAGAGAGAGGAAGGCACGTGTACGGGTGCCTTCGTTCCAGCCCTGTATTGGCACTGCTGTTGTTCGAGGAGGGTTGCTGTCTTGCGGAGTTCTGTGATGATGGGGAGGGGAGATAGAAGTGGGCCTAAAACAAAAAACAGGTGTGCGCTGCAAAGTAGCCGTGATGGCTGGTGAAGAGGGACAATGGAGCAGAGGACTTGCTGCAAATCTCGATGTGATACTCGACGTGAGGGAAAACGAGGTTGGATGGCCAAAGGGGAGGGGGGTGATGAATGGAGATTACGGGCTTTTACGTACGCCACTTCAAAGATGCAGCAACGGAGAATAACACAGGGAGAACAGGATAAAGAAAGGAAGGGAGGTGGAGGAGGCGAACACAAACATGCACACACACACACACACACAGAGAGAGAGAGAGAGAGAAGAAAAAAAACGGCAGGGTAGCAGTGGGTTCCTGAAAAGAGAGGAGGGGGGTGGGAAGGAGGGGGGAGGGCTTCGCTCCTTGCACCCCACACACACAGACGCCGACATACCCACACACTCGCCGTATCTCACCACTAGCGGGCTGTAGAAGCTGGAATGGCAGTCGCCGTAAGGTAGAGGGAGGGGGTGTTCAGGTTCTCCTTGACGTTCGTGCTAATTTTTGTTTTTAGCTCACCCTCCCCAGATACACGATGAGCGGCTGCAACGACTAGGTACGGAGCACGAGAGCCCGATCCTATTGGAGGGAGCACATCGTGCCTTTTCAGACTTGCGTTGAGCTTTGATCATCATGACGCCGCGCAGCGTGTGAGACCACAACAGAGCACCAATAAAGGCAATAATAATAGTTCAGAAAGAAAAAAAAGACGCACCGCCGCATCTGCGTGTGTGTGCAGCTGCATCAGCAAGCGCACACTCACAACTTAGAAGATAAAGGCAGGGGCACTTTGAAACAGTAATACAAAAAAGCCAGAAAACCAAATAAGAGCCGCACTAAACGTAAGAAGCATAAAGCAGCCGTTGAGCACGCGCACCCTCCCTCCTGTGTGTGTGTGTGTAGGGAGGGGGGGGGGTAGACTGGGAAGGAGCGGGAGAGAGAAAAGGAGAGGAAGAGCAGCAAGGAGGGAGAGGTGTATTGGTGCAGAAAGCCGACCCCCACACACACACCCGCGCATCGTCCTCGCTTAGATGTCGTCCGTCAGGTTCAGCTTCACCTTGCCGTTGTCGGTGTTGTCGAAGGCGGGCTGTCCGAGGAAGGGACAGTTGGCGCAGCGGAAGGCGTCTCCTTTAGCACAGTTGCCACAGCCACCAGCAGGCATCTGCACCCCCTCCGGTGGAAGCTTCCCCTCCGCCTCTAACTTCCGCTCCAGCTCTGCGCGGCCGCAAACACAATTCTTGCAGGCACGGCGGCGCGTCGTGCAGTCCTCGCCCTTCGTGGCCTCCTTCAGAATGCGGTCCTCCTCCGTCAGCAGCGCCTCCTCATCAGCGATGGGCTGACGAGTCTTGAGGCTGAAGGCCTGAGTCGTTGTCGTGGCGGCAGACATAGCAGTAATGGTTGGGATGGGGTGGAATTGATACGATGTTGGTTGTGATGGGTGAGCGTGAATGCAGCTGCGGAAGAGCTATAGAACGAGAGAACCACCAAACAAACCAAAAAAAAAAAGAGTCAGGTGTGAGTAGAGGCGCAGACATCGTTATTGGCGTTGGTTAAGGAAAAGAGGGTGAGGGTGACGAGGACGAGATGATGACGTTTGACAGCAGTTCTCGACTTGTGGGACGCCAGCACAGCAGTGCAGCCCACACATTCATGTGAGGAGCAAAGCGTTCGCAAAGCAGAAAGGGAGAGAAAAAAGCCTGCTCGCTGAAAGACACGCATGTGCATCCGCAGTCACCAGGTGTTCAAGAGCAGTGCTGGTGCGGGGGTAAAGTAGTTTGCAGTGTTGATGCACCAGGTGGTGGTGGTGGTAGTTTTGTAGTTCATCACTGCTCCCTCATTCCCCGCCCTCCCCCCTCCCTTCCATTGTACCAAACAGGTGACTGTCTTCTTCAGGAGCGAAGTCGAAAAGCCACCAGCTGAAGCGTGAGAGTACTTTCTTGGGGTTCTTTACCGTTGCTTTTCGTGTGTTGCCAGCATATATATATATATAAAGAAGGCACATTTCTGAGACAGCAATCCACGCGAGGAAACGTCTCGCATCTCGCATCATTGCAACGTACACACACACACACACACACACACACACACAATCGATTCACCGTTAATCTTCCGACAAGATCCACGCGGTGGTGTCGTCGGGACGGTCGATGTGCATGTGAATCTCCGGCCCTAGTCCAATGTTCATCGCGAAGTCCAGTACCGACTCTCCCGTGCCCTCTGTGAAGTGATACGGGCACGTCGCCAGGCTGCTGTGTCGGTAATACCACTGCAACTGGTAGGTTGTGCCGTCGAGGCCCACAGCCAAGTCACCGGCGCGCAGCGTAGGAGCCGGCGTGTCGGAGTTAATGACGTATGTGGCGCTCATTCGTGTTTTGTGTTGTTCGCGGGCAGCGACGAGGGCGTCGCCCGTCAGCCGTCGGCCGTAAAAGTCGTTGAACTCGCGTTGCGCGTCCACATCTGGCCAGGTGGGCTGCAGCGGGGCCACCGCAGAGCGCACCCGCAGCTCTGGTGAAGCCAAGGCCTCGCCGTGCTCGATCGTCGACGTTGCTGGCAGCACCGGCAGATCGCGAGACAGCACCGGCGACCTCGCACGATCGCTTACGCGGCCGTAGACGTAGTCGTACACGTGCAGCGAGTTCGCACTGCGGTCGTGTGTTGCGTCAGCCGGAGTAGGCGACGGCACCGTCGTGGCCCTCTCCTTCTTCTCCGCTGTGGCAGCAGCAGCAGCTGAAGGACCCGTGCACGGTAGGGTCTGTGCAGTTGTCTTCGAGGTCGAGTCGAGTGGTACCCATCGCCAACGTCGCTGAATTATCCCGAGGTGCTGATACAGCTCCACGATCAGCTCGCTGCAGGACACCTCATCGGAGACGGTACTCCGCAGTGGGTGGGTCAGCGTGTGAAGAGTAGATGACAGGAAGGCCAGTGGGTAGAGCAAGCTCCCGTCCATCCGCCGACCCACGCTGTCGAGGCAAAACTGCCGCATCTTTGCCTGTCGCTCCGGCGTGTGTTCGTAGTTGCGGAGTCGACGCACCGCGAAGTAGCGGTAGGCGGGTGTGCTACCCGAAGAACTGGGCGTGGTAGAAAAGATGCGGCGAGAAGCCTCCACCACCTGCACCGTGTCGTGCGTCACAACGCCGGTCACATCCGGAACGTTGTAGTCCTTGTTGTCCATCGCCTCAAGAATGATCGCCCCACGCCGCATGACAGGGCGGCGTCGCAGCGCAGACTCCTCGGCTTGCAGCTGCTCGTGCACAGACCCGCTGCCTTGAGGTGAGGTGGCTGATACCGCCAGGGACGAGGACGAGGACGACAGCGCAGATGACGCGGCCTCCGCAAATATTTCGTCAAGCGAGTTCACCTGGTACGGCGTCGACGCTGCCGTCCCAACCTTCCCACTATCATCACCATCACCATCCACGTACTCTATGATGGCAGGGGCCACGACGACGGCCACGTGTGAGTACCGCAAACCAGCGGGCCGCATAAAGGAGTACATGAAATGCAAGGTTGAGATCGTCCAGCTCATGAGGCCGGTACCGCGCATGAGGATGATGTCGCCCGGCTGCAGCGTCGGCTCTACCGTGCGCCACTCCTCCAGTGTATAGTCCTTTCCCGAGGTGAAGAGAGCGTCGACGGAGGGTTGATGCATGACTCGCACGACGAGGCAGGTGCCGAGGTACGCACCGATGCCTGCGGCTCCGTAGCCGAACACAGTAGCGATCTTACCGAGCAGGCCACGCTGCGTGAACCTGCGCCACCGCCTGGCCCAGAACGCGTTGGGGTTACCGGTGTGGTACACTGGCGTGGTATGCTGCGCAAAGCTCGGCAGGTGCTCAGCGAGCCGGCGAGAAAGACGCAGCATCTTTTTCCGGTACCCTCTGGTGTGGGTGTGTATGTGTGTCTTGCTTATAATCAATAAGTACTCGTGCCGGTTTGAAGGTCAGCAAAGTCGTTGTTCGATGAGAAAAAAGCAGAGCGCAAGAAACGAGCAGAAGCACACGAAGAAGTTGTATGACTTGTTTCGCCGCACAGTGCGCTGACAGCGGTGGCGCACCCATCCACCCCGTCCGACTCACAGTACCTTCGTGCGACAGCACCTATCAATAGATAAGCAGAAAGAGATGGGTGTGCGAAGACGGCCAGGCTACTGCGCGATGGTGCCTTTGTCGGGCGATCTAGAAAGATCAGTGCTACGTGGCAAAGGGGTCCGAAAAAAAAAATGTAAAGCCGCAGAAAACAGAGAAACTGAGAAGCACGCAAGTAGACTATGCAGCGTTGCTTACATCTTACAAGAAGTGAGATGCGCGTGTCACAGGCATTTGGATACAGCGTGCAGACACATACAGACACATACAGACACACACACGCACCTACAGAGAAAGAGGGTCATGCCGTGGATACGCCAGGGGAAAGGAGGGAGGAGAGGAAACCACGGCACAGAGAAGCAGCTTCGAGCTTTCACGCAGCACAAGACGAAGCAACGCGCAAAGACAGTGGCATGTAGCCTCAGCTCCACAGGAGACGCGAGAGAGCTATCATGCTCTCTAACCCGCCTTGCCTTCTTTCCCACACTCTTCTCTCCTTCCTAGCTGAGTTGGGATCCACAACATCTCTCCAGCTGCGGCTTTCATCCGCTCTTTAAATTTTCAGCTTTGTCACTTTTAGAAGCGTGGTCCACGAGCAACACAATGACAGTAATGTGTGTGTGTGTTTTTCTTTTTCTGCTTTTGCTGTCCATACAGGGCAGCAGCAGCGGTGCGCCATCAGCGTGGAGTCACAGGAACACAAAAGCGTCCACCTCGCCCTCCGTGATTTCAGCAAGAGGGAGGGAGAGAGGCCCGGCATCGTGAACCACCTTCTTTCATCTCCCTCCCCCCTCCCGAGTAGACAGAAGATACTTTTTTGTTGTTTTTCGTAAGAGCACAGGAAGGAGAGTTGTGCAGCACACTGGTGAAAAGCGTTTTTCTCACGACGCACTGTCCAGTTGCGTGTACCCGTCGCAGAAGCTTCTCTTAGTGGTGATGGCAGTTCCTTTTCAGTGTTCTATCGTGCCTACTCACCAATGGTCCCAATGGCCGTAGGACTTGCGCGAGGTCACGTCGCTCCGGCCTAGCACGAACTCCTCCTTTTGCGGCTGTTCGTGCTCGTACGCCGCGCGTTTGTCTGGCAAACACAGGCACAGCGCAGCTCCCGTGGCAGCCTGTTCCGCCGGGGAACACCCCTACCCACACACACCACGCCCCTCTCCTCTCTCTTTCACCGGTCCGCCCTTCACTGATGTATGTCGTTGCGGTGCTTCGCCAGGTAGTCGTTCTTCAGCTGATTCGACGGGACCGGCACACGCGCCGCGAGGTAGTCCTTCAGGTTGAACGGCTTATACCACTGCTTAAAGAAGGGGTGCTCGAGCAGCTCCTGCGCCGTCGGTCGCTGCGACGCGATCGGCAGCGTCGCCAGGCGAATAAAATCAGCGAAAACGGTGCTAAGTGGCACGGCGCGGTGCGTGTTGAAGCGCAGCACCTCGACGGGCTTCTCCAGGCGGGAGACGCGGTCGAACTCATCGATCACGTCCTCGACGTTGTAGGGGTACTCCCCCACGGCGAACTCGGCGAGGGTGACGCCGACAGCCCAAATATCAGCTGGCTTGCCGTGCGACTCCCCGCGCTGCCGCTCTGGGCTCATGTACTTGTCGGTGCCGGAGCAGTTGGCACCCGCGTCGGACGACGACGAGGACGAGCTCAGCTGTGGCGCTGCGCTGCCGTCCGTGGCAGAGGAAGAGGAAGTCGACTCCGCGTTTAGCACATCCATGCCGTCGCGCTGCGCCGCCATGCTATTGGTGATGCTGCTCGACAGCAGCAACCCCTCCGGCGAGCTGCCCCACTCCGACGAGGCGGCACCAGTGGAGAGCGGGTGTTGACTAACGTTGTCGCTCACGCCAAGCGGGCGCTGGGCGTAGGGGCTGAAGATGCTCGAGCGCGGCCGGCTTGCCCAGGCGCCACCAGCGCCACTGCTGTTGTTGTTACTCCCCAGCTGAAGTGCCGCCATGGAGGGGGAGTGCAACGGGGTGTTGGTGCACGTCTGCATGGTGGACGGGGGCGGCACATACATCATCGCGAGGTTCTTGATACCCGTGCCGGTGTCGTCGCAGCGCTGCGACAAACCAAAGTCGCTCAGCTTTACCACCCCGTGCTCGTTTACCAGCACGTTACCTGGCTTGATGTCACGGTGAATGTAGCCGCGGGAGTGCATGTCGCGCACCCCACGCAGAAGCTGCTCACCCACCACGGCCACTAGCCGCTCCGTCACGCCATACGCCTCCTCAATGAGCCCGCTGCCGTCGTCGAGCTCCGTGTCGTCTGTGCCGCAGTTGCTCTTGATGGAGAACGCGTCCATCTGCAGCGAGTCGCTGTCCGCGTCGTCGTGGTCGTGCGCTGCTGCAGCGCCGCCACCACTGCCTGCAGCTGTGGGCACTGCCGAACCAGTGGGGGAGTGGACCTCGAGGGACTCCACAAGGCCGAGACGACGCCCGCGCAGCTGCACCTGCTGCTGCTCCACGTTATGCCCAAAATTCAGTAGCTTCGGCGAGAGATGCGAGACGGGTGGGTCAATGGTCGTCGCAGCAGCAGCAGCTGCAGTGCTGCCTGACTCAACGTGCTGGGGAGAGGTGAGAGGGTGGTCGCTGCCGCTGCTGGCGGGGCTGCGTTGGGCAGCCCCGTCGTCCTCGTCAAACAACATGCGTTTGCGCTCCTGCTGCGACTCGCGCAGAAGACGCACGTGTTTCTGCAACGCGCTGGCGAGGTGGTCGAGGCTGCCGTAGTGCATGAACTCCATCACAATGTCCAGCGCCGCGCACTCAGGCAGGAAGAAGGCGTTGTACACCTTCACCATGAACGGGCTGCGGTATGTCAGGTGCAGCACCTGCAACTCGCGAATCACGATCTGCATCAGCTGACGGATGCGGCCATTGCCGGCACCACCGCTGCGCAGGTACGGCGAGGCGCAACCGAGGCACAAAGGCGAGAGGTCAACACGCTTCACGGCGAGACGACGGCCAGTGGGTTTGTGGATCGCCACGAAGACAGTCGCAGACGCCCCCTCGCCTACCGAGGTGGAGAGAACCTCCAAGTCCCGCAGGCGCACCACGTTTGGTGGTAGCTGCGTCGTGGTCGAGCCGTGTGGGCCTGCCTGCATGTTATTCATGCCTGCTGTCGAGGTAGTGGTGAAGACGCTGCCACCACCCATGTTCAGGTTTGTGTGTGTTGCCGGGCTGCCCATGTAGTTGGACGACGCCGGCTGCCCAACCCCCACCATCCCCCCTTTCCACGTCGGGATGTCCGCGTAGGGCATGAGTAGGCTGCTCGCGGTGTCAAGCACGTTGAACCCACCACCACCACCTCCGCCGAGCATGCTGCCGACACTACCCCCCGTCTGAAGCGTCGTGGGTGATGCCGCGTTGGTGGAGCTTTGCATCGCGCTAATCCAGTTCGTGCTGGCCTGTCGTCGCAGCTGAGCTCGATGGAGGCTGTTGCTGGCCCCACCCACCCGGCTGTGTGTCGCGGAGGTCGACATGATCACCTGCGTCGCCGCACCACCGACGCCGACACCGTAGTTACCGGCGGTCGTGGTCGGGGTTGCCTCGCCGGGGTTGAGGTTGTTTCCCATGGCACAACCACCCATGCCAAACGTGCTGTTGCTGCCGGTGCCGCCCGTGTTGGCCTCCCGCGCTGCCCGCAGCAGCTGCGACCCGGACTGTGGCGGCGGTGGCAGCATCATACCGCTGCCGCGCTCGTGATGGTAGCCGGCAGAATTCGGGAAGGTCAGCCGCTGCGAGTCGAGGGAGTACGTGATGGGGCTAAACGGCATATCCATGCTGGTGGAGAAGAGCGTGAAAGACGCGTTGGGGTTGTTGGTGCCCACGTCATTGATGGCATTCGCGCTGCGGTGGCTGCTGCCCAAGCCAGCTCGACTGCCGAAACCGGTCGAGCCCAGCGCACCCTGCCCGTACACCTGCGGGGAGCACCAGTCAGAGCCGGCAGTGTTTGGTGTTGCCGGGCCCTGGCCTGTGTGCGGCATCAGCATCCGCCCTGCAGCCCCACCGTTGCTGCTGACGGGGGAGTAGTCCACCACACCGGTGCGCTGGGGGTGCAGCAGCTGCACAGGGTGGCGCACATCACCGTTGTAAGGGCTGCCGTGGGTGCCGGTGCCGCTGCTGCAAGCCACATTCGGCACCGCGTCGATTCGAGTCGGGTTCAGCAGCAGCATGTTGCGCACTGTCAGACAGCCGTCTCGCGAGACGCGGAACATGCCAGCGATGAGGGTGTGGCGGTCGTGTGAAAGGCGGACGAGGGTGTTGCTGCCCCCGCTCGCGCCGCTGTGTGGTCGGTGCGACACCGACCCGCCCATAATCATCGGGAGCTGACCCGCACTGTTGGGGTGGTTTGTGTTGGCCGTTGGGGTCGTGGTGGTGCTTGTGCTGACCGTAAGCACCCTACCCGGGCTACCAGCGCGACAGCTGAACCGGCAATTCTCGCTGACTGAGCCAACTCCCATGATGGCCACGGGCACCCGTGCACTGAGCGGCGGCGTCGACAGCGCCGCACCGGCGATGGACGTGACGGGCGCGCGTTGGTGCAAAGTGGAACTCGGATCGGTCGACTTGGGGCTCGTCACGTTGTCGGTCGACGCACCGCCGCCGTTGCTGTTCTCCGTTGTGGGCAACTTTGCCTTGAAAAGAGACGGCGGTGGCACGCGACGACGAGCGGGTGTGCGGGAGGGTGGGGGCAGCGCTGTCGGCAGTGCAGCCACGCCTTGGTTCGTGGACAGGATGGCTGCTGCAGCAAGCCCGGTGGCGGGGGAGGGAATCGAAAAGCTCGAATCAGCCCCACTACCTCGGTTCGCGTTGGGCGGATTGTGCAGCGGAGGCGGGGGTGGGGCCGACGTACTCCCTGCTCCTGCAGCAGCAGCAGCAGCAGCGGTGGTGGTGGTCACCGTCGGCGTCGGTGTCAACGTCAGCGGCGGCGGTCGCGTACCACGTGCGTTACCGCTCGTCAGGGCAGGCGAGGCGAAGGAGGAGTGGGAAGGCGTGCCGCAGCTCGTTGCACGTCCGGTCGACTCCGCCCTGCCGCTCGTCACCCCGTAGTGCGACACAATCGGACTAAAGCTGCCGCTGGTTGGTGAGAGGAAGTTGGCGGCGGAGGAGACGGAAGGCCGGCCGGCCACCGCCGTCGTCGAGCCAGCGCGGCCGCCGGCACCGTAGTGCAGCGCAGGCGTCGGCACACTGGAGACGCTGGTGTCGCTGGAGGCCATCGCAGGACCGCCCATGAAGGGGTGTGACGTGGGCAGCACAAGGCTGTGGTTGGTCAGCGAGCTGCTCTGACTGTTCACATTGGTGGTGGCGGCAGCAGCAGCGGCAGCGGCGGTTGCGGTGTTGCCGGCGTCTTTCTTGGTGTTGGAGGCAGTGGTGTTTAGCGGCACCATGAGCGGTGCCACACGCACCTGCCGAGAGGAAGGGCCAGCAGGCACCGCAGGGCCGTGCGAGCTGTGGGCCTGTGGCAGCAGCTGCGGTGGCGGGGCGGACTGGATGTGAGAGAAATGTCGAGGTTTGGATTGCTGGGAGGGGCCAACGACCGCGTCTCGCACTCGTCCCACCCCACGGTCCTCCTCCTCCTCCTCGTCGTTGGTGGAGAGGAGTGTGATGAGTCCAGTGGAGACAGAGCTGAAGGAGGCAGATGTTGGCGCCACCGCTGCTGCAGTAGCAGAGGCAGCGGTGTAGTGCGCCGAGGTCGGCCTTGCGAGCCGACGCGCGTCGTCCGTCCCGCCGGTGGTGGTGCCCGTTGGGGTTGTGATGCCGCCGAAACCGGCGGTGGTAGTGGTGGTGGTGGTGGCCAGCGTGTTTTGTCGGCGTAGCAGGGTGGAGGAGTCGGAGCGGGAAGAAAAGGGAGGGGGGAGCGCGTGGGAGGGGGCCAACGCCTCCACAACAACTACGGAGCCGTCGCCGCAGCTGCGGTTGGACAGCACCAGCACCGGCGGCTTGCCGGGCGACCGTCCTTCGCCTGCTGTTCCCTTCATCACCTCAGCAGCAGCAGCAGGAGGGAGAGGAGGAGTGACACCGCCTACATGGGTGCCCGGCAGTTGTGTTGGGGGTGGCGGGGCAGTGAAAAGCGAGGGAGGACGCTTCTTCACTCGTCGGCGCGACCCAGGCAGCACTACTGCTGCTGGCGCTTCCTCCGCTGCCGTCAGTGCTGCCCCGCTCACCAGTGTGTCGTCGAGCGGTAAGCTGCCTGCCGCTGCAGGTTCGCTGAGCTGATCGCGCTGCACAACGTCTGCGTCGTCTCTCACCTTCGCTGCTGCAGACGGCGTTAGTGAGAAGTGCGGTGGAGTGGGCGGCGGCTGCGGCGCAGGAAGTGAAGGAGGAGCGGGTGCCTCCACCGGCGAAATGAAAAGGGGGGCCGGTGAGCTGCGCATCAGCAGCGCTCCTGACGACAAGGACGAGCTTGCCGCCTCGAAGGCGGCGGGGGAAGAGGCACGCACGCCGTACCCGGCCGCTGTGGTGCCTACTGTAGTGCCTGCTGCGGCTTTTGGTCCGCCTAGTCCTTCCGATTGCCTCAGTGTGGGCGGTTGAGCCGCGGGTGGGGTGTAGGGGACCCACGTCCCAAGAAATGGTACTGCCCTTGGGACCGACGCAGGCGTGCTGCTCGTGCTTCTGCGCGAGAACGTGCTGGCGCTGGCGGCCGATGCGGCAGGTGCCGGCGACCGCGTCAGCGGAGAAGGTAACGGCGCGTTGCCGCCACTGCCCTTCTTATGTGTTGATCCGTCATCCTCGTGCGGGTCGTAAGGCTGGCTAGAAAGTTGCGGTGCCTCGGGAAGGGGGGAGCGTGGGAGCAGCAGCCGGTACGTGGCGGCCCTCTCCTCGTCCTGCGACGTGCTCTTCCGTCCCTCAACCCGATGCTCCGATCCCATGCGGAACAAGGGGTACGCCGTGGTGGTCGCCGCACCGGTGTCGCTCACTTGCAGCTCAGGATCGAAGGAGGAGGGTCGATTCTGCTGGCTGCTGCCGCTGCTTCCCAGCGGGGCTCCGCCCTCCTCGTCCACCTTCAGTGTTGCCGTGCGCACCAGTGTCTCCTCCGGACGCGGGGTGGTGGAAAGGGGCATACTGAGATGTGCGGTGCGCAGCCCCCAATGCGCGTTGTCGTGGCGGTGAAACCCACCGTCCGCTATGACACGTCCCCTGTGGCCGTCTCTGAGAGCATCACCGCTGCTCTGCCCTAGCTCGCCGCCAGAGGAGGGGAGGATGAGAGCGCAAGCGGGATCGACGTGCTGCAGGTGCTGCTGGGCGTGCGAGCCCCGCAGCTGTGGTGGTGCAGACGTGCTGGCAACAGTAGCAACACTAGCAGCAGCACCACCACTCGTTGTTAGCACGGCCTGCTCCGACCGGGTGGCGGAGAGCGGCGGCGGCGATGAATCCTCGCTGTCAACGCAGGAGCTCGGCATCGGCGCTGTAAAAACCCTGTTGAAGCAGCAGCGCACCAAACACGAGTAAAACAAGCAAAGATCACGCAAAAAGGTGCCAACAGCACAAAATCAGCCGTCTGCACCTTCTCCTCCCTTCCGTTGTGTTTCCTTGTTTATCAAACTACGAGTAAAGAAAGAATGTAAAAAGAAGCTGAAAGCCTCCCTGTCGGCTCTCTCGTCTCGCCAGCACGGCAGACAGGCTGTTCTTCGCTAATGACACGGGTCTTGTAGCGGGTTTTATGTATGTATGTGTGTATGTATGTGTGTGTGTGTGTGCTTTCTCGAAATACTCTGTTCGAGAAGAAAGTTATAAGCAGGTGACGCGGACGGCACGCAGCAGACGCCGTAAAAAAAAAAACGTTAAGGGGGGGGAGGGGAAGCCGTGACCGTCCCACACCACGAAGTAGCGGAGACGCGCACCCAACGCGAAAGAGACCGGATGGAGGAGAAGCAAAGCAAAACCACGCGTACGCAGCAGCAGGAGAGCACGCCCAGACACGGCAGGCACGAAAAGCAAAGCTGAGGGTGGAAAGAGAGAGGGGGGAGGGGCCTAGAAAAAGAGAAAATAGGCGCCGCCACCGCAAATCACCACAAAACCACACACCCACTACTAATACTAAAATAATATCACAGCAAAAGTTCAAAAAAAAAGAAGGCGTGCAGTGGAGCTGCGGAGGGGGGGGGGAGGAGAGAAGGAGAAGGAGACAGAGGAGGGGGACGCCGCCAGGAGCTGTCAGCCACCACTCAGAAGAGAGGCGAGAAATCAAAAAAGCAGGTAGGGACGCGACAGAAAAACAAAAACAAAAACAGAAAAGCAGGTCAACGCAGGTGAGCGCCCCCTTTTCACTTCTGTGCTTTTTTTTTATTGGGAGTTTTTTTCTCCTCGTTTCGAATCACCTTTTTTATTTTATTTTGTTTCTGTCTTTCCTGCTGTCCGTCTGATGCGCACTGGAAAGCAGAGATACAGAGGGAGAGAGAGTAGAAGCAGTGGTGACGCAACGGCAGGGAAGGTGAAGGAGAGATGCAGAGGTACAGCGTAGCGGACGAGAAGGAAAACTCCGTAAATGTCTACTCAGCTTCGTATATGTATTTTTTGTGTACGACTACGGGCAGTTGCGCCGCCAGAGAAGATATGTGGATCAAAAAAAAAAAATGAGAGGTAACAGTGAAGAAAACAAAGCACGATTTTCTTTTTTAGGGTGCGTGTTGCCCGTCTTCTGCTGCGCCTCCCGCGATAAAAAAAAGACAAGTCTCGCCTCCTCTTCGTTGTACTGCTGTGTGCTTTCCTTCCCCTCTTCTTCTGCCTTTCTCTCTCTCTTTCTGCTCGTCCTGTTCCGCGACAGAACCACGAGAGGAAGAGCGACAGATAAAGTAGAAGCGAAGGAGTGGCGCACAGACGCGACGAGAACCCTAAAGCTAAACGATATTTGCGGTGTTTTCATGGGTTTTCAGGAACACCGTGTTTTGTTGTTGATATGTTGTTGTTGTTATTGTGTTGAACGGTGAAGGGTGACGTGCACGCCGCAGTTCAGCGGCAGCGCGGGAGCAGAGAAATTGTTGTTTTTTTAGCGAAAGAGAGGTGGACCAAAGAAGAAGAGAAGAGATGAAGTAGAGCTTTGCTGAAGCATCGCCGATGCTGCCCGGTTGCGTCGCATGAAGGAGAGAGTCAATTGGCACGTTTCCTGTAGCTGTTGCTTTTCTCCTCTTTTCTTTTGAGGGTCAGGGATCAAAAGGCGATCCACACACCGTCACGCGGTTCGATAAAAACAGCGGGGAAAATCACGTGCACAAACTTCTCTCGCCTTTTTTAGTTGTTGTTGTTATGTTGCTCTGCGCACTCCGATACAACGCTGCCCTGCTACAGACATCACAGGACAGAAACACCTCACCTCTCACGACATCACTGAGAAACCATCAAAGGAATAAAGGAGAGAGGGAGGAAGAGAGCTCAGCGGCCCTCCCAGTCCAACTCCGCGCCGTCCATCTCCACACTTCGCCTCCTTTTTGCGTATTTGTGGTGTTTGCCACTGCTGTGGTGGTGGTCGTTGTTGTTTTGAGCTGAAAGATGCCCGCACATGAAGAGGAGGAGGGACTCGTGGACACAGAGACGGAACAGAGCCACCACGTGACGAGTGAAGAGGCCTCGAGTCGCTGACACCCGCACACAACTCTTCCACCCTGCTGCTGTTTTGTTTTGTTTTGTCACCATTGCTCGTGTTTTTTCTGATGGTTCCCCTCGATTTCTTTTGGTGTACTTCAGCACGTATGTGTCTCTGTTTGTTCTCCATCTCTCCTGTTTTTTGCGCCGCGTTCCTGGTAGGTGAATGACGTTGCACTGCGCATCCTTCATATATTCGTCACCCCCATCGCCCTTTCTTCTTACGGCAAGATGGGGACGGCCGGGCGCTTGTAGGCGTGCATCCACACCGCGTAGTCCTCTATCATGCCACTTGCCGTTGGGTACATGCCCGCCCCCGGACCACTTACCGTCACACACCCTAGGTAGTCCGTCCAAATCGACAGCGCGCTTGTCGTGCCGTCCATGCTGTACAAGGGGTGCTCAGGCCCTACGAGCTGGGGCTGCACGGAGCACACCAGCCGTGCGTAAGGGGCGCAGGTGGGGGAGAACACCTCTGCCGTCCCACCAGCCGCCCCATCGTCCGTCGCCGGCAGCTCCGGCGCAGGGTTCTCCAGCGATGCACGAACAATGTGCCGGTATCGCAGCCCCTTGTCCGCCGCCTCCTTCAGCATCGCCGGGGTCAGGCTGTCGATGCCAACGACTGGGATGGAGGCGCGATCGGGCTGATGGCCAAAGGCAACGGACAGCAAAACAAGAAGCTTCATGAAGGCGTCGCTGCCGGAGACGTCGTTGGCGGGGTCGGCCTCAGCGTAGCCCAGCTCCTGCGCCGCTTTTAGCACCTCTGCAAAGGTCTTTTCCGGGTGCAGGCGGAGTTCAGTGAGAATATAGTTGCTTGTGGCATTCAAGATGCCCTCCATCTTGCGGATGTGCTGCACATACGTCAGGTTTTGCAACGTCTTGATGATCGGCAGGCCGGCCGCCACGGTGGCTTCAAACCCTACAAAAACCCGCAAGAAGGGCGAGGTGGGGGGTGGGGTGGTGATGTTCGCCAGCTCCTGGAGTGCGGCACCGTAGCGGGCAAACATCACCTTATTCGCCGTGATCACCGAGCACCCGTGCTCCACAATGGCACGCTGCAGGTAGGTGAAAATGGGTTCCTCGCCGACGGCGGCCTCGAAGACAACATCCACGTCAGCCCGGAACACGTCGTCGATTGCATCGGTCAGCAGCTCCTCTGGGTTGGTCAGCCCCGCCGGCAGCGTTCGATTTGGACGGTTCACGTCGGTCACCAACACCTTCACAATCACCAGCTCCACCCCGCCTAGCTTCTGCTTCAGCTCCTCACGGCGCTGCTGGGCGATGTTATAGACACCCTGGCCCACCGTGCCGAAGCCAATGATGGCGCCACGAACAGCAGGCATGTTCGTGTAAACGCAATTATGGGGGGAGGAGAGGGTCGATGCTACTCGATTCAGAAGCAGAGAAGCGTCTAATGGGCGATTGAAAGAGAGCGTCAGGAAAAGAGAAGGTGAGAGAGCTGACGGGGAGCTGAGACGCCGGGGGACAGACAGAGACCGCTGCAGGAGCTTCTCAAGAGAGGTCTTCTTTTTGTTAACGTATGAGAGATGAAAATAAGAGAGGAAGAAAGATATATATAACGAGCGATAGAGAGGGGGGGAACAGCATTGGAGCCGGAGAGGTGTACACCGCGGCGCTGTACCATGTACGAGGGCCACACGCTCTAATAAGCGTATTTAGCTCATGTGCGAAGCGACTTGGCTCCAAAGGAATGCACACATTCATACATCCGTACACGCACCGCTGTGGAGGGAGAGGAAAGGCGGAGAAACTACTCTCGGTCGTAGCATGGAAGTCACCCATGACACTACGCCAGTCCCAGCCATCTCCCATAGTCGGAATCTGCGTTCCCCTTTTTTGTTGTTGCTGGTTGTTGTGGTTTTCTCCTCGCTGCAGTGATTCCCCACAACTGCGCCGACATTACGCAACTTTAAAAGGACTGTAACGCGCACTACACACCTACATACTACACGTGAGCACATGCACGCATCTCTCTCTCTCTATCTATGTATACGTATGTGCACACACACAGAGAGACACATCGGCGGTCACGTGGGCAAAGGTAGAGGGGGAGTTTAAGGGGAGGGGAGAGGAAGGAGGGGCCACTTCACGCTCCCCTCCGTTCGATCACCCAAAGAAGTGCCACTCCAGCGTTCCGAGAGACGCCTCTCGGCACCGTTGGAAGCGCACGAAAACTGGTGTAGTCGTCCCCCATATGCGTTTATCAACAGGCTAGGGGTGCGGAACCCACGCAAACCTTGCTAAGGCTGATGATGGAAGGCCTCGCTCGCATTGTTTTTTCGTTGTGTGTGTGTGTGTGCCACCCCCCCCCTTTCCTTCACAGCTGGCTCGCAGCGCTGCCACCACACATCAGCTGCACCACACGGCGGATCACCACCAGCCCCTTCTCCAGCTGCTCCAGCGACACAAACTCATTCGCCTTGTGGGCCTGATCGATGCTCCCTGGGCCACACACAACGGAGTTGATGCCGAGGTTCTGGTACTCACCTGCCTCAGTGCAGAAGCACACCTTCAATGTCTTGGGTTCTGCTCCGTGAGCAGCACGCAGCGCTCGCACCACCACCGCATCATCCTTGCCGCTGAACGGCTGCACGTCTTGCATGTTCCTACGGCGGATAAGAGGGCCCTGTAACTCCGCTGCTGTTCCGACGGGCGTCATGCCAGCTTTTATCTTCCCCTCTAGCTCATCCAGTTTCGTCGTGATCTGACGCTTGATGTCGCCGCTGCGGTGGGCTTGGATGTTGCGGAACTCAAAGCCAACAGTGCACTCGGCCGGGATCGTGTTCATCGCGTTGCCGCCGCGGACAAAAGAAGGGCACAAAGTCGTGTGCGTCACCTCGTAGCCCTCCTCAAACGGACCCTCACGGGCAAAGCGGTCCCGCATCTCGAACAGAAAGTTCATGAACTCTGCGGCAGGCTGAATGGCGTTGTAGCCCGCCGTCTGCAACGACGAGTGGGCCGCCTTGCCGTGCATCGTGATGTAGTTGGAGCAAATGCCCTTGTGTGCGAATCACGAGGTCCAGCATCGTCGGCCTCACCCACAATGCACCCTCGCACTTCTTCAAGACGTCACCGCAGCTTTTCATTAGTCGTGCACACCGCCGAAGTCGGTCTCTCTTCGTGTAGTCAGCACCAGCTGCACGGCTTGCTCGGTGGCGTCCGCACCCACTCCGGCAACAAGGGCAAGGCCACACCGCAATGAACGCCTTCATGTCGCACGACCCGCGGCCGTACAGCTTCCCTCCCGCTCCGTCAGCACGAAGGGGTCGCTGTCCCACTCTTCTGCCCTCCACAGGCACCACGTCCGTGTGCCCCGCTGAGGATCAGGCCACCTTCCGTCGTGCGTCCGCGCTCGCAGCGCGTGGGCGACCGAGGTTGGCGTGGATGCCGTCCGCAGCCTTCAGCACCGTCACCCTCGTCACCCCACACTCCTTCAGAAACGACTCCACATACTCGATGAGAGGCAGATTTGTGGAGTGCTGATGGTGTTGAAGCCGACGAGCTTCCGTCAGCTGGTCGCGCACGTGCTGCAGAGTTGCATGAGCGGCTGATGTGGGTGGATCGATAAGAGAGAAGAAAACAAACAATGGGAAAAATGGGCTCAACACAAAGGAGCTACGCGGCAATGGACCGAGTCGGTGATGCTCACGTACCTCAATACAAAGCGAAGGTGGGTTACCTCAGCTGCAATACACGGTGGAGGCAGATGTGCGTTTGCGCGAAGCAACTTACTTCGGTAGAAATACGACGAGGGAATGAGAAAGATGGTTTGCGATAAAGGCTGCAACAGGCAGATATGCGCGCGCGTCAACCTTGTGTGTGTGTGTGTGTGTGTTTGTGGGTGTGAATGTAAGAGAAAGAGAGAATGGATGCCAGAAAAGAAAAGGAGCAGAAGGACACTGTTTTGGTGGTGGCGGTGGCAGTCCGTTCTTCAAAGGCACAATATGCGGGATGAAACTTGAAGCAGACAAAAAAAAGCAGACAGAAAGCACAGTAGCGAAACCAACGGGAGGGAAACTCGAATAACAGTAGATAAATGCAGATCGCCTCGGGGTATATATATATATGTGCGTGTGTTTCTGTGTATTTATCAGGTGAGGAAGATCCATCCTTGGTTTTGTTTCTGTTTTACTGCTGTGCCGTTGATACCAAAGGTACGAAAACAGAGAAAAAAAAAAGAGGGGGGGCAGTCGAGTCCAACACGAATGGACATCGCAGACAAGAAAAATCAGCGTCAGCGTCATCACGTCGTGCTTTGAAACGCACAGTACGGCTGCAAAGCGAACAAAAGGGCAGAGGAGTACAACGAGAAGGAGAGAGAGTGGAGACGGAGAACACAAACGGAGTGACGTCCGTCCATCGCGAGGATCGGTGAAGGGCTGTGCACCTCAGCGTGTGTGCAACCACCATCTCTTTTCGACCCTCACCCCTCCCCCACCCGCCCCCCTCACATCTCTGTCTCCCCTCATCCCCGGCGCGCTTTCTGCGCTTAACACCTGCCCTGAGGGAACATCCACTCTCTCTTTTCATGTGCCCACACACCAGCAAAGGTAAGATAAGATTATGAAAAAGTAAGAAACAACCCTTCCATATCGGTAGCGGCACGTTCGTCACACACGCACACTCGGTGCAGTGCAGACGATGCAGCCACCGCTTGCGGATGGACCCCACAACGCCACACACAAAAAAAGAAAACGAGAAAGATGCTATGCAAAAGAGCGTGCCTGTCCGACCTGTGGCAAGGAAGGCGCGTCACGTGGTGATGCGCACGTCAGCTGCACCTTCAAATTTCACTGAGCGGTAGATCGAATTCGCAACCAAAAAAAGAGCTGCACAAACAGTGGAGGCTTGCCAATGCAAAGATAGCAGGCAGTAAACAAGTTTGGGGTGCTTTTTTCTAGCGCAGAACAGAAAACTCTCGTTTTTTTATCTCCATTCAAACTTGAGTGCGTGCGCAACCACATCACTGAGCACCTTCACCTCCCCCCCCCCCAGCCTCACAGCTGGCTCGCAGCGCTGCCACCACACATCAGCTGCACCACACGGCGGATCACCACCAGCCCCTTTTCCAGCTGCTCCAGCGACACAAACTCATTCGCCTTGTGGGCCTGATCGATGCTCCCTGGGCCACACACAACGGAGTTGATGCCGAGGTTCTGGTACTCACCTGCCTCAGTGCAGAAGGACACTTTCGTGACGGCGGGCTTGTCAGGGCTGGCCGCCAGGAGCGCCTTCACCACGGAGGACTCCGCATTACCACCGAAGGGCTCGATGATAATGCGCGTGATCATCTCCATGCCACCCTCTGGACACGCTGCCTTCACCCGCTCGGTCTCCTCCGCGATAAACGCCCAAATCTCCTTTCGAATTTCCTCGCCTGGGTGGCACGGCACGTTGCGGAACTCAAAGCCCATGAAGCACTCGGCTGGGATCGTGTTCATCGCATTGCCACCGTGCGCGAGTGATGGGCACAGGCTGGTGTGCGGAATGTTAAAGCCCTCCTCAAACGGACCCTCACGGGCAAAGCGGTCCCGCATCTCAAACAGCTTCTGAAAAACACGCATGGCGGGTTCGATGGCGTTGTAGCCCGCCGTCTGCAACGACGAGTGGGCCGCCTTGCCCTTGAAGGAGATGCGGGCAGATGAAATGCCCCTTGTGTGCGATCACGAGGTCCAGCAATCGTCGGCTCACCCACAATGCACCCCTCGGCACTTCTTCAAGACGTCACCGCAGCTTTTCATTTAGGGTCGTGCACACCGCCGAAGTCGGTCTCTTCCGTTGTAGGTCAGCCACCAGCTGCACCGGCTTGCTCGGTGGCGTCCGCACCCACTCCGGCACAAGGGCAAGGCACACCGCAATGAACGCCCTTCATGTCGCACGACCCGCGGGCCGTACAGGCTTCCCCTCCCGCCTCCGTCAGCACGAAGGGGTCGCTGTCCCACTTCTGCCCTTCCACAGCACCACGTCCGTGTGCCCGCTGAGGATCAGGCCACCTTCCGTCCGTGCCGTCCGCGCTCGGCAGCGTGGCCGACGAGGTTGCGTGGATGCCGTCCGCAGCCTTTCAGCCACCGTCACCCTCGTCACCCCCACACTCCTTCAGAAACGACTCCACATACTCGATGAGAGGCAGATTTGTGGAGTTGGCTGATAGGTGTTGAAGCCGACGAGCTTCGTCAGCTGGTCGCGCACGTGCTGCAGAGTTGGCCATGAGCCGCTGATGTGATGTGTGGGGGAGTTGTTTTTCTTTAAAGATAAGAAGGAATGAGAATACAAAAAAAAAAGAAACGATGAGCGCTCGATAAGGTGCGAATGTCAGCGGAGAGAGACACGATAGGGTGCTCTGACGACACTAAGTAGCGGGAGTGAGGGAGGCAGCGCGACATCCCCGACGTGAAGGGAGCAGTGAGGCATAAGGCAGAAGACAGGAGGAGGAAGAGAAGAGGGGGAGGGTCCGCACAAACGATAAAAAAACAAGGAGGAAACCAGTCAGCCTGCCAACGTCACAGTGGAGGTGTCGGAGTGTGTTAAGAGAGAGGAGGAAGCGACGGCGTCGGCCACGGCGGTGTCGAGCACCACGTCACCGTCTGTGAAATCAGTCATGAAAGCATGTTGACAGCAGTGGAAGGAGGAGAGAGAAAAAAAGAGACCACCTTTCGCAGGAGCATCAACCGCTGCGTGCGACCAATAGAACCGAGGAGAGATGGGCAAATATGGGCAACCGCGGTGTGTTCAGCGAGAGCGCCGCGTGCAGGGGAGGAGGAGGAAAAGGGGGGGAAGACGTTTCAGCCACAAAGGCAGTGTCTCGAAGTTAAGCCGACACGTCAAGGCAGACGCCATGCAGCGAAGCAACTCAGCGTCTCCACCATTACCACCATCACCACCATCACCTCACACTACTCTAATTGCAGTCCTGTGTACTTCTTTATGTATTTGTTTTCTATTTTCTCTGCGTCGTCATTACGGGGCCTTTTTTATTGTTGTATGTGTGTGTGTGTGTGTGTGTGTGTCCTCCATCATCGCAGCAAACCACAAACAAAACTTAAAAAAGGGGAGGAGAGAGGGAGGCGTGGCCACCGTCGTTTGTCCTGCACCGTGACCAAACAAACAAACAAAAGACAAAATCGCCCCAGAAAAAAAACAAAAAGGCTGCACCGTCACTGCAGCCTAAATAGAAGTCTACGAATAGACCACCAACGAGAGAGCCGCTGCTGTCCTCCCTCTCTCCCCTTCAGTCTCCCTTACATCCACACAAGCACAAACCAGCGTATGCAAGCAATAGTAATTTCAAAAAAAAAAGCAGGTGGCCGCTTCAGACCATCGTGAAGCCCATGCTGCCGTACGTGATCGCCAGCATCAGCTTTTCCTTCAGCACCGCTGCAGAAGCGTAGACGGGAAGGTCGATCTTGTTGAAGCACGTGTGCGCCTGCGGCAGCAGGTCGTCCTTGTTCACCGCCCATCGACTGATTGTGAAGGGCAGCGGCCGTCCATTGGCGCCCTCGAAGTGGCCAAAACCCCCGTGTGGCACTTTAGACGAGCCGGTAGCAAACTGGAGGAGGTTGGCCAGGTCCTCCTTCGTCATGGCGCTGACGGCGTCCCAGAACCAGCGGACTTGCGGGGAGGCGGTGCTGTAGCCCTCGTAGAGGGTGTGCCGGCGCAGGTCCTCGACGTCGATGTCTGGCATACCGCTGATCACCAGCTCCAGCTCATTCTCCGTGAAGCACTGGATCTCGCGGCGAGGGATGACAGAGTAGAAGCCCTTGAGAAACCGTAACAGCTGCTCCTCTGTCCGCTTTGTCATATGAAACTCACACAGCAGACGCACGTACTGCTGCTTGTTGGCGTTGGTCACCATCGTGTTTTTGCCGTTCGGCTCCAGCTCCTCCTCTTCCACCGAGCCAAAGCGATTGTAGTTCACCGCAAAGGTCAGCGCGAGGTTGGTGACGTCGTTCTCCATGATCCAGTTCAGATTCGTGTACAGCTCCGGGTCGAAGCTCTGCAGATCGCTAAAGACGGGCCGGTGGCCGATGATGTGCCGATAGAAGGCGCGGGTGAAGTGGATGTCGATGGGTACGTTATGTCTGATCGCGAGGGCTACCACGACGCCGGCAAACTGGAAGTACTCGAGGTGGTTCGGGTTCACGCTGGAGAAGGGGTTTGGCTGAAAGGAGGAGCTGTCCTGTGAGTGCACAAAGAGGGCGTAGCGCTCGTCCACGAGGGCTTCGGAGAGGATCTGGAGCCACTCGCGCGTCAGGCCACCGGCGTCGGCACCCTCCTCCCCCTCGAAGCGCACGTGCAGCTGCCCGTCCAGCGACTTCTGCTTCTGTATCTCCTTAAAGCTGTCCAGCAGGCAGTTCTCCCGCTTCACACGCAGCAGTATACTCGACCCACGCCGCTTCCCCAGCCGACGCCGGAAGTCGCTCAGCTTGAAGTTGAAGTCGATCGCGTTTGGCTCGTGCCTGAGGAAGGCCATGCTCTCATTCAGCAGGTTTGAGTTCCAGTGCAAAAGTGTGTTCAGCGTGACTCGGTTTTCTTCAAGGACCATGCGCACGACGCGCGGCAGGCGGCGCTGGTGCTCCTCGGCTGCGCTGAGGCCTTCTTCGGAGAGTCGTGTGCCGACGGCAGTCATCCACTGCGCGGCGTCTTTCTGCTCCGCCAGCTCTCGCACCGCCCGGTCAGACACCGACGACGGCTTTGTCGACGCATGTAAAAAGTGCTCCGTCTCACCAGCGAGGTTGCTGCAACTGCCTGTCAGCGTGCGCGCACTCGCCGACGAGTTGTTGCGGCCGTGCACGTCGTTCAGGTGATAGCGGCAGAAGGTCTGCAGAATAGAGGAGACGCACGAGGGTAGCGGGAGAACTTCCTGTGGCGTGAGGTGCTCCAGCAGGGTGGACACGTCGTGCAGGTAGGCTTGGCTCGCCCGCCACAGCATCGTGAAGGCACGCGGCTCCGCGCCGGAGGTGGGGGTGTAGAGCTCGAAGAGACGCTGGATGGCGTCGTCCTCGCCATCTCTAATGTCGAGCTTCAGCAAGAGGGCCATGGCGGTGTCGGTGTCAAAGATGTAGCCGTCTGGGATGCTCAGCTGCTGTCGTATGGCGTGCGCCGCCATCGACCCCAGACTGCCCGTCGTCATCGTAACATCAACCCTGCTACTCCCAGGAACAGCAGCAGTAGCAGTAGTTGTCGTTGCAGCCCTCGGTGTGGCGTGAAGGATCGTGTGCACCTCCTGCCGGAAGGCGTCTCGTGCTTCCTTCATGGCCCGCACGCGGATCTCCGCCACCTGCACGAGCTCCTGCTCAAGAATCTGCAGAACACCGCCAGCGGAAAGGCAGGGGTGCGCGCTGCCGCGGCTGTTCGACGACGCGAACGTGAGGGATGGGACGGAGGTGGTCCCTGCTGCTGCCACCGCTGCCGATGGCAAGGGCGACAGCGCTGAAGGAGCAGCCGCGCCTTCACGTGCCGCGCACTCCTGCATTCCACGAGACATGAGCTGCACCACGTTGGCGGCAATGTTGGGTCGGCACAGCGGGTGCCGGAGGAACGCGATCATCGACGTCACCGTCTCCGGCACCGCCATCAAAAGCAGCGCAGATGAGCGACGGATGCGGATGCGGGTCTCCTCCAGCGTCAGACGATCACGCGAGCACGTGGGGCACAGGTCGAACTGGCAGGAGGAGCAGTGGAAGCAGTAGTCGTAGCTGGGGTTCACCCCACAGACGTTGCACACGTACCCGCCTTCTTCGTAGTTGGACAGGCGACGGATATTCGTCCAGCGCAGCCGGTGAGGGTGTCGCGGGTGCAGGATCAGCGACTCCGTCAGAGGCTCCTCTGCTAGTGGGTCGCTGGTGCTCCGTATCTCGTTGTCCTCCTCGGCGTCGTAAAACATCTTCTGACTGCGCACCAGCTGACGCAGCAGCTGGTCGAGGGAGTAGACAAATCCCTGCACGTGCACGTGCTGCCGGCATACCTTCCACAGCCGGTTCCACAAGCCGTACTCAGCGCAGCGCCGCTCCACCGCGTCCATCGGCGACTCCACCGGCTTCAGCGTCGCGGTGTTCAGCGTGCCATCGGGCAAGAGAAAGAAGCTCGCCGCCATCGTCTGATTTTGTTTCATGAGCGCCACCAAGAAGGCGATGGCTCCCTTGACGAACACCTGATTCGCCGCGAGCTCAGCGACTGTGGGGGCTGCCTGCGTGACCACCGCGGGAACAGCGAACACCCCACCCGCCGCTGCGGCAGCCTCAGACGCCTCTGCCGTCGCAGTCGGCGTGTTCGCCATTACATCGAGCAGCTGGCAGACCATCCGCGAGGCAGACGTTTGGCTGCCCATGAGCAGCTGAAGTAGGTGCTGCAGCTGCTGGTCGAGGCAGCTGATCCCAGCTGTTGCGTTGTACGGCAGCGACAGGGCGGCCGTCGCGCGCAGCCGCAGCAGCTCAAGGCAGTCCGCGACGATGGCATCTGGCACCTGAGGCACGGGGAGCGCGAGAGGGTGGAAGGGGGACTCCTGCACTGGAACGACGGACTGGCTCAGCGCGGCGAGGGCCGTCGGCGCATCAGATGGAATCTGCTCAAACGCAGGGAGGGGAGCCGACGCGTCATCCGCAGCTGCCGGGAGCGTAGCGAAGGGCGCAGGCGGTGATTCCGTGGGGAACGTCGATGATGCGTGCGGTGCCAACGGCGATGAAGACGCATTACGGGGACGGGGACGGCTTGGGCTGTTGCCGCTGCCACCACCGCTCATGAGCAGCGGTAGTAGTGGTGGGGTGCGTCGGAGAGGGGCGTTGGTGCCGCGGCTGCCACTGGGACGCTGCAGGCGTGACAAGCGGTAGAAAGGGTCGTCGTCCATTAGTGGCGACATCGCCCAAGCTGACGGGGGAGCAGCGGCAGCGCCGATGCGCTCGCCATCGGCGCCGACGTCACCGCCGCGCATCATCATCATCGCCGCCACGGAACCTGGAGCGGAAGCCGACAGCCCGTTCAGTCTCTGCAGAACTTCCTGGCACCGGTACAGCCGGCGCGCCAGGAACAGCTCGTGGTTCACGACGGAGTACATGGTGCTGGTACCGTCGTAGAACACCCGCATAACGCCATCCACCGTCTCCATCTCCGACATCCACGGCTGGGCCGCTCGCAGCGCCGCTGCCCGCGAGCCAGTGGGGTCGTCATCATCGCGCAGGAGTTCATTCGAGTCCATCATCCATCGTCGCGAACTGCGGTGCGGTTGGGCTCGCTGCATTATCAGGTCGCGTTGACGCTGCCGCCGCTCCTCCTGCGCGCGCTGCGCGGCCTCCAGCTCCGCGCGTTGACGCTCCACCTCGGCGCGCAGCTCCGTCGCCTCCCGCAGGAGCTCCGGGTAGGGCTGCAGCTGCTCGAGATCACACTGGAGGAGTAGATCACGCCGTGTCTCAGCGTCGACAGAGAGGACGGTCTGGTAGAGCTCATTTGCGCTGTCGTCGGCGCGGGTGATGCGGACCCACCGCGCCTCCACCTCCATCGCATGCCGCTGCCCCGCCTCCGTCATCGCGCGCAGGAAGCCCGGGTAGAGTCGGGTGCGCTGCCCGAGCACCTCTCTTTCCTCGTCGCCGCGCAGCACCTGCATGCTGTCAAAGAGAATCTCGCTGCGCACGTCCTCTGGCATCTCGATCAGAAACTGAGCATCCAGCACACCCTCCCACGGCTCGGGCCCAGCCGACTCGGTAGCAAAAGACGCAGCAGCCGCGCCTACGGGTGCCGCTGTGAGGGCGGGAGGTGCAGCGTTGCTGTCTTGTGCGCTGCCGGCAGCGAACAACTCCAGGATGCGTGCTGTGATGTCGTCCACGCCACTCGTATTGTCCGTGCCGGGGTTTGCCGGTGTCGTGTGCGGCCCTGCTGTGGTCGTGGCGGTGGGAGTGGCGCTCGGCTCGTTCACCGACGCGGTTGCTGCAGGGGCTGGTGGTGGCGCTGCTGCGGTGGTCGGCGAGGAAGCAGCATTCGTACTGTCGTTGGCGCTCGGTTGGACCGGTGTGGGTTCGGAATCAACGGGAGAGAGGGACTCGTGCGGGCGCCGCATCAGCTGGTCGCTTGGTGTGCTGTCCCGCATCGCCTGCCTCGCGTTTTGCGCGTCTGCGTGCACGATAGCGTCGCTCAGCATCCGGCCAAAGCTCCAGTTCAGGCGAGAGTCGGCGGTGCTGGTGTGCGGTAATGCACCCCCGCGCTCCTCCGGCGCAGCAGCAGCACCTGCCGCTGTAGTGGTGATACCCTGTGGCTCATGCAGCCGCTCATCCGTCGCCTCCTCCTCCTCTGTCGCGTGCAGCGCCGGCAGCGGTGGCCGCTCCGTCTCAACGGTGTTGCCGCGATGCAGCGGGCACACTGCCAGCACGATTGCGTGATAAGCACAGGCGGCAAAGGTCTGCGCCCGCTCATACGCAGCGGCGGTGCGGCCGGCAGGGTGGCCGCCGTGGTGGTGGACCACCACCCGCTCCCACAGCTGCTGCGTCATGTACCGCTCATCCAGCGCGTTGTCGTCGAGGAAGGAGCCCATCAACTCGCCGTCGGAGCTTTCGTAGATGGCGCCGTTCTCTGCGTCGTCCTCTTGGTTCTCCTCGTCGTCCTCCTCGACCTCTTCGTCCTCTGACATGTCCTCCGCCTCCGCCTCGGCGAGCTCATTGTCGTCGTCGTGGCTGACGTGCAGGGCGGCCTCCCAGGCGGAGGGTAAAGACATGCCACGCGACGCAGCAGGCCACCCGGCACGCACGTTGTGCTCTCCGTCCCTGCTCCCCTCCTCCTCCTCCTCGTCGTCCTCGCCATCGTCACCATGGTGGCGACGCGGTGCGCCATCGTCGGCAGCCTCGCTGCTCTCCTCCTCCTCGTTCTCGGAGCTGGAGTAGTCCTCCCATCCGTCACCGTCCGCGCTGTCAGCGTCACCGCCGTGGTGGTGGCGATGACGACGGAGGTGGTCTGTAGGGCGGATGACGTATGCACTCGCTGCGGGGGAAGTGGCCGTGGCGGCGATGGTGGTGGCCCCTTCCGGCTCGCTATACACGTCGTCGTCTCCATCGTCCCCTGCAGCTACCGGCTCCACCGCTGCGTCTGGTACGGTGTGCGACAGCGAAGGACGGCGGCGACGGCGCACTGGACGCATCGGCTCCCACATCTCTGGCTCCTCCCCCTCCTCGGCCTCGTCGGGCTCCGCAGCATGGTCCGCTGATTCGGCCTCGGAGAGGGGGTGGATGGGTATGATCCTCTCAGCCCTGTACCTGGTGGCCTCCTCTTCCGTTTCTCCCTCCTCATCAGCGACCGCGGCCGCCTCTGCATTCGCATAAAGCGGAGAGGTGGGGATCGTCGTGGGCAGCGGAAAGCGCTGCGCGCCGAGGTGCGGGGGGGTGTTGCCCTCCGAGTCCAGCAGCGGTGCCGCGTTGGGCCGCGTGTACGACGGCGGGTTCCCCTCGTGGCCGGAGCGCGCGATAAACCGGTCGCGGAAGTCGAGCCGCGGCTCGTGGCGCAGCTCGGTGCCGGTGACCCCGCCATCCCCGTCCACGGCCAGCGTCGGTGGCCAGGAGGTGAGCCTCGACTCGGTCGTCGACGATGCCGTCACCCCGCCCTGCTGCCGCCGCAACTGCGCCTCGTCCTGCAGCTGTGCGACGTACGCTTTTTGCTGAGGGGACAGCATCGTGGCCAGCTTGTACTCCCCAATGGCCATCAGCTGATGGTGCAGCAACTGCAGCAGCGACGTGGCGTCACGGCCGTGCTGGCACGTGCGGAGGCGGCATACGCGGAAGAGCAGCGAGAGCAGGTCGTGCTGGGCGAGGTATCGGTGGAAGCGCAGGAAGCACTCCTGTGAGACATTGCTGCCTGTCAGCTGCTGTACGGCACGCTGTCGAGCTGGCAGGGCCGACACGGCGGGCCGAGGACTGCCGCACTCCAGAAAACACAGCAAGTCGTGCAGGCAGCGGGTGAGGCTGCGCAGCCGATCTGCCTGCTCACCTTGCGCTGCTGCGCGACGACGTGTCGTGGTAGCCCCACTGGTTGCGGACGCGTCACCCGCCGCCTGGCGCACACACTCTTCCTCCTCTGTGGCGACGACGTCATCATCGTTATTCTCAGCAGCGTTGATGTCCCCATCCTCCCTCGCCGAGGCCCCTGCTGCGGCGCCGTGCAGATCTTCGATGGCTGACACGAGTTTCTGCATCGTGTCCATCACGGCGTCCGCCACCACAGCTGGGTTGGAGGCCAGCAGACACGCAGCGAAGTCGATGCCGGCGGCGAAGTCGAAGGGGCTGTTGCGGTCCGCCTCGCGCAGTGTTCCACAGAAGTGAAGCAGCAGCGCGAGGAAGGGTGGGACGGCGATGCGGTTGGTGGACGCCACGACCCTTCGCTGTTGCTGCTGCTGGGGTGGTGATGGTACCGCATGGTGCACACCGCTGCTAGGGTCATGTGAAGCTGCTGCGATGGCGTTCGTCTGCGTGGTAAGGACGGAGGCGTAGATCTTCGGGACAGGGATCGAATTAGAAAGGGTCAGCAGAGCGGTGCACACACCCGGCAGCTGCTCCACCGCAGCAAGCACCTCGACGCCGTGTGAGGCACGGCCGCGCCCCGCCTCTACGTTGCACGCGAGGTGCTGCGCAAAGCGGGAAACTCGTTCAGAAAACTCGCGTGAAGGGCACATCGTTGTGGGAGCGGCGGCGAAGGGTGAGGCTGCCGTGCGGGCACGACGCTCACCACCGCCACCAGCAGGTGCAGCATCCACGCCCTTTCCAAGGTGGCTGCGGCTGGCGGGTACACCGGTCAACTCTGCAGCCGCCTTTGCCCGTGCTGACGAACCGCTGACTCGTGGCTGCACCAACACACCCAACCACGCCGCAGGGACCTCGCCCTTGCGGCCCTGCACCCACCGCACCTCGCAAAAGCGTTGAAAGGCGTAGTAGAAGGCAATGGGCTGACGCACAATGTACGGCTCCAGGTTCGCCAAGAAGATGCTGAGCGGCACGATGTGCTGATGCAGCCCCTGCACGTCTTCCTCCTCCTCCGCTTTGAGGTGTTCTACGCTGACGCACGGGTCCGTGGTGTTTGTCCGTGCAGCTCCAGATGCAGAAAGAGGAGCTGCCCGACGCTGGCATGGATGCGTGCCACGTGATGTGGCAGGTTTGCGGTGACCCGTCGTCGATGACGCCGTTGTGGTCGCCGTGGCAGACACGCAGGTCGGAGTAGTAGGGGGGGCTGCCTTGGCTTCTGCGGCTTCCAACGCACGTGCGCGCTTCTCATGAAACGCCGTCAAGGCGGCGAAGGACTTGTCCGTCAGCTTCGGTGCCTTGTGGTGCACCTGCACAGCTGTCGCCAGAACGCATGTCATGGCCTGCCAGATGTCGTCCTCGATGCGCGGCAAGTCGGTCAGCAAAAGTTCGCAGAGGATGATCGCTCTCTCACGGTTGGGCAGGTTCGTAGAGGTGACGTAGGCGCACAGCACGGACAACGCATCGAGTGGCGGCACAGCATGGTGCGACGTGTCACGTGCCTCCGTCTCCGCCGCCTCGCTGGCCGCATCGCCGGCGATGTCGGCAGCGCGGGGATGATACCGCTGCACTACGCGCAGACACTCGCGGTAGTAGGTGAAGAAGCACGTCAGCAGGAAGTGCACCATCACCTCACTCACCAGACATTCCGACACCTCGACCGGTCGCAGTTGCATCCGGGACGCCAGCTGCGCCGCTGCCGACATGGCTGTAGTCGCCGCTACCATGGGCACCGCAGGAGTCGCCGCCGTCGCGGTGTTGTTGGAGGCTAAAACGGCTGTAGGTGCTGCGGGAGACAGGGACGCCGCGGGCACCGGCAGCGGGGGGATGGGGGACAGCGGTGACGCCACCACAGACGACAAGCCGGACGGCGCCTCAGCGCGAGCCTCATGCATTACGTCGACAATCACTTCTTGGTCAAAGGGGGATAGCGGACGTGCGCCGGACTCAGGCTGCGGATGGTGTGCAGGCGCGCACACCACCGTCGTCGTCGCCGTCACCGCCGCTGCCTCCTCGGCCATCTCTGCCGCCTCCCTTGCTTGGTCGCGCAGCCGAGCCGCCATGAAGTCCAGGCAGATCTTCAACACCTCTTCACACAGCTCGCGCGAGAAGAGAGCAAAGTATGGAATGATGGCGCGACGCAGCGGATCGGCGGTATGGCTGTCGTGGTGGCCCGAGCTGAACGGGTTGCGCAGTTGATGCCGCACCACGTGTATCTCCGGCGAGCTGCGAGCGGCGGCGCGTGCATTCAGCATGCTCAGCGCAGCAGCTGCCTGGTCTGGAAGAGAAGCGCCACCCCATTCGGTTGGTGACAGCTGTCTGCCCGCCTCGCCGTCACCCGTGGCAGCCATGGCGATGCGGAGCAGCTCCGCTCTGCGCTCATGCGCGTCGGCGAGTTCACGCCGGAAATCTTCTAGCTGGCGACGCTGGTCGCGCAGCTGCTGCAGCTGCCGCTGTTGATGGTTGCCGACGACGGTGGTGGGCTGCACGTGCGCCTCCTCATCGTGTTCTGCGGCAGTGGTGGATGCCGGCGGGCTCGAGCGTCCACGCCGACTCTCCTCCTGGTCGTGGTCACCACTGTGGGAGTGAAGCGGTGTGCGCTGGAGGCTTCCCTCTACCGCTCCGGCATAGGTCGTCGCGCCATCCGCCGCTGTCGCCCCCGCCTGCCGCTCGGCTCCCGCCATCATGGAGACAAAGCCATGCGGGGTCAGCCGCTCGTGTCGCACCAGCGCCGCTGCGGGCGGGCTGCTGCTGCTGTCCCCGTCGTGTTCACTACGATGGGCGGCGCGTGATGGCGGCGTCGGCGTGTCCAGCGCGGGGTGCACATGAAAGGGTGACGGCCGACTACCAACACCAGTCGCACCGCGACTCACGAAGTAGCTGCTGGCGAACGGAGCCGGTGGTGGGACAACCGGGTGCCGCTGCTGCCCGTCAGTCCCCTCGTCATTGGAGCGGAAGGACGGGTAGCGTCCCGTAGGTACAGCTGGATCGCGGCGGTGGCTTCTCGGTCTACTCTTTCCTGCGGAGTCTGCGGCCGCTGTCGCTGCACCGTCGCTCGGCTCGTTAAGGGCAAGTGGTGCGCCGTCAAAGCCGTGGGTCTCGAGCACCGTGAGAAGCTCATCCACCACTCGCTGCGTCCCTGCGCCAAACTTATCCAACGCGTACCCGTCGTCCTCGCTGTCGCGGCTGTGGGGTCCGTTCACCGGCACCACGTGATGGCGGTGGCACTGATGGCCGTGCCAGCAGAAGTTGCTCCGCGTCGCGTCGAAGTAGTTGCACTGCGTCCCGATACCCTGTCCATTGTGGGGGGTGGAGGAGCTGCGCCTGAAGCGGTCCCGTACTAGTGGAGCATCACCGCGGCTGTCCTGGAACACCGTCAGGAAGTTCACCAGCTGGCCATGCAGCATCTCCTGCGTTGCGGCAAATGCGCGGCGGCGACGGCGGCGCACATCGCGTAATGCCCGCTGCCCCACTGCAGACGTCATCTGCGCCTTCTCCGTTGCTGCCTGCTGCTCCCACGCTGACTGTTCGACTGCCACAGCGGCAATTGCCTTCTTTACAACACCCACTATCACCCGTGGCAGCGGGGTGAGGGCGAGGGCCTCCACCACCACCACCCCACGCAGCTGGGACAGCAGGACGGCCATGTACTCCAGCAGCACCACGTTGCGTCGGGTGTCGGACAGCACGCGGTGGAGCAGGTAGGCCAGCACGTGAGGCTGCTCCTCCGCCCTAGTCGAGGTCCAGAGCGACCAGAACACCTTGCAGGCTCGGCGGCGCAGCACCCGGTGTCCCCCCTCGCTGAGGGAGCTCAGCGGAAAGACAGCACCCGTCACGACGTCGCACAGCCACGGCAGCATGCGATCCCACAGGTGCACGCGGGAGGCGGCGGGACTGACACGAGCGCTGCTGCCGCCATCGTCGTCATCGTTGTTATCGTCGTCGTCACCGCTGCCGAGTCGATGCGGCGCGTGCGAGTGGCCCCACGGCGAGTTGTTGTCGGTGTGATCGCGCACCGCTGCCACGATCATCTCGTGCACGCAGGGGAGGGAGTCGTCGCTTTGCTGATCGCACGAGGCAGCACCGCCGTCGTCGTGGCTCATCGGCGTGTCGTCGGCACACCTGCTCAGCGGTGACAGAGTAGTCATGCGCAGCGTGTGCAGTTGTATGTTGCGGAACGTGTCTGTTTTCAGCTGCGCCATGAGATCTACCGCGGTGGTGTACATGTAGGGCAGCATTGGGAATCCGGGCAGTGTCGGCCACACATCCAGTACGCAGTAGAGGAGGGACTCGAGGACGAGGTGGTGCTGCCCGCGCGCGCGACTGTCGCAGCTCTCGAGAAAGTTCATCATCAGCATGCCCATGTACACGACGCAGCGACGCAACTCACCCTGAGCGGCCACGGTGGCGGCGCGCGATGCCGTCTCTGCCGCTGTGTCCGGCTTCTGTTGCTGCCCTGCAAGGCCGGCAGAGGTGTCGCGACGACGCTCGTACGTTGTCGAGGTCCCAGGCGAGAGGAAAAGGCGAGAGAGCAAAATCAGCAGCTGTGCGGCGTATGTCAGCGTCTTGCCCAGCTCCCGCACGTCGCTGTCCCGCAGGTTGCTGTTGCCGTTGTTTCCACCAGCGCAAACAGCCTCCAGCACGGCCAACTCCCAAAGCACGCGATGCGCTGCAGCAAAGTTGATGTCGGATAAGCAGGCGTCAATGTTGTTCAGAACCGGCAGCGGCACCCGTACCAGGTCCCTCGGCTTCGCCGTAAGCCACGGGCACTGACCAGTCTTGAGAAACCGGTCGGATAGAGAGGAGCGGGGAGCGCTGCGGGCGTCTGTGCCACAGTGCTGCCGACGTCGCATCGCGACGACATCGTCCATCGCCGCCGCATATGCGTCCGGCTCGCTCTCGCGAATTGTGGCGTGCTGCCGACGGCACTCTCGCCGGGTCTGCGTGTCTGCGTAGACTCCACGCACCGCGTCGGCGAAGGCGCCGCGTAAATCTGCCTGCATCGTCCGCACGAGTACCGCGACGTCGAGTGGCAGCACCATGCGGGTGCGATTCTCGCGTCGGAAGGCCGTGATGTGGGAGAAGGTGCTCATGGATGGTGCCACGTTGCTGCGGCGGCCGTTGAAGAGTGTCATGAAAATCCACTGCTGCAGCGCCTTCACAGGGTTCAGAGGAGTAAAGAGAGGTGGCATGACGGACAGCGGGGCGGTGGCGGCGACGGCTGATGTGGTCGTCGCTCCTGTGCCAGGTGGGGCCGACGTGCCCTGCGGGGATGCACCGGCAGGCGCAGCACCCGTGCCGTTGCCTTCCCCGACAGCCGCGTCACCAGTGAGGTGTGTGGGCGTGTCAGCGACGGTCGTCTGCAGCCGTGGCGTCATCGCGATGGACGACGAGTCTTCGGAGCTTATGCCGGAACCTTGCGAGTCAGCCAGTAACCCACTCTCGCCCTCCACACGCACAATGACGTCTTCCAGACTCGACAGATCGACTGGCAGCGGCCGTGAGTCCTGTTGCGCAGGGTGAGATGATGGCTGAGTGGACAGAGAGGACGGCGCTGTTGCTGTTAAGTTTGCCACGACCCCGGCGTCTGCGTCGGTGACATCAGCACCCGCGGCAGTCGTGGAGAGGAAGGGCAGAGGGACTGCAGCGGGGGCAGCGCGGTTGGCCGTGTCCGCCGCTGACTCTGTCGCAGCGGGCGGACACCCCGTCGTCGCTGCGTGCCACGCCGCCGCCGTCATCCACGCCGTCGCGGGCTCGGCCACAAAGTTGCGGCTGTCCTGCAGCAGTGACTGCATCAGCTGGTCGTTTGGGTTTGCGTGTGCTGTGACACCGGCGGCACCACCCGAGTGTGCGTGATGGTGGTGGTGGTGGTGGTGATCCTCATCGTCGGGGAAGGAGGAGGTGGTGGGATTGCGACTCGCGCCGCTGCCGTGACAGGGGTCACTCAGTGCCGCCCCGCTTTCTGCGCTGCGGTCGTAGAGAGAGGGAACGATGTTCGCCAGCACCGTGGACGTGCTGCCACTGCGTAGGCTGCGCAGCAGGTGGGGGGCATCGTCGCAACTAAAGTCAGCCCGCACCACCGTCGCATCCACCACGTAACGCAGCACGTCACCAAAGACGCCGCGCCACTCCGCCATGTCAGCGCTGCGCCGGAAAGGGCCGCTCACCACACCCCCAAAGGCGCTGGCGCTGCCGCTGTTGGTGGTGCCGCCACCCCCCACCGTCGCTGTCCGCCACGCCTCCAGCAGTTGCCGCAAGAAGACGCCGTCGCCCATGCTTAACGGTCGCACCACGTTGGAGATGACGTCGTAACAGGGGGCGTCGGTGCTCTCGAGCACGACAGGCTCGCGGTGACCCCGAAGTGTGTCTGCGCTCATGGATGCTGTCGCCTCCTCATCATCGTTGTTGTTGGTGTCTACAGCACTAACAGCAGCCGCGTCACCCTCTGCTGCCCTCAGCAGCCGGCGCAACTCACGTCGGCGGAAGGCCTGATCCTCCGGCAGTGTGCTGGGCGACGGCAGCAGGGGGTTTACGCCCTCCTCGTCTCCCACAGCCGTTCGTGCAGCCGCTCTTCGCGGCAACGCGGTCGTGCGAAGCTCAGGGCAGGAACGGTAGGTGAGGCTGCGCGAGGAGTGGTACAGGATGCACCGCACCGTGGATCGCAACACCGTCTCCAGCGTCGGCGTCGGCTGTGTGGAGCGTAGGTAGTCGGCGAGGATGCGGGGATGCAGGCATTGGCCAATCACAACCTGCACGTAGCTCAGCAAGGAGCTCTCGCCATCCGCAACGCCTTGCTCGCAGATGCTCAGCGGCTTGCCGCGCGTGTTCGGTGGAGCCTGGAACCCCATGAGTGACCACAGAGGCTGCAGAGCCCCATGAAACCTCTCCACGGTGCCGAGCAGGATATCTTTCAGCACCTGCGTCCCCTCCTCCTCCGGAGGGTTCCGGGCCCGTCGCATTCTGGGGTGTCGCCACGTCCAGCCCATCGCGGAGAAGAAGGCAAAGAAGTTGTTGAAGGTACGGCACAGCTCCATCGCACGCACGAGCAGCTCCAAGTAGTCATTGCGTGTGACAGGAAAGGGCGTGCTGCGCGGATCTGCGCTCGTCGCAGACGGCGCCACGCCACCGTGCGGTGAGACGTCTGCGGGAGTCGATGCGTCCTGCGTCGAGGGACTCTCCACAGCTGACAGCGACCCCCCCATCTCAGCAAGACTTGAAGTAATATTGTAGGAAGACGCTAAGAGCGGTGTTGGGCGTGTGGCGCCTGCACGAACGGCGTCCGCAAAATGCCGCACAGCCGCATCGAGGTGCGACAACTCGTGCTGGAGAGCGTGGTCGAACTTCTCGGTGAGCATCGGCGCCGACTGCAGCGTCTCCGTCAGCACACGAGTCATGTCCTTCACGGAACCCTGAAGGATCTTGTAGCCCACCTCCTCTCGCTTCAGATGAAGGCGGCATAACTCCATGAGTCGAATAAGGGACGCATCAACGGAGCAGGTAGGTGACGACGGCGATGTCATAGCAGTGGACGTCGTCGTTGCGGCTGCAGATCGCCCATCTCTCTCCACCTCTGCGTTGTCGTGTCCCGCGGGTGAGGCGGTAGAGTTGGCCGCAGCCCCAACGGCTCCGCGTGACGACAACAACGCCTGCAGGAGGCGTCGGTAGGTCGGACTACTGCGGCACTCCAGCTGATCGCGCTGTCGCCGCCGTAGTGCCTCGCTGTCCTCGGCTTCTGCTGAGGTGCGGCGGACCCCTTCGCATCCGTGACCAGCCGTCACCACCGCCGTGGTGGTGTCGGGGTCTGCGTTCTTCTTCGTCGCCGCCTCCTCAAGTTCACACGGCACCGTGTCTGCCCATAGGTCACGCAGATCGGCGAGGGTGGTGGAGGACTGCGCTGGGGTGACCGACAAACTCTCCAGCAACGCCGAGATCCACCGCGGGTGCTTGCGAAAGACCGCATGAGTGTCCTGATGCACCGTCATGGCCTCCACGAACTCGGGCAGCACCATCCAAATCGAGGTGTCGTTGAGGTAGGGATCCTCGCCGGGAATGTAGCGCAGCAGTAGGGCAGGCGACGGCCGTGTTGTGACCAGCGACGTCCCCGCTGCCGAGGATGCGTTGATCCACGCTGACAACGGTGGGGCCTCATGCGTCGCTGCGGTGTCGGTGGACACTTTGGGTGGTGCTCTAGCAGCCGGCTGCGGCGGCAACACCCCATCACGCGACGCAGTGTTGGGCAGCCCGTTCTCCTCTAGCATGTCCAGCGCAAACAGCAGTGGCGCAGCAGCCATGGCCGTGGGGCTGCCACTGCTAGGGTTTTCATTGCCGCCCGGGAGGTGTGCCGGCTGCGGCGGTGGCGACGGTGGCCGCGTCAACGGGCGTGGTCGACGGGAAATCCACAGCACGGTGTTCAGCAGCCCTCGCTCGGCGAAGAGCGGCACGGTGTCACGGACATTGAAGTGGATGCAGGCGGAGAAGAGGCGCAGGGCGGCAGTGGCGAGGGGCCCATAGCGTGTCTGAGAGACGAGTTGGTGCAGCAGCGTGTACAAATCGCACTGCGCCTTTGGCAGAGGTGGCTCGAAGCGCAGCCCGTTATGCTGCTTCTCTTTCTTCTCATCCTCTGCGTTGCTTGCCTGTGCTGCGTTAGCTGCCGCCCCGGTGTTTTCTGTGGGAATGCGGCTGCACGCCTGCACTCCTTCCTCTTGGGCCGGAGAGGGCACCACTGGTGCAGGCTGGGGTGCAGGGGAGGAGGCAGAGGCTACCGGCTCCGCCGCCGCTGCTATCGTATCTCCTGTGGCAGCGGAAGCACCATCCGCCATAGGAGACGGAAGCGTGAAGAGCAGGTTCATCGGGTTCACCGACTGGTGCCCATTGCGAATGAGCATGCGCAGCACATCGAGGCAAGTCAGAACAGCGTCGTACGCCTTCGTTGTGATCACAGGCATGGCCGCCTCTTGCTGGCGTTGCAGCACCTCAAGACGGGCGGTGGCAGAATTCTTCATCTTCGCAGCAACAGCGGAAGCCTCACCCTCCTCAGCACTGCTGCCACCGTCTGTGCCGTCGTCGCTCGCCGTGTCGTTATCACGTACGCCTCGTAGTGCAGCCCGCTGGCGGAGGCATCGACAGCGGCAGCAGACGACGATGACAATGACGATGACGATGACGATGACGATGACGACGTCGCCGCTGGCTCTGCGACTGCGGTGGCAGCGGTGGTTGATCGGATCTCCTGTGCCCCTTCAGGCTCCTGCGGCGCCGGTGCAGGCGGGGTGGAGTGGCCCTCCGCTGCCTCGGAATGCCTCGACGCACGCAGTGATGACGAGTTCGGCGGCGAGGACGAGGAAGAAGAGGAGGAAGCGAAGCCATGTTGGTCCGCGGCAGCGGCGGCAGCGACGTCGACAGGGAGGGCAGATGTCTGCAATGACGACGGTGGTGATGACAGCTGTGGTGAATCTCCATGCGGTGTGTTCGGCACCGCGGCTGCCGTTGCTGATGCTATTGCTGTGTCGATGCTGGGGTGATCAGCTGGCGACGGCGCGGCCAACGCGGGTGGCATGGGCGGCAGGTAAAATCGCAAGCACCGCGCCACCGCAGCGACTAGGCGGCCATTGAGCTCCGCCACGATCATCTCTCGTCGGTTCAGCATCGCCAGCGTACGTGTCACCAGAGCGGGGTAAAAGGTAGGATACTCCATCAAGACGTGCAGCAGCTGCGTCACCATCGTCCGCCCACGCGTCGACACGCGGAAGCCCATCGGCTGGGAGACGTAGTCGTCCACGAGCAGCGCGTACTGCCAGTGCTCCGCGTAGCTCATGAACTCCTCGCGCTGGAAGCGGCGCCGGCACGGCACCGTGGCGTTTACGATGGACCACATCACGTTGCTCTCCGGTGCGCTGGAGCCGACGACATTCAGCGTCGATTGTGCAACGCGCACGGTGAACCAGAACTTCGACAAGTCCGCTACGGTGCCAACGAGGTTTGCGTAGAGGCGGCGGCCACGCTGCTGCAACGCCGTTAGTTTCGTCTGCTGCTGCGCAGGGGTCTGGGAGTGAACGTTGGAGTCCGGTGCATGCAAGAGGGCTTCGTGATCGTCCTCTAAGATCTCTCGTGCGAGGGGGGCACACGACCACAACTGTAGAAAGAAGTCCAACGCACTCGTCGACTCCACGCCGACGCGCGAGGCGCTGTCCAGCAGCTGGTAGGCCAGCAGCCGACACCGCGCCCACCACAACAGTAGCTCCGGCGACTGCGCGCACTCCTGCATGCTCTCGATACAGATGCTGCAGGCATCCTCTGTGCGGTAGGTCGTGTTGCCGCCGTCAGGGCCAGCTGTAGCAGTCGCGGTGGTGGTGGTATTGGTTGGGCCATCGCGACGGCTTCCGCCGTTACCACTAGCAGCCCCTGACGCAGCAGCCGCATCAGCAGCAGCGGCAGTGAAGGGGGGAGACGGTGGTGTGAGGGCTTCATAGAGTGGACTATCTGGCGTGCCGTCGACGAAGCGCCGGCCGGCCTCGTCGCCGCGGTGGGCGAATCGCTCGAGGTGGAGCGCCGTAAACCGGGCTTGATCCCCGGGGCGCAGCATGTTGAGCCGCGCCCGCCCCAGCGGAATGCCCAGCTCAATCGAGCGCCCGCTCTCCGCAGTCGCTGCATCCATGTTGTTGTTCCCTCCGTCCGGTTGTGTCTGGCGAGCTCGAGGAGCATCGTTGGTGACTGCAAAGCCAGAGGAAGAGGAGGAGGGCACCGCAGACCTACCCGCCTGGAAAGTGCTCGACTCCTCGCTTGGCTGAGAAGGGAACCGCAGGCGGGGTGCAGAGAAGCGTGGCCGACGCGGCAGCTGTTGGAAGGGGTGTGAAGCGGTGGTGGTGGTGCAGTACGATGCGGGGCTTCGTGAGCTGCCCGTCGTGCCCTCCTCGTCCTCCCTTGCCGTCATGGCAGCGGTGTTGGCCTCCATCAGTGTCCGTATTTCTTCCACCACGTCGAGGTACTCTTCCCAGGCAGCCTGCAAAACATCGTGCATCGACGGTGCGTTGCCCCAACCCTCGGCGATGAGGCAAAAGACGGGCATGCTGCACAGCACCTTCCGTGGCAGCTCGCGCAGGACGGTGTTCAGCAGCAGCCCGAGGTAAATGGTGGAGGGGTCCTTGCAGAAGACGAGTCGGGCGGTGCAGCCGGAGACGGCCGCATTCGGTGGACGGGAACAGCGGTAAGGGGCGCTCGTCGCGGCGATAAGGGTGAGGACCGTTTTGATATCGCGATAACGTTCGCGGAGCTCCTCAACGGGAATCCGAGCATCGGCAGCGGTGCCATCGTCGTGCACCGGCGTGGTGTCGTGTGCGTCCCCCAGCACCACCTCCCGCACTTCTTCCTCGCTTACCAATCCGCTGGACTGACAGCGTGTGCTGTGCAGCGCCGTCAACGTCGCGACATCACCACCGCCGTCGTCGCCGCCACACCGCAGCGACTTGAGAGACCGACCGCTGCTGTTTTTGTAGCACAGTGCCGGCTTCGCTCGCACCGCCCACCACCTCGTCATGGCCGTCACACGGTACTCGCTCAGCGGTGCAAGCGGGTTTGCGTCCATCACGTGAAACAAGGCCGGATCGTGCAGCATGGCTGACATCACCGCTGGCACCTCGGTCACCGCCCATCGCGGATCGCGCAGCAGCCGTGTGTACTGGGAAACGAGTGAGGCGAAACACACGGGCGGCAGTACCCGGGCCGCATCGCGCAGCTGTGGGTCGCTGCGGTACGACGACTGATTCATGTCATCATCAGCAACGCCGACCTGCAAGACGCGCCACTCGCGGCCGTTTGCCTCGAAACGAAGTCCCTCGCCTAAGCCGCCGCCGAATACAGCTGCGTCGACATCGAGGCTCCATGGAAGGTGCGCTTGGCCGCCATCGGCGCCGAAGGTGTCGAGGAGGTCAGCAAGAATCTGTGGGTCCATCTTCGGTCTTTTCCTTGCCTCTACTTTCTCTTCCTTCCTTTTTGCGTATGCGTTTGTGTCCGTGTGTATGCACGAGGCCCCCTTCCAACTAGGGGCTGCAACTTCACCGCCTTCTCCACGTACAGGATTCTGCAGAGCTATAGAGACCCGATGAAAGAAGAATCGCTCAAGAGACCACAGCAGACAAAAAAAAAGATGCAAAACTCAAGCACAACAAAAAAAAAACACCAGCAAGAGCTAGCGCTACAGCACTGTCTCGTTTACACAGTGTGGTAGAAGACGCGGCTCGCGGTAGCGACAATGATCCGCTAACGACAAAGATGCCAACCCAACAAGGGCCGTATCAGCGATCCAAACGCCAAAGATCAACCCACGGACGCCAGTGCAAACGCACAGAAAAAAAAAGGCCCTGCCGTGCGAAAAGGGACGAGAACCTACTCAAGCCGCACGTGCCCCACGCAAATACACGCGCCTTTAATGTTTGTGTGTGTGTTTTCGAACGGACGTGGAGTGGGTATCTGCAACTGGCGCACAACGCACCACACAGAAACTCTGAAAAGCACCGAGGAAAATACCAGAAACAGCAAGCGTAAGATCCGCTTCACCACAAATGCAGAAAAAAAAGGCAGAAGAAAAAAACAAAGATGTAAGGCGAGAGGGATCGGCAGAACACCCCTCTGTCTCCCTCCCTTCGCTTGCTTTGGCTTTGTCGCTGCGGGTTGTTCGCGCTGAGCTCAGCTGTAATAACGAGGAAGAGAAAAACACCAGACAGATGTCTCCCTTGCACGGAGAGAGCGAGCACTTTACTCACGCACGCACCGAGTGGATAAAATAAAAAGAAAAGTAGAGATGTGTGTTGCACCGTCTTGATAGCTCGCTTTTTTTTTTTTAACGAAAGTGATTTCAGTGCTTGAGGAGAGCGACAGTGCTTCTTGTCGAAGCTAGTATTTTTCTTTTGGTTGGTGTTTCTTTATAAAATAGAAGAGTCAAGGCTCCTTCGAAATGCACAGAGCAGAAAAACAGAAGAGAAAAAAGCCAAGGCACAAGTCGTCACAGTGATGACGGGAGCTTGCGCACCAACGGCGGAGAGAAGGGCAACGCCAAACCGCTCGTTGTGTGTGTGTGTGTGTTTTGTGTGGGACTGTGAGCGTACGCTTAACCACTTTGTACGTTAGCTGCTTTGCAGGTGGAAGTAGAGGAAAGGGGGGGGGGATATGATCGAAAAGCAGAGAAAAGAACTCACAAAAGAAAGAAAGAAAAGCAGCGAGAGGGAGAAATAAGAAAGGTGCTTATTGCACAATGAGCAGGTAGACCCTCACAAGCAGGACTGCACAAAACACTGAAACCTTCCTCAGCGATTTCCTTGAGATGAAGCGATGCGAACCCACCCTTCTTTCCTGCCCTTCGACCACAGCACAACTCAAAACAACAATACAGAAATAGAAAAATAAGAAAAATGAGCAGAGAGAAAGAGAGAGGAGCAGAAAGGGACGACTTTGCAGTACGTTGCTGATTTCTCTTCTGTCTCTTCTGTCTTTGGAAAAGGAGATGGCCGCAACACGCGACGCAACAACACAACAAAAAAAAAACACCACAGTAGTTACAGAAATCAATAGTAATGATGCTAAAAAGAGCAACAGTGAGCAGCTGCTGTGAAGGGGAAAGACAGATGCCCCCAGCCGACGTCGTCACCGCGTTCTCTTCTTTTTCTGTTACTCTTCTATGACCGGCCTTTCTCACTTGATGTGTGTGTGTGTGCGTATGTCTGCGTGTGTGACCTCTTTGCTGTGAACTCGTCCTGGGTTAACTACCACTCAGAGTAGAGGACGAGGCGAAAGCAGGAACAGAAACCAGACAAAAAAAAAATCGGTCGTTGGTATAGAACAGCGAAGATGCACGACGTCGCAAATCGACAACGAAACGAACAGAATAAAATAGGCAACGTGAGACGCGAGAAAATAAGACAACAGAAATCAGCACACAAACACAAACACCAGCAAAAGAAACTAAAGTAGAATAAAATAAACGAGAAAAATGCCCGTCTTGTAACTGCACAGCAGGAATCAGGAGGGGCGGAGGTCAAGAGATCAGAAAAGAGAAGAGAGAAGGGAAGAAGAGAGAGAGAATCGGGTGTAGCTCTCCTCTCGTGTATGTACGCTCGTGCTGTTGCGCTTGCGTGTGTGCGCGTCCCACGACGTAACGACAGCATTGGTTGGGTGAAGGGGGGGGAAGGAAAGGGAGGGAAGAGAAGGGCAGAGAGAGGATTAAAGTTGCGCCGCCATCGCACAGAGAGCACATTCGTACTGAAGAACCGTGCGTTTTGTTTTGCCATGGGACACTCTATCTCAGCTGCCGACCGTGTGAATCCGTCCCCCACTCCACCCACTCCCGCGTGGCATGAGAAAAGCACACACGCAGAGAGGGAGAAAAAAAGAGAGAAGAGGGTGGGGGGCGCTCTGTTACTACGCAGGCCAGCGGCAGCCCTCAAGCTCCACACCCAGCCGCTCCCGCCTGTGCGGTGGTGGCGGCAAGAGAAGAGAGGGGGAGAGCGGGAAAACAGGGAACCCCCTCCGCAAAAGACAGCCGCTCCCTCCGCACTCATCGCCCATGCGATGGGCGGGTGAACGTGTAAGAAGGAAGTGTGTGTACATTCGTCTCTCTCCCTCTCCCTGCGCGTTATGCACGGCAGAGAAGCCGCAGTACATGCCCTTCACGCCCGTTCAGACTCACCAACACGCCACCATGTCGCTCTTTCGACTTAGTTTTCTTTTCGGGTTTTTTTTTTGCTCCGCTTACGTTAGCGAACGTCCACGTGACACTCCTCAATAATGAAAACC
>OESO01000082.1:141532-166981 GCA_900240985.1 Crithidia bombi
CCCGAGCAAATCGTGGAGTACTTTTCACGGTGGCGCACAGCCGCACAGATACAAACACGCGTGCACACAAATGCACACGCACACATGAGCATCAGCCCATCATGACGCTATTTAAATTCCTTTAAGAGAACAAGCAACATCAACAGCAACAATAGCAACAACAACAGTTTCTCTACCTACCTTCCTTCCCCCCCCCCTCTCTCCCCCTTCACTCTTCTATTTTGTTTGATTGGGCTGTGTTTTTTGCTTGTTTGGTTTTTTTCTTGTTGATTGGATAGGGTATTTATTTGCGCATCATCAGCGCGGACAGGGGCTGCTCCAGGTAGTTGATGGACGGATCCTCGACATGGTCGTCAAGGTCGGCAATGCGGTAGTGCGCGAAGGCGTCCAGTGCGTTCGACACCGTCTCCATCACCCCCTCCTCCGTCACCGTCGCTCCGGGGGCCAGCGTGTCGGAGTTCCACCGACCGAAGGTCATGGACTCCTCGATGGACGCCTGCGAGGGCAGCGGGATGGCCTTCTCAGGGCTGCAGCGGTCGGCCGTCAGCGACGTGATGGCGAGCCCCACCGGCGGCGACGTGAGGCACTCATTGCTGATGAACCACACGAGCAGCTTTGTCTGGGAAGGCATACGGGACTGCAGCGCGTCGAGCATCCGCTTCGTGATTGGGGAGACCTTGTTGTCCATCAGCCGCTCATTTGCGATGTACACACCGAGCAGCGACTGCCCGGTGGTACGTGCGGCGTACTGCACGTGAGCGAAGGCCACCTCCAGCATGGGGTTCGGCGCCGTCATGGGCAGCGTGTGGAAGAGCGGAACGGCGTCGGAGACAAAGCAACTTCCACTGCTGCCGCTGTTGCTGCTGCTGCCGGCACCGCCGCCGTTGCCGCTGTTGTTGCTGCTCTGTCCCGCCCCTCCAGCGGCCGCGACGCCCGAGTCCTCGCTGAGCCGCTTGCCCACCAGCATACCCATCACGGGCTGGGTGGGGTACTTGTAACAGTGCAGGAGGGCCTTCGTGTAGGCCTCCGGTGATGCAACGACAGTGGCAGAAGACGACATGGGAAATGGCAGTAAGCAACACGTGCGTATGTGTCTGAGGAAGGAGTGTGCTGCCGTGTGTGTTTGTTTGCTCTTTCTGCGGCTGTTGTTGTTGTTGTTGCTTGTGTGTGAGCGGGTGCGATAAAATTTGTTTTAGAAGATAATTAGTGTGACCAAAAAGACGACGACAGTGGTGGTGGGGGTATCGACGCTGTGGCAGTTCGAAGAGAAGGTGTCGTGATTGGCGCACTTCTCTCACGCCCCACCCTCATTCCCTCTCTTGCTCCTCGGCATGGAAGAGGCAGGGAGGGGGAAGGAGGGGGTGAGAGAGCGTGTGTATGTGGGTGGGGAGCATAGGTGAAGGCAATTCAACTCGGACGCTGCTAGCTTTCTCTGCCGGCAGCCACTTCCGCATACCTGCATCCACACACACACACACACACACCACACTCCCAGACGCTAAATGAAGGCTGTAGCAACGCTCAACGTGCGCCATCTGGACACGCCTCCCCTCTCTCACGCAGTTCGGTGACTTCATCCACAGGAGGAGCACTGCCTTTTTTCCTCCGCATCCGCCTTGGTTCACCAACGGTGGGCCGAAAAACCGACAAATTGCAAAGGCAGGCATTTGTGCTTTCATCACTTGCTGATGCACATCGAGGTGGGGGAGGGGGGGAGGCACGGTCGCTGCCACCATCTCCCCCATCCCACCCACACAAACACACACATACACCCTACAAGACAAGAAAGGCTAAGCAACTCCAGAAGACAACTTATCTTCGTTGTGTACAAAACTGAAAAAAAAAAGAGAATAGCTGGTGCACCTGCCGTCCACTGTCACCCCCATCAACAACAAAATTGCAGAGGTGTCGGTTGTGCGTGGGGAAATAGCGGGGCGGCGCGCGGTTGCACCGCAGCTTTACATGGGTACATCTGCGTTGCGAGCACACCACAACGCACAACGCATCACGACATAGAAAAAAAAAAGGAACCAGACAGCGCCTACTCAGCTCCTCTTGCCGTGGCCCTTGCCGCGGTACCTGCACCGTTCCGCGAAGCCCCTGCGCTCATCGCGCGTGCCCGATCAAGCACGTCTGACTTCCCTGTCATGAAGAGCGCGTAGGCACCGGCGACGTTGAAGTCCTGCGCCGTCAGCGTCACAAAGTCCACCTGCCGCAGCGGTGCCACACGAGCCGGGTTGGCCAGCAGCAGCGTCAGCAATCTCTTCCAGTATGACGACTCCCCGGAGGCGCTAGCGGCTGCAACACCTGCCTTGCTCCTCGGCGGATTGGACGCGGCGCCCTTCCCAGCCGACACCGCCGCAGAACGCGGGGCCTCCGCCTCCTCTGCGATCGGGTTACCGTGCAGCGTGAGTACCGACAAGTACGGCAGCGGAGCGATGCTGTGCTCCACGACGCGCCAATCCGCAATCGCGTTGTCGTGCAGCTTCAAATTCTGAAGCGGCAGCAGCCGCAGGTCGGGAAGCGTGGCTATGCAGTTTTGGCTGAGGTCCAGCGTGTGCAGAGTGAGAAGGCTGTTGGCGACGAGGCGGCGCAGCACCGGGACGAGCTGCTCCACCTTCGCCTGCAGGTGGCAGCCGGAGACGCGCACGCAGGAAGCGTCGTAGCGCTCCACCCGCACCACATTCCCGCCGTTTCCAGCTTCACCGCTGCCCTTCCCCACCGCAGCAGGGTTGTGGTGGTGGTTGGTCGCTGCCCCACCGCCCAGCCCATCCCAGTCACCCACCTCCACGCCATCCTGCTCCCCCTTGACGCCGCTGTCCTGCTGCAGCAACAAAAAGCGGCTTCGATTGTCATTCACCTCGTACGCCTCCTCCTCCCCCTGCTTGTTCTTGGCTTTGATGAGGGTGCGGCCGGCACTGGCTTGCTGGGCAGCAAGGACGCCGGGGTCGTTGCTTTGGTTGAGAAACACACCCTGGGCAAGTCTTGGATCGGCTGCAGCCCGTGGCGGTCTGTTAACGTGCACGTGGCCTGACGCCGGCGCCAGCCGCAGCAGCGCAAACGGCTCCGGCGCCTCCAGAAACGAGTAGTCGAGCAGCGGCCAGGAGGTGTTGAGTGCGTTCACCCGCGACGCAGATACCCCGTAGAAGGCCTCCACTGCCTTGTGCACCTGCTCAGCTTGTGTGGCGGCAGCGCTGTACTGCTTTCCACTGAGCGGGGACGACGGCCCACCTGCCAGGTGCCTGCGATTGGACAGCCGCTGCTGCTGTTGCTGCTGTTGTTGTGGGTTCCAGGAAGGCAGCGGGGTCGCCCGCGCTACCACCTCGGGCACCGACAGCATCGTCCGCTGAATCGTCACGATAAGCCCGTCGTCGAAATACACCTTGTCTTTAAAGAGAAGGTAGTCGCCGCCCCAGATCACAGTAACGCAGCTCAGCGGCTGGTTGCGCTCCGTGAACTGGGTGCCGAGCTGCTCGTACTGCTCCTGCACGGTGGTGGGCGGCGGCGGCGGTGCCAGAACCTCTTCCTCCTGGAGGATATCCTTGCGCAGCTGAACATCCACCTCAACAGGGGCGATGTGGGTCACCCCGGAACCGGTGCTGATCCAGTGCAGCAGTTCAAAGAAGCGAAACGACGCCATTAGACGCCCTTCTGCGATGTCCACGACATCCTCGTAGGACAGCGCAGCCGCGGCGACACCGGCGGGCGAAGACTTCTGCCTCTCCACGGGTCCCGCCCCAGGGACAGATGGCACGGCAGGGGTCAAGTTCGCCCGCCCAGGCATCGCCGGCGAGCGCAGCACCGGCACCCCTGCGCCGCCCTGGTGTTGAAGCTGCTGCTGCTGCTGCTGTTGCTGTTGCTGTTGCTGTTGACGAAACCACCGCACGCCAAGCGGCACACGTGCCGAGCAGCCGCTGCTACCGACGGTAGCGGATGCCTTTTTTGGCACCGTCGACTTCGTCGAAGGTTCACGCCGCCGTGCTGACTCAGCGCCCGTCGCGGCACCCTCCGCTGCTACCTGCGCTGCTGCCGCATCACCACCACCACCAGCGGGAGGAGCTTTGGTCACAGGCTCGCCGGCTGCGTTGTCGGCCGTGTCTGCCGCTGTGCCTTCGGTGGTGCTGCTGTGGTGGCCCTCACGACGCTTTCGAAAGTCCTCGTAGCGCCGCTGCTGCCGCTCCCGCTGCTTCACCTGCGCCTGCAGGAGCTCTTTGCCCCGTCGCCGCGAGCTCTCGCTGCTGTCCGACGCGGTGGACAACTTCGCCAGTCTGCATCCTTTTACAGAGCCGCGCTGCTGTTGTGAGAGGTGCATCCACTGCTCGATGGCCTGAACGTTGCTGTCGGAGCTTCCCTTGGGGTAAGGGAAGTGGGTGACGAGGAGCACCGCAGGGGAGAGCAAATCATAGTAGCTGTTGATGTCCTGCCGCGTGATCGCCTCCGTCACCACCCGGCGACCGTACTCCACCTGCTCGTACTCCATCGTGTTTACTTCCTGTCTTTTTTGCTTTGTTTGTTTTGTATTTCTGCTGTGAGGAAAGTGTGCTGTAGTAGAGTATGTTGTTGATCGACACAGCACACCACCCGTCTCTCTTTACAGTTCCCCGACGCGGATGGCGCTTGTTTGTTTGTTTTTGGGAGGGGGAGGCAGCGCAAACGAAAGGTCCCGGCGTCGATCCTTTATTCCCCCACCACCACCACCATCACCATCATCAAGGTGAGCCAAGGTCAGGCGCACAGGTAGGAGAATGAGAGAAGAAAGCAAAGCGGAGTTGGAAAGGAGAAGAACGACACACGTGAAGAATTGCGGACGTGTGGGACAGAGAGAGAGCAGACTCTGGCAACAAGAAACAAACATAGGGAGAAAAATAAAGCGTTGCAGACAGCGCCGCGTTGCGCATATCGCTCTACACACACACACACACACACACACACGACGACGCACCCTTCTTCGTCTTCCATCAATGCACACCGTGCCACGCCTCTCTCGTGGGGGAGAGGTGACAAGAAGAGCAATGCGACAACGTCACCTTCTGCATCGTCTGTGCAGTCCTTCTGATTTTCTGTTCCTTTCTTTCTCCACAGAAACAAAGAGAAAGACAGAAATTAAACGCCTTGCACAATACAAACAAGAGCTCTGCATTGGAGACGTTTAGAAAAGACAAACACATTACAGAGCAAGAGAGCACAATTATGGAGACGGCACCAGCAGCGGCAGTGCCAATGTGTGAAACTCACTGCACATATACAAAAATACAAATGTGCATACATATTAGCAAGCACACCCGCGCACATACATACGTGTACGTGTGCATCGTGGCCTCGTTCCCTTCGGCCGCGTGCGCCGCGTGCCTTAAAAAGAGGCTTTCCAGGTTATGCGTGTAGGGTAAAAGGAGGAGAGGACTTCATACATGCACGCCCCCTCCACAAGTGCAACAAACAAACATACGAGAAAAGAAAGAAAAAGGGGGAGCACGTTCTACTGTACATACTAGCTGCTTTCCTTGGTGAAAAAGCAGCGAAGGAGCCATTCCAAAATACATACTCATACATATATATATAGCCTGCCACAGAAAGAAGCTGTTTTCTGCCGATCCAACAAAGTGTCTGACACCTCACCTCGCTTTTCGACACTCACCAAGAAGACGTTGAGACCGTCACCGGCGTAAAGTAGCACTACAGCTGCCCAGACATGCCTTACTCCAGCCCCAGCAGCGCGCGGATCGCGCCAGCGTTTTGGTACTTGGTCTCGATGGCACACAGCTCCTCGCGGCTGTGTCGCAGCCCTGTCAGCTTCCCTTCCAACTCCTGCAACTCCCGCGCGGTCAGCTGCTCCTGCTTCTGCAAGTAGTTCTCCTCGTGCGTCAACCCAATGTGACGAGCCGCGACGAGCGGGTGGGCCATCGTGGCGGGGCCGGTCGACGCTACGACTGCGTTGTCAGCAGAGGGAGGTGTGAGACTAGTGCGATCGCTGCTGCTGTTGCTGTTGTTAGTGGCTGCTGCAGCAGCGGACGGTGGTGCAGCGGCCATGACAGCTGACGCGGGTGCCGACGTCGCTGCGGCCTTGACTTCTCGGCCCTTCGCTGCGTTCGTCTGCGGTGCCGACTCCCTCTCCTGCAGTGCCGGTGTGGTCTGTGACTCCGCTGACATGTCTGCCGCCACCACACCACCGTCGGTGCCACCATCAACACTGGGAGCAGCTTGGGCCTGCGCATGGCGCACGAGGACGCGTTGCAGCACCGGGTCCACTTCCGCCCGGCGCTCCCCCTCCATGTCATCGATGTACTTCAAGTAGAGCTGCACCTCCTCCAGCTCACGGGTGGCGTAAGCGAGGCGCTGCGCGTGCGAGGTCGCGTCCGGGTCGAGTGTGTCCTCGGCGCGCTCCTGGTTCAGCTGGACGCTGCGCTGCAGCAACCGCATGCGGTCTGCCTGTGTGCGACGCTTCGCACGGGCCTCCTCTGCGGCGTAGACAAACTGCTCAAAAGCGGACACGTAGCCCTCCGCCTCTCGCTGCGACAAGTCCTCGTTGGCATCCTCGACAGCCGACAGGTGCATCAGCAGCTTCGGCACGCACGCCTCAACGTACTTGGCGTAAACGTTCCCCAACTCCTCCCACCGCGTAAGCACCTCCTCGCACTGGCGCAGCTTCTCGCGGTGCGCGTTGCGCGCCTTCAGCTGTGCCTCTGCCTGCGCTGCCACCTTGGCCCGCTGCTCTCGTCGCGACATGCACTGCTGCACGTAGCGATTGCGTTCCTGCGCCTTCGCTGCAATCCGCTCCAGCAGCGCGAGCACCTCCTGCCACAACGCACGAGACTCACTGTCCATCGTGCCCAGCTGCTCCCGCAGCTGCGTCACCACCACCTGCTCCGCAGCCCGCGCGTCACGCAGTGTGTTCTCGGTGGCCTCGATTGCATGGGCTGTGACGCTGATGTCGTGATGCACGCTGGGCAGCGCCTGCCGCGCGTACAGCCGCGTTGCATCTACAGCCCGCCGCGCATCGTCGATTAAGCTGACCACTTCGCGCCGGAAGTCCTGCACGTCGTCGGCGTGCATCCCAACCTGCACCATGCGCGCCTTGTAGAGAAGCAGCATGTCGTTGGAGAAGTCCACCTGGGCGTGCAGGTTGCGCAACGCGGTGATGGGGTCGTTGGCGTCGATGGCGTTCTCCTTCTGTTCCTTAGCAGCGTGCACCCGCTGCTGAAGCGCCCGCAGCGCCTCCTCCGACTTTTTCAGCTCCCGCTCAGCGTAGTCGCCAGGGTTGAAGTGCAGGCGTTCGTGCAGCGCCACCGCCGCCTGGCTGGGAGACAGCACCATTTCCGCCCCCGTCGTCCCCTCAGCTGTGTTGACAAGTTGACCAGACGCAGACGTCGTAGTGTTTGTAGTGTTTGGTGTTGTGGTTGGGGAGGCCCTAGGTGGGTGCCCCGGCCCCTCGCCCGACCACCCCAATTCACTCAGCTTATCCAGCGCGCTCAGCTTCGCCACGCAACCCTGCAGTGGGGCCAGCAGGTAGGGTGAGCGCAGCATGTCATCCAAGGTGCGCCGCATCGCATCTGATGGTGCTGGGGGTAGCTGTGTGATGGCCTCCACCTCCCGCATTGGAGTCCGTAGTGTGCCCTGCGGGAACAGCTCCGCCTCCGGCACAGTGACGCCATCCGTGCACCGGTACGCATTCAAGTACTTCTGGACGCTGTCCACCTCACGAGTGCCGAAAAGCGCACTTTCCATTGGCAGGGACGCGAGCGTCTCCTGCAGGACGGCAATACGGGCAGACCAGGCCGCACTGTTCGTCTCCACCTTCTCACGCAGTTCCGCGTTCAGGGCGGCCTGCTGACAGCTGTGGTAGGTGTGCTCGTCGTGCTCGATCGGCGGCTGCAGCTCGGCTGCCCTTAGCGCCTCCTCCGGCGTGCGCTGCGTCGACGGAAGAAGACGTTGCGTTGCCGCGGTGCCTGCAGTGGCAGTGGTGGGAGATGCGTACGTCCTGCCAGCGGGTGTACGCACGGCAGACGGGGCTGCAGCCACGCCGCCGTCGTCGTCACTGCTGCCGTGGGCGCTGCGTCGAAGGTCATCGTAGCCGACGTGCGACCGCAGCATCGCAAGCGCGTCTGTTGGCGGCTGCGGGACGAGCGGCTTGGCACGGTAGCCGCTGTGGGGCACGGTCGTTGCGTAGGGACGTCGCTCTGGATACATCTGGTACGGATCGCTGAAGTGGGGTGTGTGTACGTGTATATATGGGTGTTAATCGTGATTTACACCGTGTTCCTCAGTAAGGTGTGGAAAACTAGCCTTTCAGCAGGAAGCAGCAGCAGAGGAGGAAGAGAGTAAAGAAGGAGCTGGACCTCAAAAAGTTGAGCGCTGCACACGGCAACGATACAGCAACGAGCATAGCCGCACTAGAGCCGCAGCGCTGCTTCAGCGCGCGCACAGAGAGAGATCCTTGGAGATGTAGCGCGGCGGCACTCCTATCATGTGTGATGAGACAACAAGCAAACTTACACCCGCAAGTCACGACACGCGGATACGTGTGTGTGTATGCATGTGTATGTGTACGCTGTGGGGCGGTTTACTATGCCCCCCCCCCTTCTTTCACTATCCGTCTAAGTATTTTGCATTCAACGGCGCAATTCGCCCGGTGAGATACATCGGCTGCAACAAACACACGCGTAGATGCCAAAAGGGCAGAAAGAAAAGAGTGTGCAAGATATAAAAACACACAGAGAAGAAAGAGTACATCATTAGCGTCGTTGATGTCACAACAACAACAGCCACTGTGAGAGCTGGGTGACGTGGCGGTGGACAAACATTGAAGAGAGAAAAGATGCTCCACACCGGCTACGGCTGCCACCTGCACAGCGCAGATGTGAGCGTCTAAGCCGCTGTACATGTAAACAACACATTAAAAAAAAAAAAGACGAGAGGAAACAAGCAGGGGAGGGGGGAGGTAGCGGGGTAGTGATGCCTAAATGAGAGACCGCACGCCCCCCCCCCCTACTCCCCCACTCCTCATCCCCACCACATTTGCGTGCTCCTTGGAAAAACCACCCGTAACAACAGAAAAAAAGAGAGAAGTTATCATCACCAAACAGAAGAAAGAAAAGTGTCGACGATGTGAGGACGCATCGCAGCCGCAGTCAGCTCAAGACAGCACGTCCATCATCAGCAAAAAGACAGGAGACATCGGTTGCTTCTTACAGTCTTTTTATTTGTTTCTCTTATCTGTTCACCAGATTAGGTGTCCCTGTATTGTTGTCGCGAAGGCGGGTCGCCTCTGCCTTGAGCGAGTTGATCAGTGCCGGGCTCAGCCGTGTCCCGTCCAGCGCCAGCACTTCAATCCGTCGATTTACCCGCAGCAGCGCCGTGAAGTGTCGCGTCGCGGGCAGCGAGATGCCGATGTTGTTCTCCAGATGCACCTCCTGCACCGTGGCGTTGGCGGCGAGGACGTAACACAGACTCTCCACATCCGTGTTGTCGAGGGACATGTTATTGAAGTACACCACACGCAGCCGCGGCAGGTGCTCAAGGAGGTGCAATACCGCCACGAAGCCGTTGTGGCCCACGTAGTTGGAGCTAAGGTCCAGCTCCTCGACCGAGTAGGTCAGCTCGGGCTGCGCGGGCAGCTTCTGCATGAGGTAGCTGTTCGGGCGGCATTGCTGGACCTCGCAGCAGCGGGCGTAGACGTCGCGCAGGGATGGGCCGTACGGCGTGCCACCGTCGCCTTCCATTAGAGTTTGTTGCACGAGGGGGTCGCCCTTGCCGATCAGCTGCTCGTACAGCTCCTGCTGTCGCAGTACTTCCTCATTGGCAGCGGAGGCAGCAGCAGCGTTGGTGGCCGCAGCCGTGGCAGCCACTAAAGCCGCGCCTGCCGATGCCGCCGGCTCTGCCGTGCCTGCGGCAGCCGTCGCCTCAGCCTCCCCCGTGGACGCCCTATCCTCAGCGCCGGAAGCCGTCGTAGACACGGGTGGCAGGAGGGGTGTTTCAAGGGGCCCACGCTGCTCACCGTGCTTCCGTCGCCTCGCGCTAGCGGGGCGGCTTGCGGCGGCGCTGGAGCTACTGCTGCCCTCCCGCACACGTCCACTGCCCCCTGCGGCGCCGGCGGACATCGGTGAGCGCTGAGAGCCCTGGGGGTGCAACGAGGACGTCGAGAACGCGCCCTGCTCAGCTGCCACACCCCCATCTCCTATCAACGGCAATCCTACCGCGTCCCGACTCATCATAGAAGGCTCCATCTCATTCTCCATGTGCGCGATGCCGCCCTCGTCCTCGTCGCCGCCGGAATTCTCGTTGCTCGACGTGTCATCGCTGCCGCCCGATGTGCTGCTCAGCAGGTGCGAGATGCCCTCCACGCTGATGCGCGAGCCGCTGTGCGTCGAGCCCAACTCCGCCGCCGCGCCACCCTCATCATCGTAAACGCCACCACCACGCAACACGGCCCCATGGCGGCCGTCGCCGACGCCAGCCGCCGCCGCGACATAGCCGCCACTCGTCATTGACACCACCGTCAGCGTCGAGCGTGAGACGGAGAGCAGCGATGCGCTGGCAGGGCGGGCCTCCCCCGCAACCGCTGACTCCCCCGCCACCGTAGACCGTCGCACCGCAGCCGCGCCACCCGCCCCACGTGATTTAGTGCGACCGTTGGCCGCGTGGTGCACTGCATGTCGGCTCGGCACGCCGCCTTCGCCAGCAGGCACCACCACCTCCACACCACCCTCGACGCGGCCGTCGTTGCCAAGGGCGAGCATCTGCAGGTGCCGCTCCCGTGCCGCGTTCACCACCGTCGGGTCTCTCGTAGTGAAGGAGACGGGGTGAGGCGGAAGCGCAGGGCAGACGAGGCCTTCTCTGCTGCGCTCTCCTCCCCCGGCCCTTGTTGCTGTAGACGCTGTCGAGGAATGCGAGCCACAAACACCACTGTCGTGGTTCACGCAGCGGTAGGCGCGCTGCAGGTCCTCCTCGCCGAGACGGATGTTCTGAACCTGGTACCGGCTGACCCGCGCGTTTTTCACAAAGCTGTTCTGTGGCAGGAACTCGAGCCCGCTGAGGAGCTGCTGGAAGACGTACAGGTGGGAATCGAAGATACCCCCGCTGAGCTTCGTCAAGTAGAAGGCCGTCACACCAAAGTTGCCGACCAAAGTGGAGGTGACCAGCGCCTTTACGACACAGCGTAGGGGCTCATATGTGAAGGTCATGGTCCGCGATCGACCGGTGCGGTTGCCCATGTACAGACTCGTCGGCAACCCCACCATCTTCGCATCCGCAAACACATCCGCAACACGCTGCGCCTTCAATTCGCTGTACTGCTCCGTCGACATCACCTTGGGGTATCCCATGCGAGACACCTCCTCCACCTCCACGCAGAGCACCACCGTGTTGACCTTGTACTTCGCCAAGCCAATAATCTCTGCAGCGACGGCGTCGTCCAGCAGCCGCTCGTGCACGCTGAGCTCCAGCGTCATGCACGTGATCGAGCCGACGCCAACCGTCTTCGCAGGTGAGTAGTCGGGCAGTATCTTCATCGGGTAGACGGGCGTGACGAAGACGATGGCAGCCTTGTGGTCGACGTACTGCAGCTCGCCAAAGGCCTCCTGCTGATCGGTGAGAAGGGTCGTGGGGGGTACGTTGTGGTACGTTACGTCCACCCCAAACCGTGCACGTCCCACGGTCGTATAGTTGGGCAGCAGCACCGTCTGCACGTAGCCCTCCAGCTCCTCGGCGCTGGTGCACTGCGCACGCAAGAGGTAGCCACGCAGTCCCACTACACACCCAATGGCGTACACGTAGGTCAGCTGCAGCTCGGAGCGATCACGCAGGACGTAGCGCATGTGGAAGGCGCGATGCTGCCCGCCAAGCAGGTACGGGCAGCGCAGCTTGTCACCCACGCGAAGGTGGGCCAGTCGGCTGTCCCCGTCGACGCTCACGACGCGTGGGTCACGCAGAATCAGCTTCACCGAGTACTTGCAGAACTGCTCCAGTGTCATCTCCGGTGGGGGGTGGCAGTAGAGCAGCTCCACCTGCTTCGACTTCTCCACCCACCAATCCCCTGCCCCACCCGCACTGGGTGCCAGCGCTGCGGCGGGGTCGGCAGCCACGCTGCCTGTCGACACAAGCTCGTCGTAGGTTTCCCCAGCACCCGCAGCACCACCTGCTTGGACTGCAGCAGCAGCAGCAGTGGTGAGCCCGCCGAAACCCAGTACGCTGCCGATCTCGCTGTGGCGGTGCAGTGCAGCGGTGCCGGGTGACTTCATCCTGCTGGACGGCGGCAGGGCGGCCGGCACCACCGCCGTGCGATCCGTGTACGACAGCACCGCCAGCATCGGCGTCTCATCCGCCGGCGAGGGGTGCGCGCGCTGTGCCAACCCGTAGGCAGTGCGATCAATATCAATAAAGTTGTACTCCCACTGCGGTGAGCACGGCACAAGCAGCTGGCCAGCGACGTGCACAAATTGCAACACAAACTTCCATTCACGCCGCATGCCGTCCGTGGCGCTGTTTCGTGCTGATCGATGTTTCGTCGTGGGCGACTGCTGCTGCGTCTGCTGGTGCTGTGACGATGTCACGGTTCCCGGTGCAGGGAGTTGAGAAAGGGAGGCGATGGGCGTGCCGGGGTGGTGCTCGTCCGCATCCCCGGCAGCGGTGTGGGCAGTGGTGGCGCCAGCTACAGCAGCAGCAGCGGCAGCCACGCCCGCTGCGTGAAGAGAGGGCAGCGAGTTCCGCTCTTGCAGCAAGGCCTTCTGTGCCGCGGTGGGCACTGCACCGGCTGGCGGATGGGTGGAGTGTGCCGCCCGTTGGAGCGAGGTCATGTTCTCGTCTAGACAGAGAGATGAGAAGCAACGATGACTACCATTTAAAAAATATAGAAGGAGAAATTTGCGGGTGTGTGGGTGAGAAGGGGGGAGAGCAGCATGGGTGGGATGAAACAACGAAAGAGATAGGCGAGTGGAGGGACACCGGTTTGAACGGTGAGTGCCAGAGATGCAGTTGGGTGTTGGTGTTGCCGGGAGGGCTTCTATCCCGCTCGCACACGGAGTGCTACCGTAAGCCACGTGGGATAAAAAGAGGAGGTGCTTTTGTGAGTGTCCACCGCAGAGGAAGTACTATTCGGCAGCGAGACAACAGGTCAAGCTATTTTTCTTCTCTTCTCTTCACCTTTGATCTGGGAGTCTGCTTGATTTTGCTGTTGTTGCTGTTATTTGTTTTAAACGTAGTAGACACCGCGTAGCAGTGGTCTGCGCAGTGGTGTTGTAAAGCAAAAAGACGCCCTCTCCGCCGTCACCTCAGACGACTAACTCACTTCATCAGAAAACAGCAACCGCCACGTCTCGCATCGAATCAAGAAAAGGAAAACGTGTGTATGTGTGTGTGTGTATGGGGAGAGGGCTAGTCGTGTGGAGTGGACACAAACAGGAAAAAAAGCAAGGTGGAGTTTGCGTGCACCACGGACAAGAACGCCGTGCAAAAAGACGGTGTGCACACCCCGACCCACCTACCTACCGCATTCGCAGCCATCTACCCTTACCCACACACAGAGAGAGACACGCACGCACACACACACACACACACACACACACATATATATATATGTACATACATACACACAACCTAAAAAAAAAAAAATGGGAGGAGATTGCAAGAAGCGAGACGCGGCCCGGATGCACAGCACAAAGGCACCAACGGACTCATGCAGGAAACCAACAGGGACTAAAAGAAAAAAGACATGCCACATGGAGCCGTAGCAGAGAGAAGAAACGCCATCAGAAACTCCTGCAGCACGTGTCCCTCACACCTCTCATCACCGTCCCCTCACCCCCGACCCCACATCATGCACACGCCTACAGCATCTGCGTTGATGCGCAAAAGAAGAGCATTTCTCAAAAAGCGCAAGCCATGTGTTTGTGTGTGTGTATCTGGAGGAAAAGGCTATCGAGTGGTGTTATCGCATTCCATTATGTTTGTGTGTGTCGTACGCTGAGAACCGCACAGGAAACAACGACAAGGGGGAGGCGGAGGCGGTGAAACATGAAGTCGACAGAACGCAAAAACAGCCTACACACGAGCGCTAAAGAAGAAGAAAACGCCAAAGAAAATGTCATCTGCGGGTTGTGTTCGGAAGAAAGGGGAGGCGACGCGCCCCCACGACAGCGACGACGACACATAGAGGGATACACGACCAAAAAGGACGGAGCCGACGATCAGTCGCCATACGCGAAACGACGTGTATGCGAAGGAGCCTGAAAGTACTCGCAGTACATGAAAACACACTAAAAAAAAAAGAAAAGCAAAACCAGCAAAACAAGACACACTCACTCACACACACACACACACACACACACACACACATACTGCGAGGCCAATGGTCCCACGCTGCCTTCCACCTTTCTACGACCATGTGACAGTCCATAGACAATAGAAAGAGGGAGGGAGGAAGAAAGCGAGGGATGATAACAACGTGGCCGCAGCGATGTCGGCCTCCCCAGCTTTTAATTTCCGAACGCACTTTTCGTATTTGTTTTTCCTTTTTTGTGGGGAATGGTGCTTGGCAGTTGTCTGTCGCCTCATCGCTCTTCACCGCCGCTCGCCGTGTTAACCACCGATGATAAGGCGTCGCGCAGCACAAAGCGTCGCACCACCACTGCGCCGAGACACCCCACCAGGAAACACCAGTCATTAAGGCGTTGGTAGTAGTAGTACGGAAGCGTCCCCAGCGCCTGCAGCAGCACGTTTGCCTCGCCGTCCGCCGCCCCCGCTAGCCCATCGACCGCGTTCGACTGCCATGCAGCCGACTTGGGCAGCGAGGCACGCAGCAGCACCAGCTGGCCCACAAAGTACCCACCAATCATCATCGACAGCCCCACCGCGACCGTCTCTGGCCGGCTAATCGCCGACCCGCTGAAGGACATCGTGACGTGGAACAGCGCGAGCAGTGCGCCGCGGATGGAGCTGAGCACCATCCACCCATTCACAAGCAGCGCGAGGCCGAGTATGACGTGCGTACTCACCTCAACTGCCGTCACAGAAAAGGACGAACCGGGCGTGTGATGGCGCCGGCGCAGGATGAAGGCGTTCTCCAGCAGCGTCACGGCACGCGTCACGGGGTCTTGCGTCGAGGCCTTGAAGTACCACAGACTTGCCGCTGTCAGGGCAATTTTGATGGCAGAGTAGACGGCCATAGCGGCGCCGAGGCACGCGTACCACCGCCCCACCCACGTCTCGCCACGCTGAGCATCCCGCAGCATCCCCTCCACCTCGTTCAGCTGCAGGTACAGAGACAGCGAAAGAAAGCGGGAGCCCTTCGACTCGTCTCGCAGCTTCGTGATGCGGGTGACGGCACGCTGACGGAACATCGCCGGGCTCATCACAGCTGAGGTGGGCGTCGAGGGCGAGTCGCGGCCGCGGCCGGTGATGCCGCTGGCCACCACCGTCGCCGCGCTTGCCAGCTTGCGTTGCAGCCAACCTACCGCCCCTGACGAAGATGTGGAAGTGGAGGCGAGGGCTGCAGCATCGAGGGGCTTGTTAGACCCAGGCCTCCGCGGTGGGGGCGGGTACTGCTTGGCGGAGGGCGGTGACGACTCCACAAACTGATGCTGCTGTTCCTGCTGCTCCGGCTGCTGCAGCGGCGACGGTGCCGCAGCCGACAGATCAACGGAATCCGGGGTGCCGTAGAGACGATTGGCATCCACACCAGTGGTGCACGACGCGGGCGGGAGACCAAACGACGGCGGCACGTTGTGCGTGTTGGACGACGGTGTGCTGCCGGAGAAGGCCGGCGAGGACCACTCCTCGTGCAATACGCCGTACTGTAGTGCGGCAATCTGCCGCTGGGCGTTGCCGTAGTTGCCGAGCACGTAGCACAGCTTCTTGGTGAAGTTGCTTCGTGCCCTGCGCAGCTCCGCCTCTCTGCCGCGGTAGTGCGTGTATGGTGCGAGGTAGAGGCACGGGGAGGTGATGGCGGCGTACCCAGCCAGGAGGCCGATCATGGCGACGCCGACGACCGCCACGCGTGACGTGACGGCCCGCACCACGCCATACAAGTCCAGCGGAGCGAAGGCCGCTGACACTGCAGCGAAGTCAAAGCCCCACTCCCCCTTCCCGATGTTGTCTCTCTGCAGTGCAGCAGTGAAGGTGAGAATGGGGGTGCCATCCGCAACACCCTCGCCACCCGCAGTCTCACCGACAGTGTTCTCTGCCCTGCTGTTGGGCTGGATCTCCCGAGGCACCTTAAAGAGCGCGGAACGAGTCTGCAGGTGCTGGTAAACCTCCTTTCCCGCATGCACGACACGCTGGCCGGATTTCCCCACGTCAAGCCGTCCAGTGCGCGAGGCCCAGCAGCCGCCAGCGACAAGGCAGAGGAGCACCGCTGCAAAGAACATCGACCGTCGACTGCACCGGCCGCATTGACGCCGATCCTCGTCAAACGCAAACCCGCCGCTACCGTTGCTGCTGCTGCTTCTGCCTCCACTATTGAAACCTTTGAAGCTGTGCCGACGGCTGCCGCTGCTGTGGTCTCCCGCGCTTGCCCCCGCCATCACCGAGGACGAGCGACGGGACCGCTTGCCGTGCTTGCCCGCCCCGCTACGTGCACCGCCGCCGCTTCTCTTCCCGCGTGAAAAGAGATGACGCAAGAAGGAGGCGGTGATGACGCATGGGCAGGCCAGCAGCACCGTCGCCAGCAGGCACAGCAGCAGAAAGGTAAATTCACGCGCGTCCACCGCGACAAAGCTCTGCAGACGCCGCAGCTTGAGAGAAAGCCCACTGCTGCTGCCTGCCACGCTAATGGTGAAGAAGGAGGCGTGCGCCATGTCCGCCAGCACAGCGGAGAAGAGGGAGAGAGACAGAGCGAAGGTGCTGGCGAAGCACCAGCGCTCCACGCTGTCGTCTCCTACCGGCTGCACCACGACGAGGCGCATGAGCAGCTGGCCGGCGTGGTAGAGCGTGACATAGCTCGCTAGTAGAAACAGAAGGCCCATGATGTGTTGAAGGACACCGACTCACGGGGAGGGATGGAGAATGGGGGCGGGTAATCGTGCTTCGCACGTGTTCCTGAGACGAGAGGAGGAGGGCTCGCTGATATACACGCCACAGGCTACCCGCTGCTTTTTTTCGACTACTGGACGGGGATAATAAGCACGAACAACGAGAGGACACACACGCACACAGAAATAAAATGAAAGGGGCACACAGCTGGCTGTGATGACCACGACGTACGTTTGTTTTTTGTTGGATTTTGTTTAGAGAAAGATAAAAGAAGCAAGCACACAAAAAAAAAAGGCCAAAGGCGTGTGGCGCGCGGAGGTGTGACGGCACGCCTCTCCAGTATAACCTTCCGTCTACACAGTGGAGAGAGCTCGTCTTCTCTGCTAGATCGTTTTGATAGAGATAACCGCTGTGGTGATGGTGGTGGTGGTGTCGAAAGGGGGTTTAAGTTCCACAAAACACACACATCAATAAACACACCAGCGCAAAAACAGCAGTAATAGACACGAGAATAACGCAACAAGAAAGGGAAAGCGGCGTAGATTAGAAAATATCGTCAGGCACCAACACACCCGTCCACAACGCCGCTTTTTAATTGAAAACACGCGAAGACACACAAGTGCAGAAACAACGAAAAGAGAAATAGGATGAGGGACAGAAACAAGCTCGCTAAACCGCGATGAGAAAGCACGAAAACAAGGAAAGCGAGGCAGGTGATATCTGTAGAGGAAAGTCAAGGAGGAGGAGGAGACGAAGAGGTTGAAACCCTCCCTCGCGTCGTTCCCTTCGTGCCTACCCCTTTATTTTGTTGTTTTTGTTGTTTTTGATGAGAGAAGGTTCTCGACGCAAACTTGCCGTTGGATTATACTGGAAGCGTCGTTGCCCTTTCCCTCTTTCTTTCGTTTCTATTTTTTTTTTCTAAGGCTGTATGTATATATAGCAGTGTCAAGAAGAGGAGTTGAAGTGGACGTTGATGTTGTTTGTGTTTTTGTTTCAGATAGTCGAGCACTAACGTACATTGGAGGGTGGAATGGAAGGGTGGGAAGGAAAAGTTGCGGTGGTAGCGATGGTGGACCAGCGGACTCGCGGAGTCGAACGGGAGGAACAGGGATGCGGACGCCGCCACACACAACGAACCCCTTCAAAGGGGTATGAGGTGCAAGATCACCTCGCACGTAAGCCAAGCACATCTGCCTCTAAGCAGATGACTGAAAAACAAAACAGCACCAAAGAAAGGCGCCGGAGCACCTTACACTTACACGCAGAAGCACACATCACGAGATGTGGGGTGGAGGGGGTTGCACGCAATTTAACCAGCCGGCATGAAGCAGCTTATCCACAGTACGCAGAGACTGGCAACAAGCTCGCAGCCGGGCAGTGTGGTGGTCAGCATGCTTCCTCTCAACAACACTGTTGAGTGTTACGTCACAGCGATATCTTGCAGTCTTTTCTTTTGTCCTTTTTTTTAATTTCGCTCTGTGAGTACCATCTATGGCTGAAGTGTGCACAATTGGCAAAAAAAAAAAAACAGCGATGACAGGAGGAGAGACAGAGAGACAGAGAGAAGGAAACCGCTCACGAGAAGCCAACGCAGCACCCCACACAGTCTTTCCAGCTTCTTTACTGACCTCGATAGCGGTCCATCACCGCCTGCAGCTCCTCTGCGTAGCTGCACTCCATCACCGCCGCAGTCACTGCGGGAGCGGACGATTGGGAAGTGTGAGGGGAATCCACTGACGTCGTCACGCCTCGCATTGCAGAGGGGGGCAGGAGTTCCGCCTCGCCACTCTCGTCAGCGTACATGACATCTTTGCTGATGACCGCCGGCGTCGACGCTGCCACTGTGCCAGCACCGCTTTCCACATCACGTCCTTCCTTTGTTGCCGCAGCTGATGTGCGAGCAGAGGTATCGGTAGACGCCGACGGCGTCGTCGTTGCTGTTGCTGCTGCCGCTAGCAGCAATTCAGAGGATGCCTCAGACGGACGTCCGGCGTCGTCACCTAGCTCAGCCGCCAGGGCGGCCTCGTCCGCCGCACGTTGGACGCCCCTGCGCTGCCGTGGTGGCAGCGAAGACAGTGCAGATGTATCCGCCTTCGTCTTACCTTCTTCACTGCGACGTCGCTCGCCACCTGCTTGACGGTCGCCAGCTTGCACTGAAAGTTCCACCAGCGGGGCCGCAGCACTCGTCCCTGCCTCATCCTTATCTGTATGAGTCCCCTCACACTCTGAGGCACCCCCCGCCGCCGCCATCTCTGATAAAGGAGCACCTCCATTCTTTTTACACGACATCAAAGGTGCGTCTCCGCTACTCCTCGTGCGGTTGCTTCCCCCGCGCACGTTGGCATCGTAGTACGCCCATCGACGCTCCTCCCGCTCCAGGGCGGCCTCGCCACAAAATACCTGCCCGACAGCGGCAAAAATGCCTGCAACGACTCGTGCAACAGTGTAGCAAATCAGAATCACAAACCCCACCACGCCGAGGAAGCACACGATGTGCTCCGTAACGGGCTGCTCTGGCGCAGCAAACAGCAACGCATCCGCGGTTGCAGGCAGCACGGCGTACCGCCGCTCCATCGCCGAGCCGTGCAGCACGCGCCTGTCCCTCTTCTCCACCGCGCCCTCCGCCTTCGTTCGGCTAACGTGGGAACGACTGCGGAAGACGAGCCGTCGCTGCGCTGCCAGCCACGCACGCCACAGGTAGTACTGGCAAAGCAGCTCGTAATAACCGTGGAACGGGAAGAGAATACCGTACTGCAGCACGCGGCTGTTCGACTCGATCAGCGGCCAGTCAAACGGTTGTCGATTATCCAATGCGAGGAGCTCGTTGGCAGAGCGCAGTGTCAACCCCCACACACGCCACGCACGTGCTGAGGACGCAGCTGACGGCGATGACGATGACGACGAGGATGCACACGTGTCGGTGTTCGCGGTGTAGACGCCAGTGTGCTCATCTGCCTCAGTGAGTGGCAGAGAGATGCTGGGAAAGCTAAAGAAGGTGCCGGGGAAGAGCTCCGTCAGCAGGAGGCGGTAGTCCGCGTCTTGCGGATGGATGAAGGATTGCAAAGGATGCACAACACAGCCGTGCTCGATGTGGGCCGCCGCCAGCCGTCGCAGCGACACCCACCGCGCACTCGCCACTTCGTGTGTGGCGAGCTGCACCGTCGGTGTCATGTCGCCCACATGGAGAAACACAAAGCGGGCCTGCACCACACCAGAGCTGTTCATGGCACGACTGCGCAGCTTGTAGTCGGGGAGGCGGCCCAGGCAGGCGAACTCGCTGGAGTGCTGCAAGGGCAGGCCGAGTTCATCGTACGCGGAACGGCAGACGGTGTGGAAGTCGTCAGCGTCATCGGGGTCACGACGGCCTCCGGGGAAAGCGACCTGACCACTCCACCGACTTGCGTCCACGTCAGCACGCTGGAGGAAGAGCAGCTGCAGGGCAGACGGCGCGACCGGATCGACGCAGTGATCTTGTAGATAGTGCAGCAGTTCTACAGGGTCCACGCCGGCGCCGTGGCCACCGAGTGCCGCACTAAACGACGTCAGTGGTGCAGTAGCGCCAGTGGCGGAGGTGCCGTCGTGGTGGGGGGGGTGGCTGCGCGAGACGACCCGGAATGAAGTCAACGCCGCCCGCAGCGAGGGCTGCGTTGCCTCATCGAAGCGCAAAATGAGTGCGACGGCTGACCGGCGGCGCCCAGGGTAGTACGCGTTCAGACGACGCTCCGTAAGCCGCCCCACCACGTTGGCCAGAAATCGGACGTCGATGCCGGGTAGTTGAGGTGTCATGCGTTAAGAAAGGCGCACTGCCGCCTGCTACGAATCTTTCTCCGGGTTTCTTGTTGTTGTTAGGGATGTTGCAGGAAGGGAGGAGTGGGAAGATGGTCGCGGAATCCGCCGTGTGTGTGAGGGTCTGGGTAGGTTCCTTAGCAAGATTCAGGTACACGTACGCTCATTCACACCCAGACACGCACACACAAGCTAAGGAGCAGAGAAAAGGCGCTCCAACTGAAGAGGAATTCGCGCAAGGTGTTTGTTGGCTCGTTAAAGATGGCCAGTGGAGAAGAGGGAGTGATGCTCGTGTGCGTGGATACCATACAAAGTTGGGTGTTGTCCTGTGGTGAAGATCAGTGTGCCTCTTTTCACGTCTCCGACCCCTTTATAGTGTCACATGTACACAAAGGCAGAGAAAAACGAAACGCAAGAAAAAAGACGCCGTCCACACACCCTCGATGGCGCTCCTGCGTGCAAGCAGCCAAAGAATGAAGGAAGAGAGAGTCAGCAATTGAAGTGAGGTGTGTAATGTGTGTCTGTGTAATGTGTCTGTGTGTCTGTGTGTGGTGTGTCTGTCTGTGTGTGTCGGTCCACCACCACCACCCCCTCAAAGCAATTGGGAGAACAAGGAGCTACTGCAGTACAGTGGATATGCACCCCGTAGAAAGGGAAGGGCCGCCGCACCGCCGGCTCATGAGAGACCCTACGAGCGATAAGGAAGCACCGTGCAGCTACGCACATCTCCTTCTTCCCTTTTCTCACCCTCCCTCTTTTGGCCTTCTGCGACTGCGTGACTGTTTATGGCGACCACAATAGTTTTTTTCGGGCTTCCATACGCAGGTAGGGAAAAGGCACGGAGAGGGGGGGGGAAGAAGGAAGGAGCCCTAAACGACAACACAGAGAAAAAGAAGATGCCGTGCCACCAGCTACCTCTTCTGTCTCTAGAGAAACACAACCCCAGCACAAAGCTCTCGGGCTGGGCATGGGCACGACGCATCGTTGAGGAGTGCCGCAACATCATTTTTATTCGACACCTCACAGGAGTTGTCCTTGCGAGGTGATAGAGATCGTGTTTCCCTCATATTGTTTATTGTTTGTTTTTCTTTTTCTTTCCTGCTTCATTCAGTACAGATACGTCGACAACCAAAAAGAGGACAAGAACATGCGGGCAGTGTCGCATGTTTTTCCTTCTCTCTACAGCTCTCATCTCTCCTTTCTTTCTGTTCTTTTCTCTCTGTATCGGCTACAGGCAGCCGACACTTCTTTTCGTCTCACTTGTTGATCTTTCTTTTTTACGCTGAACGTCTTGGTGACTACATTCCCCCTCCCCAAGCATCACCCTCGGCCTCGAACACACATCTAGAGAAGGGGAAGGAGGGAGTTCGGAGATGTATACAACGACGTCTGTGACAGTCGATTATTATTCTTATTATTATGCTTCCACGCCTCTTCTGTCGGTCACACACACACACACACACCTCAGCGTGAGTACACAAAGAGAGAGAGAGCGTGTGTCAAAAATAAAAACACTACCTAAAAGTGTACACTTATAGTTATACGCGTGTACGCACTCGGTTAGTCGCAGACAAGTACTAAAATTCTCCTTTCTTTTCTTTTCCCTCTTCTCTGTATTATTCGCATTTCTTTATCGTCTTCTTGTGCACGCAGCGACACAGCAAAGAGAGAGAGGTGCACAGAAAAAGGGGGAGCGACAAACTCGTGGACCTTTCGCTGTCGTGACAGCATCCGAACGCTTAAGTTGCATTACCCCTCCTCCTCCTCCTCTCTTCCAGTCGGGTCATGGGGTGCAGCACAGCTTGCCTTGGAATGCCACGTACCCTAAATTGGTACATGAAGATGTAAAGAGCGTAGTTTCGCCCCTTACCCTTATTCCCTCCGCTCCCCCGCCTCCACCAAGCCAACGCCAATAAACACGGAGCGACATTGAGTGAGGCGAGTGTAGCGGCGATGGAAGGGGGAGGCAACGAAGGATGGAGAGCGAGGGCACGAAAGCAACGTTGGCATCGTCGATGCCCCACCCATACCCCCTCTCCCTACTCCACGGCCACTTCTCAGCCGTCGTGGGTTGGTTAGCCTCGCAGCGGCGGCCATCCGCGTCGTTGCCTCAGCTCCCTTCCTCTTCCCCTCTCTCCACCTCTGCCGCAAACTCACACACTCCCTGTTCATCACTTTCTCAGTTCTATGCTCCACGTCTGTGAGAGGAGGAGGGGGGCCAAAAAAACAGCCACAAAAACAAACTCAAAAAAAGAGCATCGAGAGCTGCGTACTGTCTTTCATAACACACACACACACACAATGAAAAAAGCAGGAGAGCAGCATTCGACCTCTAAGGGCTCGAGGTACACCTCTCTCACAACCACCTCAGCACAAACACACGTTTAGTAAGGGTTGAAGCTCTCGTGATGCGGGGCAGATGGCTCACCACCACCGCCCATCCCACGACCACCTCCATAGCCACCACCATAACCGCGACCGCCGTAGCCACCGCCATAGCCACCACCGTAGCCGCGTCCACCGTACCCACGTCCGCCCCGGAAGCCGCGGCCGCCGCGGCCGCCGCGGAACGTGTCGTTGCGGGCGTACTGGCTGACGGCGTACAACTCCTGTGGCACGGTCTGGCCAGCGCGGAGAAGCAAGTCGATCAGATCACGGAGCGTCTTTGCGTTGTCCGCAGAGGAAACAAAGGAGTAGGAATCACCGGACTTGCCGGCACGTCCCGTACGACCTGTATAGAGAGAGACAGAAGTAGGAGAAGCATCGAGAAGGGGCGTTTTTATTATTGTTATGATGATTTCGCATGTCGGTTGCAGATGCATGGATTTGTCGGGAGAAATTCCAACGACAAACACCCAGTGAGACACACGCACACGCATACGCACATATGCACAAGGGAAAGCAGTGTGGAAAGATCAATGTGTTGGGGTGAACGTTGCCGCGAACCGAAAAAAAAAACAAGAGAGGAGGGAAAGGGAGAGGAGCAGAGGCGGCAGCAGCAGCAACGCAGCCACACGAGAGAGCAGAGCAACACCACACACGTTGGGGTGCGCATGAGGGAGACACACACACGTACACAAAATGCACAGACACATTCGCACGCAAGCGCGCGCACACACACACACGCACAGATCGGTGGATGCGCATGGGCCGGAGTGTGCATCATCGTCGCGTTGCAGCCCATCATAAAAATAATGGTGCAGCGAGGCACACTCGTAGACGGTGAAAAGCAAAAGAGGGAAAGGAGGGGGGAGTGAGGAGGGAAACGAGGAGGAAGTAGAAGAGAGGTGGTGGGTTAGAGTGATGGGTCAGGGGGGAGGCAACCTCGCGGTCAGCCCCCGTTAAATTACAAAAGAAAAACAAACCAATAATAACAAGAAGAACGCTGTGTTGTTGTTGAGGATCTGCAAATGGCGGAAGATTCCAGAAAAGGGGGAAGGAAACAAAACAAAAAAAGGGGTAACAACACCAGTGAGAATGGTAACACCTTCATCACACGGTGGGTGAGCTGGAGAGAGCAAAAGGAGCCAAAAGAAAGCAACAAGGAAGTGTATATATGCAAGAAAGAGAGACAGAAAGGTTGGAGGGCGTTTGTGCTCCACCTCGCGCACGTCCGTCGGTGTCTCTTCTTGGCGTTTCGTGCGTGTGCTGGTCCAGGTGTCGTTGGCAATAGACGTGCTTGTGTGTTGGTGCGCCTGTTTGTGTAAGTACATCCCTGTGTACCTCACTATTATCTACTTTACCCAAAGGTGTGTCCGGCCTCGCTGTACTCTCGGCGGAGAGGATGCTCCTACGTGTGTGTGTGTGTGGTGGGGTGGGGGGGGGTATTGGTTAGATGCCCTCTCATGCAGCTGCTGAGTTATCCAATGTAGGAAGGAGTGATGCTGCTTCTCGCACTCTCTCGCTCGCTCCTCCCCTTCCCCCTCCTCCTTCGCCTTTCCTTTCTCTCTCTCTCTCGTGTGTGTGAGTGCATGCATGCTGTCACCACCGTCGACTCCGCAAGCAGTCAAGAAGAAAAAGGAGAGGGAAAGAGATGATGTGTCTCACCTCTTCGCGATTCACGTCAGCAGCGACGATGATGTGTGGAAAGCCACACACACACACAGTTTATGAAAAGTGAGGTGATACGCTGGCACAGCAAAGGCACGACATGGCGACAAAGAAGGCTCCCACACATACGCACACACATATACAGATCCACCAGCATCAAGCAGACAGACAGACACGCAAGCCGCACTAGAGCAAAGAGCATGCAGCTGAAGAAACGGGGTAGATTTGAGGAGAGGTCGTTAAGCGCTGCGCCCAGCATCCAATATGAGCGAGCACTGAAGGACGGCGAATCGTGTCTCGGTGGATCGCGGTGCACGTGCACACGTGTACACCCACACGCAGTGGAGGGAGGGTCAGTAGAGCGTCTCGTGAACCATCGTTGGTTGAATGAGGACAAGAAGAAAAGGAAAGCAACCACTGATCCTTCCCCCTTTTCCTGCTGGTTGGAAGGGTTAGCGCTACGGGGACGGGGGAGGGGAGGGGGAAGGAGGAGGAGGAGCGGCGGCGAGGGGGGCAGAAACAACAGAGGAAGCAAATGGGAGGGGGGGGGGGACGCACATGCATACATACTTATACGAGTATATATGTGGATGTACATTTGTGTACGCGCTCCTTCGCCCTTGTTGCCTTCCTGCGGAGGGGGAGTCTGCCGTT